>BJBW01002274.1:0-31933 GCA_004320125.1 Scolopax mira | reverse complement strand
GGGCAACCTGTTCCAGTGCTCCACCATCCTCATTGGAAATAACTTATTCCTAATGTCTAATCTAAATCTGCTCTTCTCCAGTTTAAACCCATTAGCCCTTGTTCTGTCATTGCCGGCCTTTTTAAATAGACTCCCCAGCCTTCCTGTAGCCCCCCTCAGGTACTGGAAGGCTGTTCTTAGATCTCCTGAGAGCCTCCTCTTCTCCAGGCTGAACAACCTCAGCTCCCTCAGCCTGTCCTTATAGTAGAGGTGCTTCAACCCCCTGAGCACTTTAATGGCCCTCCTCTGGACACGGTCCCTCAGGTCCGTGTTCTTCTTATATCGAGGTCTCCAGCCCTGCACACAGTGCTCCAGGTGAGGTCTCACCAGAGCAAAGTGGCAGAATCACTTCTCTGGACTTGCTGGCAACCTTCTCTTGCTCACATGGAGCATGGCTACCAGAAGCAGCAGCCTCCTTCTGCCTGGATCCTGCCTCCCGGGCTTGCTCCGGCTGTGTGTACTTTATTCTCTTGGATGCACCAGCTATAGGCAATCTTACATGCTTATTTATGGGCCATAAGGGGCCTGCTCTGTGCCTGGTACCCGAAGGGTGTACAGTTGTTGTAGTCCCACAGCATCTCTGCTGCTGACGTTTTGCACAGGTTTGGTGCAGGTGTTGGTGCTGCAGGTTTGAGACAGGGAGGGAGAGGATACAAGCCCCAGCATAGAGGCCACCACCTGTTGCAAGCCTGTGGATGAAATTCAGTATAGGTGGATGCAAATAAATGCATCTTGGGAGAAAAGATTTAAAAGGGAGAGGCTTTTCATAGATTCCAAACAAACAGATCTGTGAAAGTCACTGTTTCTGGATACTGTAAAACTCAAATAAAATCTTTATCCCTTTCAGTATGAGTATCACTTGTAGTTGACATAAGCTACGTAAAACAAGAAAGGCTCCACAAGGACCAGATATAAGAATGTAAGCAGATCTCTAGTTGGGTTCATGGGAAATTTATTCCCATGAAATTATGCAGGAAAATAAATGATTTGTCAGAAAAGCATGCAACAGCTTTGAAGGCATATGAGATTGGTCACTACAAGAGAAGTGGGACCAGCATGGATGCATAACTGCCCTTTGCCTGCATACCATTCTTCCTTGCCTTGGGATATTGGTGATAATCTTTGTTCATTCCAACAAAAATCTCATTGGGGAAATCTACATGGTTTTCTCTGCAGGAGCTTGATCTAATACTTCTAATGTAGCACATTAGGGAAGGAAGGGGGACTGCACGCGTCCTCCAGCTTCTAATTTGCTCAAAAAGGCGATGCTGAGTGATTGAACTGATGACTTCTTAAGCTTGATTACTTTTTCATCTGCCTGTGAACCGTAGAGTATGTTCATATACTCTCTGAGGATCTTTATGTCAGTCCCCATTGTGTTTCTTTGCATCACCTACTTACTGCCATAGTGGCTGTGGAAATACAGGGCCTGATGGTTGTACTTACAGAGAATAGGGATAAGGACAGATAGCACGCCATAACTAATAATGTAAGTTTGAGGTTATTTTCTTGGCGGAGGATGGATGTGTGTTATGTCTTTCTTTTTGTTTGGCATCTTTGTGTTTCTTTAATTACTATGCCTCTTCCACTAGATCCTAGATCCAAATTGGCAGTGAAACTTGGGCTTCTACAAAGCTGTATTATGAACAAATTTATCTGTCATATATCTGACATCACAGTGTTTCTGTGGAAACACTGTAACTGTGAGTCACATATTTTTGTTCTCTTTCCTTTTTTTTTTTTTCACCCTTTGGAAGATTTTGGCTTTTTGGCAAAATAACTTTTTTTATACCATCTCCCTTTCATCCCCAGTGTATTTTTGGAAATGCTATCTGAAGCCTCATGATATTTACAGCTTGGAAATCTAGGGTTCTGTTCTCTGGTGTAGGCTGGGCTCCCACACAAGGCTATGTCCCTTGATATACCACAGTTTGTTGTCTTTGCTTGAAGCTACTTGTTAACTTGCCAACTCAAAGAACCTGCCCCCCAGCCTAAATACTTCAAAAATCTGGGTTTAAAAGAGCCTTCCTGCAAGCATTAGTCATGGGATATGGAAAATAATAAAAAGAATTACAAAAAAGAAAAGCCCACATAATATGCTTTTGTAGAATTTATAAATTTAAATGAAACATAATAGGAAAATTTAATTCTAAGACATAAAAAACACAAACCAAAATAAAACTCACCAGTAAACAAAAGGAGCTAGAGACTGCAGGGCGATGATCTTATTAACATTATGGGGATGTGGTGGGATGACTCCTATGACTGTTGGAAAAGAAGGATGCAGACTCCTCTATAGACAGGTAGGAGCAGCCTCACGTTCACAAGTCCTGGAACCCATGGGACCTTCAACCATCCCGATATCTGTTGGAAAGACAACACAGCAGGGCATAAGCAATCCATGAGATTCCTGGAATGCAATGATGGTAACTTTCTTGCTGAAGTGATAGAAGAACCAATGAGGTGAAATAACATGCTGGACCTTGTCCTCACCAACAAGGAGGGGCTGGTGGGGAAAGTGAATGTCAAGGGCAGCCTTGGCTGCAGTGACCGTGAAATGGAGGAGTTCAAGATCCATAGGACAGCAAGAAGGGTACACAGTAAACTCACTACCCTGGACTTCAGGAGAGAAGATTTTGTCCTCTTCAGGAATCTGCTTGGTAGAGTACCAAGGGCTAAAACCCTGGAGAGAAGAGAGGCACAAAAAATCTGGTTAATATTCAAAGATCATCTTTTCAAGCTTAGGATCAATGCATCCCAACAAAGAGGAACTCAGGCAAAAAAGCCAGAAGGCCTGTATGGATGATGAAGGAGCTCCTGGGCAAACTCAAACACAAAAAGGATGTGGACAAAGGGTGGAAGCAAGGACAGGTAGCCCGGGAGAAATTGTCTGAATAGCCAGGGATCAGGTTAGGAAAGTTAAAGTCCAGAGAGAATGAAATCTGGCCAACTATGTCAAGGGTAACAAGAAAAGCTTCTACAGGTACATCAGCAATAAGAGAAAAACTAAGGAAAATGTGGGCCTTCTCTGGAAGGAAAGGGGAGGCCTGGTCACCCAGGATACAGGTGGCCAATGACTTTTTTGCTTTGGTTTTCACTGGCAAGTACTCTAGCCACACTGCCCAAGTCACAGAAGGTAAAGATAGGGAATGGGAGAATGATGAACCACTCACTGTAGAAGAAGATCAGGTTCAAAAAAAATTAAAATTCTGTGGAAAGCAGGCTCTTGTTGGCAGGGGAAATTCCCAGCTCAGTGGGTATTATTGACATGACTTCCCTGGTGTGCCAATCTGGTTACAAAGAGAGGGTTTTGTTCGGTGTCCCCCACTCTTTTTGCTCCTCTCAGCACTCTGGGCTCACACAATCTCATGCGCTCAATCTGCAATAGCTTTCCTTTGCTGACATATAAGCCAGCTCCCCCTCCTTGCCTTGTGCTGGTCCTTACCAGGTCTTAGTGGCACATGGGGCTCATCCTCTCACATACAGCTGCTGCTAGCTGAAGGACAAAGCATGTGTCCCCTGTCAGGCTTTCTGATAACTTATGGCTGAAGTTAAAGGCTTTCATCTGTATTTACCCACAGATGGGCCTCTTCAATGCTGGGAAAGCCTGCAAACTGCTGCTATGTTATTAGAGAGCTGCGTTTTTTTCAGGAGTAATTCACTGAGAATAAAGAAAGTTGGGTTTTGATGGGAGTAGTAGTTGAAACAAAACCAACAATGATCTAACCTCTGATTTTCGTCTCTGTGCTGGCTGGTGGCCAAGGTGCCAACCGCTTCTACGACAACATTGAGGACATGATTGGTTTCCGGCCGTGGCCCTTGATCAAGATATGCTGGTTGGTGTTCACCCCAGGTCTGTGCTTGGTAAGTGCAATTATGACAACATGGCATACTATTCTGGGTCCCTAGGTTCTCAGTAGAAAAGGTTGATTTGTCTTCATGGTGCTGCTGTAGATTTTTCAAACTGCTGTGGAGAAGTAGAAGCTTGTCCATAGCTGAGGAGGCAATTTATTTCCTGTGTAAAGCCTTATCTTTTGCCTGCAAAATTAATTGAGCCTGAAAAGCCACTTGTTTAACGTCAAGGCAAAGGGAAATGTATGTTCAAAGTCTGGAGAGGTTTGGTCAAATTACTTTCGAATAGAAGACCAGTGAAAATTAACCTGTTCTGAAATACTTGCTTCAGCCCATGTTCTTGTAGCCAGCCGTGGTTCAGAAATGTCTTTCTACGGCCATTTGCTTTCTATGTTATTAAATCTCTTTTAAAACTTCTGTGACAACTGTGTTTAAAGAATATGCACCCTAAGTCAGGTGAGTTCTTGTCTGTTTTTCATTTATGTCCAGTCTTGCTCCACTGATTTCTACATGGTTTCTGAGCCAAATTCTGCTCCTGCCTCCAATGTTGAGAGTTGTTTTCTCTGACCTCAGTGGGAACACAGATGGGATCTATAGCTACAGCTTACAAAACATTTCTAGTCCTTTGTTCGCAGCCTCCAGCAGGAGTTGAATATCAGGGAAATTTTAAAAGCAAGCCTGATCTAGTCGAAATCATCTGAGAGCTCTGTGGCTAGAGAGTCCCAAGAGTGGTAAATCTGTGCCCACGTGGTACTTCTGGAGGGCTTCTTCCAGGGACAACAACAATTCCTGACTTTGAGACAGCCATTTATTCATATCAGTGTTGCTGGACCCTCAAAGCTGCTTCCAACTTTGCTGAGGTTGAACCCTTAAGAAGCCTGAAGGCTTTGCATTGCAGAGAAACCTGGCCCTGGCTCTGAGATAACTCCTTGTGTGGTCAGCATGCCCCAAGTTCTGCCTCACTCCACTAGCTCATGCAAGACACCACATTCATTGCCACCCAGCCAGTGCTTGCTGCTGCTTTGCTGCTCCCTTTGGTCTGACTATGTCCATGTTTCCTGCTCCTCAGGCCGTCTTCCTGTTTTCCCTGATCAAGTACACACCCTTGAAATACAACAACTCCTACGTGTACCCACCCTGGGGCTACGTGGTGGGCTGGCTGATGGCACTTTCCTCCATGGTCTGCATTCCTCTATACGCCATCTTCATCCTCCTGAAAACCAAAGGACCCCTGAAGCAGGTACTGGGATTGTGGTCACTGGGCGACTTGCTTCTGCTTCCCCGAGACAGCCCATGGGAAGGGCTCCAGGGAAGATGTATGTGGCACATTTCTCCTCTGACAAGGCAAAGTGGGTGAGAGTGGCTCTTGCCCAGAATGGCCTGTAGCTCATAGTAGCAATTTGGGGGGCTTGGAGAGTCTCAGCACCGTTTCCAGGGTGATCATCAAATGTCCAGAATCTCTCATGAGACTTGACACCACCATGCTCATGCAGTATGCAGACATCTGCAGAGCGTCTCTAACACTGGCTGCACTGGATGGCAGAGGACCCCCTCAGTGTCGGCTACCTGGTTTGGTTATGGTTTGGTCACGGTTCAGGTGGTCATGCTGGCCATGTAATTAAAGATGGCATGCCACAACCTTTGCCTCCTCTTTCTTTGCCAGTGCACTTGCCAGTGCAAACCAGGTACAAAACCAGAATCTCTTTTACCTTCTTGTCCCTTGCCCCATTCCCTTTTTAGTCCTGGGTCCAAAATGTGTTACTTTATTTGAAGAAATGACATGTGGCTATTAAAGAGGACATGCTTACAGAGCTGTAAAGGTCTACCCTGTGCCATGTTCAAGCCTGTCATCTTTCACAAGGTAGAAACCTTGTCCTAGGAAGACACATGTCTAGGAGATGATGACATAGAGATGACACCCCACCTGACCCATGAACAAAGACCTGAGTGATGTACAGTGAATATAAAGTTCTGCACAATTTGTCTTATGGTCCTTCTCCATCTTTACTGACTATAGGATCATCTGCAGCTGGTCAAGGGGTGGGCAGCAGGTGGACGGGGCATGAAAGCATCTCTGTGACAGTGGTGTAGGTGTGACAGTCACATTGTGGGATCATGAGGAGGAGGAACCTGCACTGCCAACACAAAGAGGGCTGGACTGGGTGCAGGATCTCCTTGTTGGCTCTATTGCCTCAGGGAAGGTGAATCTGTGCCTACAGGGGGGCTTATTTGCTGGCTGGGAGATATGACTTAATGAGTAACAGCAATTGTGACAGAGCTGGTTAATGTCCATCTTAGGCTCAGGAGAAGACATGTGCAGTGCTCAGGCAGGAAGCAATGAAAGTCTTCAGTGATACAGAGTGAGGGGCATAAGCTGTGCAGGCAGGGAGGTGGAGGAGAAGTACAATACTATGAAACAGCTCCTGCCTTTGGCCCTTAGGCCTCCTGGTTGCCACTGGTAGCCATGAACAGATGACAAGATTGAGAGGGAGCTGGCAGCTGTGCACCTCCCAGTATGAGAAACTCCAGGTGACTCTTTTGCCCAGGTGCCGTGATCTGGTTGCTCCAAGTTCAGACCTTGAGTCCTGCCTCTTACAGCCCTCTTCTGTGCTCCGGGCCACTTAGCAGTAATACTTCTGTCCTTTCCCGTGGCCAGTTTGAAGAGTTTGACTGGGTGGCTCACAACATGTCTGGCTCCCCACAGCTCAGAGGCTCCATAGACCTAAATGAGGACCTGGAGCTATGAGTGAAGTAATTGCCCAAATGTCCTGCCTGCTAAACAAGCAACATTTCCCACCTGTTGCAAAGTGTGTTGAGCTTTTGGACTGAAACATTGCTGCGAGTGGTGTTAATGCTTATTTTACAGCACATCCAAGGAACTGATTTGGCCGATTTCAGATTAAGGGGGTTTATATTTGCCCTGGATTAGATGATATTAGTTATAAGTTCCAGGGACTTCTCAGTTATATTAGTATGAAGAAACTTGCAAGGATGTGGTTTTGATGTGTAGGAAGGAATCAGTTGCTAAGCCTGGCTGATCCAAGGGAGAATAAAAGACAACCCTGTGATACCTCCTGGAATAGTAGCTCCTGTTTTGAAAAGAGTTTTCTCAAAATATACCTGTTGCCTTTTCCCAGTCACACCTCAGAAATATCGTGAATAAATTCCTGACACAGATGCTTCCAGGAACAGTGCCTTTCAACTGAATATTGCAAACCATTCACTGAGAGCAAGTTTGTAATTGGTAATTATGATCAGTCTCTGCGACAAACTGATTCCCCTTGTCACACTTGACTGGCCAAGAAACACAAATGTCATTTCCTAATGTGTCTGATTAAGACAGCTCCAGCTCCAAAGACAGAAAGCTCACAATGAACTGCTCACAGAGCAGCTGCAGGCCAAGGTCTATTTCAGAAATCATCGGGCAAATACTTTTGAATAAATGAGCATAATCTGGGATTCTGGCAGGCACGCTTTGCAAGGAGTGGCAGCCCTGCAATTAATCCAACAAGTCGTGGATGAACGCTGTGCTCTGCTTGTGATGCTCTCTGCAAGGCAGGAGCCTGCACTGGTGTGAACAGCTTGTCATGGAAAAAGTTAGGAACTGGGAAAGTCTGTAATTAGCAGGGAAGTGGCACACATGGAGCTGTGCAGGAGTCTGTGTGTTGCTTGGCCTGGGGAGGAGCCTAGGTGCTCAGGAAAGGTGTGTGATACCAGAGGGGCTTCTAAAATGGGAAGAGAAAGACTGGAAATTCACAGCAGCTGGCAACTTTTGCCCGGGGAGCTCTAAGTTCTTTATATTTTGTTTTGTTGTTTGTTTTTTTTTAAGGAAAAATTGCCCCAAAGCTGAGACAACACTAGCATCTGAGTGTGTGGAACAGCATTGCAGAGGGCAGGGGGAGCTGAAGGCAGGCAGCTGCCCCACAACCCCTGGTGGTGCCTGGACCACCACCATCTGGCTGGCTGTGAGAGGGAGCTGGGGTGGCTTGGGGCCAGGAAGGAGTCTGTGGAAAGGGCTGCTTTACCAGGGAAGTGCCACTGGGGCAGGCATCATCTGCCACCCTGTTTTGGACCATAGCAGGAGATGCCCAGCTCTTTCTGATGGCTGGACCATTTGGAAGGCTCCACAGCTCCTACCAAAGTCAGTGAGAAGCACAGCTTGGCATAAGAAAAAGAAAAAAAGGGGCTTTATGGTGGTTTTTTTTTCATGGCCACAGAAAATGTCTGTGGGGCTAATCGCTAACATCCTTCCTCCCAGAAAGGTGTCTGTGAGGAGCCCTGTAAGTTGGGTTGTGAGTCCACAGCCTGGGTTTGAGCCCAGAGGTGGAATAATTGTCATCAAGAGCGGTTAAAGTGAGCCTGCTCTCCTCCTTCTCCCTTTCCCAGCCATTTGGCAGGAGGGGAGCGGGGAGCTGGGAGCTCTCTAGATGCCTTTGCCCCCAGCAGTGGTTGTGGATCACTATTGGGTGTCAGTTTATTTATCAGCTTAATTAACAGAGACCTCCTCTCCGCAGCGCCTGACACAGCTGATTTCCCCAGCGGAGGATCTGCCGCAGCCGAAGAAGCACATGGTGGGTCTGTCCGAACTGAAGCGCAAGGGATGGTCACCTCCCATCCAGGAGGTTCTCAGCATCACAGAGAGAGAAACCCACTTCTAAGACATTGGGGAAGTCTCCTCCATGCCCCGGACTATTCGCCCTCTCCTTCCCAAAGTGGTTTCTTTTCTCTCCTGGGCTCTTCCCTTCTCTCCTTCACGCCTGAGACAGAAGCATCTGGGACACCCTCTCCTTCCAGCCACCTGGTTGCACCCACCAGGGACAGTGTTTCTTTTGACTCCCTGGGGACAACTCTCTCTGTGAGCAGCTGGGGAGAGAACAACATACTTTTGTCAGAAATACTGACACTGGTGGGGAAGAGAAAAACAACGTATTAACAACAAAAAAAAAAGAAAAAGAAAGAAAAAAGGGGGTCATGTTTGGAGGAGGAAAGGAAACCACAGTGGTGAGAGAGCAGAGAAGAAAGGTGTGCAGGAGCAAAGTTAGGGATGCAAAAGCACAAAGCAATGGGGCATTAGCACAGGGAATAAGTAAGCTGGTTCAGAAGTCCATAAAAAGCTGGAGGATGACAAGAAAAAGTGCATTGCTAGGTCACCTACGTCCGAGGGAGAGGGAGCCAGGATCCTATCATAGGCAGTGATAAAAGGAGGCTGCAACGTTAGTAGTTACAGCTTCAGTTGTCACTGAAAGGGAAGAGAGTGACAGGGTGCTCGATGCAATCATAGTTATTGATGATGGCTCTCAAGGCAGTTTCAGGCTGGAAAGAGGGTGAGGAATAACTGTGTAAGGGCTCGCTCCTGGTCAAAACTACACAGCTCAGTGAAAACGCATCCGAGAGCGAAACAGCTGAATTTTTGACAGTTCTTTCACGAAATTCATGGAGTGCAGGAAAAAAGTCCCAGAGCAGTAAAAAAAGAGAGTTGCAGCACAGCAGGGAGAGATGAGACCCTGGGGACTGCACGCCCACAAATTTAACTGCACTGCTGGGGCATTTTGTAGAGGAATTAATGAAGGAGTTGATGGGCCTGATTCCGTGCTGCAGGGTAGCTTTGGGACGAGGGTGGGAGAAGGATTGCGCTCCCTCTGCATTGCTACAGATGGCTGCCCAGAGGATAAGGGAGACATAATCAGGTGCAATAATCATAAGCTCAGGCAAGACAAAGCGATAATTAATAGGTAAGATGGGTTCACTGGAAGCAGATTGTGTCAAATTAAAGGTCTCTCGTTGCCAGGGCAGTCATGAATGTGAGGGGATGGCTGGGAGGGATTGGGGTCGCAAGGGGCCTTTGGTGTGGTGCCACATGGCTCTGTCCTGTGGAGGCTGGGGCTGTGAAACTCCCTGCCAAAACCTGCTTGGATGCCCATAATTTCACAGTTAAAACCACAGGAAAAGCCAGTGGCAGGATCCCCCCCGGAGCTTTGCTGTGGTCCAGGGTAGTTAGTGAATGGCTGTGTTGCAATAGTGGCGCGTCAAACCGCGCCAGAGAATGGCCATTCAAAAGAATCAGAGATGCCACAGGGCTCCTTTCCCTTGTTCCTCGTTCCAAGTAATTGCTTTTCCCTGTGCTGTGGGGAGATAAACCACCAGCCCTGAAAGTAAGCGGGAAGCTTGGGCCTCATCTGTGCAATGCGGTACCTATTCCAATTGCTATGGGAACCTTATCTTCTGCCGTTTCCTCTGAGTTTAACTGGCGAATTAGCATAGGGCCATCTTTTCCCCATTTAATTTCCTTTCCTTTAAAAAACTAAAAATGGTTGGCGGAATGAACGCTGGAAGTCAAGTATCAAAATTTGTACCTCTCTCCGGGACGTGATCGTTTGATTGGAGGTGGTTTACTGTAAGAGGCAGAGATAGCTGGCAAACCTCATTCTTGTTCCCTGCAAAGGACTGCGACATCACACAAGACACCATTGAATTTTATTTTTATTTTTTTTTAAAGAGATAAATGTCACCTTGCAGCCGCAGTCAGGGGAGGAATGTAAGACTCAAAATGTAAGGGTTTTGTTGGTTTTTCTTCTCCCTCCCAGTGGCGTTGCTCAGGATTTGGTGGGGGGAGCAGCTCCCCACAGCAGGTCTCTGCATAGAGCCAGAGAAGAGGTTTGGTTTCAGGCATGGTCTTGCGGCTGCCTTGGCAATACCCATGGTCAAAATGGTGGTATTTGTTTTGAGAAAGGAACCCGCCTTCTCTTCTTCACTCAACAGAAAGAAAAGTTACAGGACTGGGACCTGCCATCCAGATTCAGTCTTGGGCATTAACACAGGTTTCTTGTCACCCTCAGGAGGATGTTTGACCCCTTTGCTCCTGCTGCCATGTCTTTAAGATGTAAGGTAGTGTCATTCTGCCAGACATGTCGTGGAGGTGTGTTCACTCCTTTTTCTCCGTAGTCGGGTAACACTGCAAAAATCCTAGAGAGAAATAAATCACTTTTCAGTTTTGAGCACAAACGTGGGTCTGCATTCTTGAAAATAAATACTGGAGGAACTGGTCTCTCTGTTGCTGATGTATAATCTGATAGTAGTGTCCCCACCTCTGCCAGGAAGCAGTGTATTTTAAGAAAGTCAGAGGAGGTATTGCTGTCCCCATTGGAAGCAATTGCAAAATTCCCAGGATGAGGAAATTAATCCAGATGCTTTGGATGGGATTGACAGAGTCTCAAGAAGTTTGAGGGAAAGCTCAGTGACCCAGGTATGCCCAGCTGGGGGAACAGGGGCTAATACCACCAACGGCTGCTGCCTTTTGCTCTGAGACCCCCAGTATGCAGGTGTGGCGAGAGACCAAGTAATGGTTTGCTAAACTGATACAAACATCTCAGGCTTTGCTGCCTGCATACTGCAGATCTGACAGGTCTCCACCAGCCCCTGGAAGTGGGCACTTCTGGAGATCTCAGAGTCTGATGTGAAACTGCTCCTCCCTTGTGCATCACCAGGATGTAAATATGCTATTGAAGGGATGGTATGGAGGGGAGAGAGAGAGAGATTTTTTTCCTCCTGTAATTGGTGGTAACATGCCAAGGTATGATGCATTTAAAGTAGAAGTCCAAGGAAAGTTGTGAGGTGGCTGTGCTGTGCTGCTCTTCCTCATCAGAGGAAAAATACTGCATGTAGAAGAAAGAGGAGACATCCATCAAGCACCTAATCATCACTTTTGGGTCTTAGGGTGGTTTTGTTGGTTGTTTTTTATTCATTAAAAAACCATTTTCACCCCTCGTTCCAGAAAGAAAAGTCAGAAAAACAGTTTGTTAGAAAAGAAATCAACACAAAAATTCTTGGTTTTGTCTTTTCCTTTCTTCATTCTGTTTTATTTCTTCCCATTTTTCTGTTCCTTCCCCTTGATCCTTCCCTCCTTTCTTCCTTCAACAGTGGCAAATGGAATAAGAAAAAGAAATTATAGTTGAAAACTTAACTGGACAAAATTTGAAAAAAGATAAAACAAATGGCAAATAAGTTGTCAAGAGTTATTTGTTTGCCATGCTTCCTCCACTTCTCATTCACCCTCCCAGCCAGAGAGATTGTGTCCATCCATGTGTGCACCAAACAAACTCTTTTCCATGCCCCTCAGGAATTTCTTTTTCCCAAATTGCCTCTTCCCTTAGATCTTCGTTTGAATGAAGGTCATTCCTGGTTTGGCTGAACTGCTGCCCTCTGCTCTTGGTCAGGTAAGGAGACATTGTGGTGTCCCTCACACAGCCCAGGGCTGCAGTCATCTGAGAAGCCCTTTCCATCCTGCCTCTGGAGGAAGCTTCCAGGCTTTGGAATATTCTTATAGTGATTCTTGCACTTCTGCCTTTGTCCAGCATGAATGAATATGTATTTCTTCTCATCATCAAGATGTCTTCAGTTTTCATGACACCAAGATATTTTTTTGGGGGAAGGAGAGTTGCAGTGGCATTTCATCTTGGTTGGAGCTCAGCTCTCAACCTAGGTGACAATGGTAGTCCTCAGGCAAAGGACAGTGATCAGCTGTAGTTCTCAATGAGTTGGAGATGCAGCTGTGCCCTCCCTCCGGCTCTCATCTTACCTTTTGGGTGGAGAGAAGCTGTGCCCACAATAGTCTTGCGCGCGCAGGAGTCGGCTACCGAGGATTGAAGCCACAGCTCCATCCTGAGCAAAGCTTTTGATTTTCTCTTGATCCTGTGCATGTACTGCACCTTGCCAAGGGCCAGGAGAGGACAAAGGGCAGTAAGGACTGCGCTGGAGGAAATGAGGCATTTCAGTTTGTGAAAACCCTTAGAAGAGCAGGGGAGTCTGGTTTCTCAGACCTCAGGTCATGTTTGTGCTGTGTGAGTTACGGGTGCTCTGCAGCAGCTGTGTGCTTTGGGCTTGCATCTGGGGACTTTCCTGAGCTTTTGCTTCCCTGGTGTGTGGCAGGAGGGGTTTGGTGAGGTCTTGAAGAGAGGTGGGCCTTTCCCAGGTAGAAATAAGAGACAGAAGCAAAATGACTTGGGTGCACAGCCAACAAGGGCCAGGAAAGAGGCAGTCTGCAGTCATGAGGGTACAGGGAACCTCAGGCTCTCTTGCTGTTCTTTGCTTTATGAGGTTGCATGCGCTTAGGTACAGTAACTTCTCACTAATTAGCCGAGTCAGGCTTGAACAGGGTAAGAGGGGAGTAATGTTCATCAAAGGAGAAGATAAAATTATGTAAGCTTTCGAAAAGTAAGTATTAAAATTTAAGACGTGAGGAGATGTATCTGTGCTACCATCCAGTTCCTCCCACAGGGCTGCATCAAAGTCAAAGAGACTATTCCTGAATCTCTTGCTGGGGCCAAGGGAAGAGAAGAAACCTGTTTAATGGTACTGGTTTGTGTTGAAACCCAGAATAAGCTCTGCCCCCTCAACTGCTCTCAGAGCATGATTCTGGCTCTGTTTTGAATCCCTGACCCATGACTCTCTCTGTAAAGGAGGACATGTATTTTCGGAGCTGTCTGTTCTGGTTTGTCAAGCCTGTGCTTGGAAAGCTATGTGGAAAAGAGAGGGATTCCCAGGGAGAAATGCCTTCTGTGGCTGTGCAAAGCCAGTTGTGGCTGTCTCTGTCCTGTCTTGGTTTTGGTGACGTGCCAAGACCATGCTGTGAAATAATGATCACTTGATTATTTTATTCTTTTCCTCCTTTTTTTTTTTTTTTTTTTTTTTTTTTTACAGGGTGTAGAATAGTTTCCTCCTCAGCCTGAGTTACAGGCAGGCTGGGGAGCTTCACCCCACTAGCTCTCCAGGTTGGCTGCTCTGGACTGGAGGTGTGCTCATGCTCCTTTGTTAATTGCCAGTGTCCACTTGACTTTTCCAAAATGTGCTTTATCAGGTGTGAAGCTTTTGTCCTGCCATGGTGTAGATAGCGGTCTCTGGAGGAGGATGAGTGATTACTGGCAGTCTGGTGCCTTTCTCGACCTCGTATTTCAACAGGAGATGAAATGAGCTTCTTTTTCTCATGGAGGAATAGATCCACCCCCAAACAAAAAAGCAACCTGTCATTTTTCCCACATCCTGGAGAAGGGCCATAGCCACGTCATGCAACATAAGCTTCCCTCCCCATGCACTAGCTTTAAAGTGGGGATGACTTGAGATCTGGAGCCTGGTGTTTTTTGACCAGGCTCTCCAAGAGCAGGGGGCTTTGTGCTGGGATGCTGCAGTCTCATAACTTTGGGGAAAACATGTCCAGGCAATGTTAGTTTTCTGTGTTATGCTTTTGGATGAGGAATGAATTCCCCAGATAGGCCAGGGGGACTGTGGCTCCCATTGGCACCGGAGTGATGTGTATGTCAGTCACATAATACAGAGGCGGCAAAGTCCTCTCTCCCATGGCCCATGTAGTCCTGTCACCAAAACTGGGCTCTCCAATTCTTGGCTGCTTTTGTAGGGCTCAGTTTTACACCTGCTACTTAGCTGAAGTCTAATCTACCAGCTAAGTAAAACTGGAGCCTGGGGACTCCAATTTTCATGTCCCATAAACCTCCTTGTCCAGGAGCCCAAGAGCAGGAATGTGTGTCTCCACGTGGCCGAGTGGTGTGGTCAGGCACAGCTAGTTTTTTCAGAGCCTGTGGGTGGAGGGTATTTGAATGCCTTCAGAACATATTGATTTTACAGTGACAAGTTGTGAAAATGACAGAAATTAAGACACTTTTTGTGTTTTAATGACATCGCTGTTGTCCACGTTGTGACAGAGACTGGTGAGTAAATACGTTGCTGCTGGTGATTTATATTTGTGAGCCTCCAGAATTTGACTATAACTAGGCATAATTTGTAATCTTGGTAACTCGTTCAACAATTTCTTCCCTCTCTGGAAGGAAGGGAAGGGTGTTTTACTGACCCTGGGCAGAGGTGTCAGCAGCACTTTTGGGTTGTTCTGGCCAAAGCCCCTCGGGCGGGCTGACGTACGGCACATCGAACGGCAGCAAAGCAATTTCCCAGCGTCCGATTCTATTGATAGAAGCAAATCCCCCAGGGGGGTGAAACACGATTGCTACAAACAGGGTCTCATTTTGGTTGTGTGCATCACATGGGCAAGACATTTTCTCCTCTCAGTGCAGACACCGTCCCTTCCTATGTGTGGGTAAATGAGATTGCAGCTCATGGCACTTCATAGTGGTCTTCCTCCTCCTCTTGTTCCCAAGGCCCATGTACTGCTCTGCAGTGGGCGGTGGTTGTACTGCCTCTGTTGTTAACTTGCCTTGGCTTGCATCTCATTCCAACGTCGTCTTCTTTTCCCTCCACCCCATCACATTTTCTTCCCCACACCCCTGTGCTTTTGAGGTCAAACACAGCCACACAATAAGGCTTCTTCTCCCTGTAGGAGAGCACTGCCATACAGTTGCACTGAGGAGTAGCATAAGCTCTGTCATTATAACTGTACTTATGCTGATTTAAAGCATCTACTTCAGAGCTTTTATCAGTATAAGCCTCTTAATAAAGAGGGAAAAAAATCATGTGCTCTCCTGGCAGAGTTATACTAATGATGTAACTAGACCTAAGGGCACATTTACTTTAAAGTTAGGTTAGTTTAACACAATATATGATTTGAGTTAAATCTTCCAAAGTATGTAAGGACACTTCTATTTATGTTCCATTCACACTAGTTTTAATTTATATTAAGTCCATCGGGATGAAGTCTGAGCTAAGTTGAGCTAACAGTGATACTTTTCACACTGTTTGGATGGATTAAAAGCAAGAGAGCTAAATCATCAGAGTCCCTTGTGAGAGCAGTTTCACTGGTAGAAAGATGCTCAGGTTTTTTAACTACATTTATCAAAACAACCTGCAGACACAGGCACACTTTCATCAACGTGACTGTGTCCACCTATCACCCAAATGGTCTTTCAACTGGAATAATCACACTTACAAAGTGGGATGCTCTGGTTTAATTTAGCCTAACTGATATTGATTTAGATCGGTAACATTGGTTGCTTACGTGTAGACAAGACCTACCAGAGCTCCCTGCAGGAAGGGTAGGTACTGTAACCCTGCTCTTACACAAGTCCTGCCAGAAGTCCTTATCCCTGCAGAAATCCCATGGCTGGTGCCATGTGATAGCTCTCTCTTCTGGTTCCTAGGTCCTCATGCCCCTTTGTTGGTGTGCTGGTCAGGAGGTGCATATCACAGGGATGTTGGACACCCTGAGTTTCATTCAGATAGCTCTCGTCAGGGGAGATAGACAGGGAAGATGTGACAAGGGGAGTCTTAGTTCTACTCCCAAATTCCACCATGGACACCAATGATACATGGCCTCCTGGGCCCTCTGGACCACCCTGGGAACACCAGTGTCCCTGTGTCACCTGGATCCTAGGCATGCTTGTATTCTGGGGACACTGGCCTTCAGAGCATTTCTGGAGAGAGCCAAAATCCCGCAGGAAGGTGCCATACCCTCTCCAGTGTTTAGAGACTGGCCAGCAAGCAACTTGAGAGCCTTCTGGCAGCTGCTGGTAATTAAACCTTGGACTTTGGAAGGGCAACTCAGGTCTGGTTTTGGCCAGCAGGAAGCTAAATCTGTGTTGCTGTGAGGTGCTGTAGCTATCAGCACAATTAGATGAACAGGCCATCCTCTAGCACCCCCACCAGCTTTGCTGCGTCCACAGGGAAGGAGATGTTGTGAAGGTGCAAAGGCCTGAGCTTCCACCGTGCTTCAGCTGCTAACCAGAGCCATAGGTGCGCTATCCTGAGGGAAGCAGTGTGTTCCCTCCTCTCAGAAACTTCCATATATACAGCCCGATTGACTTCAATCAAATGGAAAAATCTGTTACATGCCTAGACGTACTCTACCCGAAGAAACTGGAGAGGAAGGCCCTTCATTGAAAGAAAGAGTATGGAAAATGTCATTGTGACTTCTCTGAATGCATGGATTTTATTTTAGGGCTCATTTCTTTCTCTCCTACCTAATATCCCCCGTCTTCCCATAACACATCTCAGGACACGTCAGACTGATCTCCTTCATTTTGTGCTGGAGGACTCTTAGTCCTTCAGGTCTCACTTGATGACCAAAAGCTCAGTGCTGATCAAGCTTTAGTGGAGGCAGCTTTTCTCCCAGGTGTTTTTCAACCACATGAGTCAAGGTGAAGCGCACAGGACAAACAGCAGAAAAAAAATTGAGCTTAACAGACCTTGGTTGTTTCACAGCTGATGAAGTCTTACTGCCAGTATCTCCAGTGACATTATCTCATTCATTCTCCCTGTGTCCAGGGTATTCCAGGGAGAAAAAAAAAAAAAAGAATAGGTGAGCCCTGAACAAAAGTGCTCCAACCCAAACTATTTTTCTTTTGCAGCTCACCTTTAATCTCCTCTAGGGTGGAAATTCCTTTTCTTTTCTCATACTTATTTTCAGTTTTGTTCTTACTATATTTCTTTTACATTTTTTGTTCTTCCACCATGTTCTGCTTTGTTTGCGCTGCTGGCAGTGGAAGTGATTTAAAAATGTCCAGTCTTCAAAATGAGTGATCTCCAGATGAAATTGCTCTCTAGGGCTGCTAGCAGCTGCTGGGGCAAGTGGCATAAATGTAGATTTAAGACCAGTGGGTGAAGACAACTGTAAATAAAAGTGCCGGCTGTGGAAAGTATTGTACAGGTTTCTGGGGAAAGAATATTTCAGAGAAGCTGTGTGCTCCAGGACACAGGGGCTGGCAGCCTGTGGAGAACTATAAATGTGTGAGGCAAGACCTCTCCCTATGCTGTAGGACTGGCTCATTCCATCTTATCTGGGAGTGGTTGCACAACGTGCCCATGATCTGGAGGAGCCCAGGTTCTGGCAGCTTTCCTGGGGAGAGGAGGCCAGTGGGGTTGGGAGGCAATTGAGTTACTGACTATTAACAACCCAGCTGCTGCTCATGAAGCAATCCTAGACCCCACCAGGGGATTTTTCAACAGGGGTGGGAGTCCTGTCTACCAGCTGTGAGTGGAAGCAGGGAGGATTAAGCACAGGAAGGTCAGACCAGACATGACCTCTGAGCCTGCTCAGGGAGGAAGGAGGCAAGATGACTTGGCCCCCATCAGAGGTTGACAGGATTGCCAAGGTTGTGTAGGAGTAGGGATCAAAAAAGCAAGACCTGCCAGACCCGTTGTGCTGGCCAGCTTAGCTTGTCCGCAGAGGTGGTGGACTTGGTGGGCTGAATTAGAGCCAAGCCACCTCACAGCTAGTAGTAGCTCTTTTCAGTCAGTGCAGCCCTCTTCCTCTTTGCAAATTATCCTTGAGCGATTATACTTCTGCTTATTTTACAATGATCGTGCTAATGAATTTTGCAAATGAATTTTAAACCAAGAGATGGCTAGCCTGATTACTTGGCTGCTTTTACTGTTATCATTGCATCCAATAGCTGTTATTCAGAAAACACTCTTTGCACTTGTGTTTACTCACCCAGATTATATGGTGGGGTTGAGCTCTTTTGCTGGATATTTCCCAAGCCACCAAAAGCTTTGGAGGTGGCAGCCCAAATGCTTGAAATGCAAATACTCAAGCCAGCAAGTATTTTTCTGAGTATCTGCCAAGCTCCCATTTTCTGGGAACACACTGGTGAATCAAAATTTAGTCTCATGAATGTTTATGGACAACAACCAAGAGAACAGCTCCAAATCCCACCCTTCCAAACAAATTCAGCTTCTCTTCTAAGGCATGGTCCCAAATTCATTTGGGTTTACCAACCTGTGTCTAGGTTCCAGCCAAGTACAAAATATCTACATCCTCTCTTCTTTTCTTGGTCCCACTTTCTTTTCTTCCAGGAAAGGAAGGTGTTGCTCCAACTGATGATGAGAGAAATTCTTGCCTCCTAATGCCTTCAGTACTCACTGCTTGCTCACACAACAAATGTTTTACAGAAAACAGTTGTTGCTTTCAAAATCAATTTTTATTCCTTCGGTGGAAATGACTGCTTTCTGGTCTGTTTTCTTTCCAGGCCAGCAGTGCATGAGGTGTGTAGATGGTTTGCTGTGCTTCCAGTGAAGAGAGTGAATGTGTCTGCCTGTGGTACCTAGTGTTTCCACTCAACCTGCTGTGGTTTTCAGGTGTTCCACCAGCAGGGCTGCGTGTGGGGCTGTGAAAACACATATAACAGGCTGGTTCCCTCAGGCCTGAGATCTGCACCTGCTCTGCAAGCAAACTGCTACCGTCTCTCTCTGTCTTTTTATGTTAGGAGGTGTCACATCAGCAGTGAGGCTTGAGGAGAGATGGAAGACCAAGAGGGAACAGTGATGGACAGGCCAATGCCAGGCACAGCGTGTTCAGGAAAGGCTGAGTTACAATACCTGTGCAGCTGAAGTTTAATTTCTTTTGACAAAAAGAGGCCAGGGGGTTTTGCTGCTGCTCCCTCCTTACTGAAGCTACCATCTGAAGGTATCTGCTCTAATGTGGTTTGTTTGGCTGAAGCAAATCTGACTTTGTAACGCAGCATTACATTCAAAAAGCCCTTTCTTGGCTTGAGCCCTGTGGTGGCTGCAAAACAAGAATATCCAAGGCTGTGCCCACCATGTTCCCCAGGAGATGGGGGAAGTCCACCTCTGCTGGTCCTGCTTTCACCACGAGCTGTGAAGAAGCTCCCTGAAGCACTGCGAGCCGTGACTCACTGGGCAGGGACTTGACCTGGCTTCTGCAAGGCTCATCTGGCAGCAATTCCAGCAGAGCTCCCATGGTGTGATGGGTGGTAATGATTGTCCTCTTCTGCCCTGCACGCTCCCTGTCCTTGGCCAGTGCAAGGCTGCACTCGCTTCCATAAATGCAGAATGGGTTTTCTAGGGAGCTCAGGCAATCATTTTCACCAGCTGTTTTTTATCCCAGACAAGAGTCTAAAGGAAAAATTTCCAAGATAGATCTGGTTTACCTCTCCTCTTAACCTTCTTAGGTGCTAAATAAGAGGTACTCGGGCTCACAGAGCAATATGGAGAACAAAGGCTCCCTGGCAGAGGAGAGGGGTCAGGGTGCTCTGTCAGACCCATGGCTCGCTCTCAAAAGGGATTCCCATTCACAGCACTTGCTTCAGCTCAGAGAGGATGCCTTTTTCTCAGGATGCTTCCAGCCTGCTTGCAACCCTCCACTCAGTGCTCAAACCCTCCTGGGTTTACCCAGCAAAAATAGTTTTCTTTCTCTATTTCCCCCCTCGCCAGCCTTTCCAGTCCCCCTGGCACCACTGTAGTTCTCCTTTAATGGCTGAAACAACCTGGTGGGGGTCTTACTGCCTCTCCTTCGTGCTCCTCTAGTTCCTGCTTATCCTGAAACATGATCTTCAATCATAGCCTGTTGGATAATAGCACAGATGTAGGTGGGACCACAAGCAGCAACTTCAGCAAAGATGTCAGGCTGTGTGTTTTCCCTCCCATCCATATGGGCTTTGGCAGAGGAGCTGCATTAGGGTTAGCTGTGATGGGTTATAGAGGTGGCCACCTGCTCTAAGGAGACACAAGGAATCTTTAAAGAAGGTGAGTTTTGCTAACAAGGATTGAAATGTGTTGGGATCGCCTGGGCACTCTCAGCTCACCTGAGCTCCTGGTGATGGCTGGGGTGAAGCAAGCCTTGTGTATGAGATGAGGGGAACCCAGATCACCAACCGTGTTATCTCCAAGGCGCTGAAAGCCACTAAGTGTACTTTAAGCGTATTTAAGCACTAATTTAAGCCTACCTAGCTCTGCTTTCACACAAAGAAAGGAGTTGGTAAGTGAGAAGGTGTCATTTTTGCTGGTGATCTCTGGGCAGAATTATACTTTAATTCATTTGGGCTCCTTGTGTTGTGCCTCTGAAAATGCTGCTGCTAATGAGGCGATGCTGGCACAGCCAGCAGCTCCTGCATGCTGCCTTTGAGAGAGACTTCTCTGTGCTCCCAGTGCCTGCAAATTGTCTTGGGCCCCAGAAAGAAAAAGAAAGGAGAAATAAAGGCTCCACGCAACCACTTGGAGAGAAAATGAGAGGATTTACACGCTAAACAACTGGTCATTCTCCCGTGCCTTCTTTCCTTGGCTGGTGGTTGGTACCCAACACTTCAAACAAGAAGTATCCTTCTCACTTTGCCTTCCCCCTCCACTCCAAAAGCCTGACCCACAGCCAGTGGTGCACCTGCCCAGGGACACCATGGTGTCTTTTGGGATGATTCTTCCTGAGCCCTACCTGCCCTGTTCCCCCCTGGCAGGGCTGTATTCTTGCAAGCCTGGCCCTGTGCAAGGACTATGTGAAAGCAGGAGAAACTCACGGAGAGAGACCCAGCCTCCCTGCCACCCATGGCATACTGGATCTCCACATCCTCTGCAGCCCTGCTCATGGAGGTGAGACCACTGTCTCAAGGGATGTGCACGGTGCCTTTAGCACAGCCTCTTAGGGACTAGTGCAGCAATATGGGTGCAATCAACCCCATGCAACCCACTCACCTGCTGCCTCCCCCTTCCTCACTTTTTGGCCCCCAGCCCTTTGCCTGCACTCCAGCTCTTTCCTTCCTGCCCGTGCCCTTGGAGCCTCTTCTCTCACAGCAATGTGTGTTTTTCCAGTGGTTCTGGGTACCCCCCCCCCCCCCCCCCCCCCCAGCCCCACAGATGCGACATGCAGGGTGTTGATTTGACTGGACGTGAGCTCAAAGCTCATTAAAGGCTCATCGATATGGGCAATGAGGAGCTGCGTGGGGTGAGGCAGGGGGACAGGGGCCCCCGTGGCAGGAGGAACTCATAGCTCCCCTCTGCATGCGGGGGCAGGTCAGTATGTGCCTCCCCCAGCTGGTATCTCCGTGAGCAGCTCTGTGCACCCCAAGGACCCACAACCAGCTGGGACCGTGAGGTAGGTACATCTTTTGGGACAACAATGTCTGGGGTTGAACACAGGGGTTGGAGAAGGAAGCATTGCAGTGATGGTGGGGAAGGGCCACCTGCCCCCCATGAGCATCTATGTGAAAGGGGAAGGGCTGCTGCAGATGCTGGGCTCTCCTCCATCCCCAGGGTGTTGGATTGGGGCTGAGGGGCTCAGCACCTTGAGGACAAGGCAAGATGAAGGATGATTTCTGCCTCCCCAAAGGTGCTGGAGAGGTGAGAAAAAGGGAACAGATCTGCCTGCCTGATGCTCAACTGGGGAAGTGTGGAGCATGCATACTGCCCAAAGCAGGGGCAGAGGTTGTCTATGCTTTATCATCAGCTGCACCACTGCTATGCCTAAATTTCTTTGGTTCCATTGCCACTGCCATCGCAATGTCCTCTTGATGAAGAAAGATGCCAGTTCCTGGGAAGGCAGTGTCCTTCCCAGCTTTCACCGTCACATAGAGCCAACTGGATTCCCCTTGGTGTTACTGGGCAGCTGCAGCAACCAGCCTCCACTTCAAAACCCCCTTATTTTGAGCAAAAGCCCAGGATGAGGAGGAGAAGCAGGGCACGAGCCCCCTGCTTCCATCTGGGGAACCGGTGCTACCAGGCTGCAGGGGGAAGGGAGCAGCACCCAGAACTGGTATTGGGGGTCTAAAAAGTGGAAAGCTTCTCTGTGGGCTGGAAGGAGATGTAGCAAGCTTAAATGATGGCTCAGTAAAGATGCTGTAACAGCCCTTAGGTGAAACGCTGTACAGTTTTCCCTGGGCAGTAGTCTCCATTGAGGAGGACTCTGGGGATGGGCTAGGTGACATCCAGAGGAGAGGAATAGGTACAGCTGCCTCTTCCTGGAGATGGGGCTGCCCTTCCCAGCCCTGTGCACTGCAATCCCATGAATTTGCCCAAAACACAGCCTTTCGGGCTCTTGACACCTGTTTGCAGAGGTCCTGCAAGCTCTGTCAGTTTCTGGCAGTGGAGCTAAGCTTCCCTGCTGGTACAGCTGCTGGGGTGTTTCAGAAGGGGTATGTCTGTGCCCTTCTTATCTGTCTCCAAAAGACTCTGACCCTGAAGGAGGTGCCTCATTTCCCCCCTCCACCCCCCTCCCCCAGTCTCCTTGGCACTGGAGAGCCAAACTCATCCACCCCTTCTCTCCCTCCCCTCCTACCTTCTCCCTGTTTCCCAGTCCATGAGGTGTACTTGGGAGAAGAGACAGCCCCAGCTTGGCTACCAGAGGCTCCCCAATTCACTGGTGACCTTGTTGTGGTTCTGCCAATGTTTGGTGGAGACCCTCGGCACATTTAATTGTGGTTCTGCTCCCTCCAAGAGAAGCTCTGCCACGCTTTGGGATTTTGTGCTGAAGAGAACAAAAAAGCAGTCTGAGGACATGCAGCTGCAAATGTGTTTTCTTCTGGAAAAACTTAGTGGAATAAGCAACTGATGTCCTTATACTGAGGGTGGACCTCCTTGTAATGCTGGGTCCTGTTCTTCAGGGATACAGCAAGTGAGAGCTGTGTCTGGCCCCTGTGGAGATGCTCATGCAGCAAAAGCTCTCCCTGGTATGGGCTGGCTGTCTGAGCTGTGTCTCAGGTCTCCAGCCAACACATGGGGACAACAGCCTTTCCTTCACCTGCCTTATCTCCTGATGTCACAAGCCCCAGAAGGGAAGAGCTGCTCATTCTGCATCCCTGTGTAACCCTTAGCACAAGAAGTAGGGTGAGGAGAAGGAAGTTCTGAGTGTTAAAATAGTAGAGCTAATAATGCCCAGCTAGTTACAGGCTGATCCTAGACGGTGGGGGATGATGTCCTTACTGGGTAATGAGCACATTTTATGGGCTATTTCAAGGAAAACTTCTGCCAAGGGGCTGCTGGCTAACAATGCTCATGCACAGTTCCTGCGGAGGGAGCTGGATCTGCCATTCTCTATTTTCCACCCCAAAAAAGCATATGAACAAGTGGAACCTCGCAGCAACCCCAGGGCTCTGGGGCATGATTATCTCTCCGTTTTCATGGAGAAGGAGAACAAAGAGTTTGGCATCTGAAAGTGGGACACAGCTTTCCTCTCTGGCTTGGCTGTGCTGCAGCAGGAAAATGATGTTGTCCTCATCAGAGCGTGGTGAGGCTCTGGTCTTAATCTGAGAGGTGAATATGTGTGCTGGAGTTTCAGAGGTACCATGTTTTGGATGAGTTCTTGGTGACTTGAGACAGTGCTCGGTCCCTGCCATGAACCTGCCCAGAAGGAGCGGGCTGAAGGTCTGTGTTTTGTCTTCTCCTTCTCCCATCTATCTTCCCCTTTGTGCAAGGCAGACAGAGGAGGCCAAGGAATGTTATTCCTAGTTTTTGCATACAAAAAAGCGGAAAACTATATAGAAACAGAAAGTTCTTATTTCCCGATGATGAATAGTGAGTTGTTTGGGTTTGGTTTTTTCGCTCCAGAACTAACGATACCTGCTTTTCTCTTCATAATGTCCTTTGTTCCTCCACCCCTCATGACAGGTTCCTTATGGCAGAGGACCATCACTCTAGTCCTCTACACCACCCCATCCTTGGTGCTCCTGCCTGTCTCCCATGTCTCCAGCTGTCCTCTGAGGAGCTGCCTCCCTCCTCCCTGGCCCCATGTGCACTGCCTGGATGGTGCAGGATGACACTCTCAGGGTCACCCTGCAGCCCTTCCTTGGGAGAAGAATGAACTGGAATCTCTTCCCTCTCTCCATTCCCCACCCCTCCAGGAACTGGATGTCTTTGAGGGCTGTGCTCCTTTTTCAGAGTGCCAGAGAGCTCAAAAAATAACTGGGTTTGGGAGCAGGCAGAAGGGTCTGGGCTAAAAATTTCTCCATTGCTTCAGGCAGGGCAAAAGAATAACATAGCAAAACCGTATAAAGTACCAGAATCATGAAATTGGCATCCTAGTGTGTCAGCTTGCACTACATAAGAGAAGGAAAATGCTTCTTAATTTAATCATCACATTTAAAATGAGCAGAAATAGACCTTTAATCTTTTTAATGTGGTGGTATCTGTGGGGAGGATGGAGACATGGATGCCTTTACGCCACTTGTTCCCAGCCTTGGAGTATGCAGGGGGCTCAGGGAGCTGCCTGCAGTCTGCTCAGGGGCTGCAGGTCATGGCCAGTCCTTGGTCCTCATGCTTCTGCAGCCACTCGGGCTGGGTCTGGATGATCAGTGTGAGCTGGGGATGAGTCCTGCTCCCCAAGGAAGCTTCTCAGGTGCCAGGTTGAGCTCTAAATGAGAACAATAACATGGTTCAAAGGCTGCATCATTGGTGTCGTTCAAAAAAGGCACAAAATTTCTTAGAGGCAATTTGAGGTGCCCCTGGTCCCCAAGGCGAGAGCAGTGGTGGTGGGTGAAGCACAGCCTGCAGCCAGGAGCTGGATCTGACCCCACCTTCCCTGTGGGATGAAGAACCAGAGGAGAGTCAAATGGAGCCAGGGAGAGTATTGTGACAGCTGGCCCGAGCCTTCTTGCTTGAGTAACACAAAAATCAAGGTGTCACTTGGCAAAGTGACCATGCAGCAGGCTGCAGCCAGTGCCAGCATCTCAGCAGTTCTTACCTGATTTTTTCAGGGCTGTGAGGGACTGCCACATACCTCCCAGGACCGTGGACGAGGGCTGAGAGATGCGTTCTAGCCTCATGTAGATGTCCTGTTTGTTTAATGGTTTACAGAACATGGCCCCACCTTGCCCCCTCTGCTCATCCAGATAGGGTTGTTGTGTGGTGCCAGCCCCACCTGCCATGTTATTGGGAGTGACATGGGTTGCCCAGGGCTGCTGGTGGAGGAGGGAGGTTGGACAACAGCCACAGGTCAGACCCAGATATCAACAACCTAAATCTCATGCAGAAGGATGGAAAAGGATGGTGGAGGAAGGGAGGTGAAAGGTTGGGTGGCTCTTGGACATGTGGAGAAGGCTGTGAAACACAAGTCCTTCTGTCCACTTGACCTAGAGGACAGTGATGCTTCAGCCCAGAGTGGGTTCCATGTGGTGCCAGCATCCTCTAGCTCCCACACGGGAGCTTTTCCCCATACCCTCTGGCTTTCACCAATAAAGGAAGCTCAAGCATATGCAGAGAGCAGAAAATTGGCCAAAAGTCTGCTGTGCCCTGATCAGCCAGTCACGGCTCCAAACAAGATGCAAGAGCCTTGGGGCTACTTGGCTGTCATTAAAATGGTATGGATGGAAGGAAAAGTCTAATTGACTGAACAACAGCCTCTGCCGTGTAATTAAACTAATTGTGGCTCTACCTGCACGGGTCAGAAGTGATTTGTGTGGCTGTTAAAGCACTGACAAATAAGAGGTGGGGAGGTGTGAAAGTATTTCTTACATGTATTTCCACAGGTAATTTTGCTTTTTCATTTCAGGCAATTTTATGGCCTTGAAATTTTTCGTTTCTGTCAAACTTGAGGAGACTGTTAATATTTCACACTAAAGCAGGGAAACCAAAAAGGTCACCATTGTTAGCACTTTCAGGCAGCAGCGTTTCAAGTGGAGGTAATACTTTTTCAGGGCTATTTTTTTATTTGAAGTGAGATTCCTCAAAAAAAAAAAAATAAAAGGAGGGGAAGGACTGCTTTCCAGAATGCATTTCAGCCTGGCTCTGCACCCGCTGGGGAGGATGCAATTGGTTTTATTGACTGGAGCAGCAGAAGACCAGGCCTTCTGCATAACGCGGTGAAACTGGGGTCACCACTTTACTTGCCAGGGATTTATGACCCTAGCTTTTAGTGGTTGTTTTGATGGTCTCAGCTTCAGAATATTTAGAAGAAGCTGAATGAGAAACCTGCTATAGTGTCATGTTTAAGCTCTTTGAGCTTGTTTTCAAGTCCTTGAGAAGCAGAGCCCACCTCCAGCTTGCAGCTCTGGTCTTATTGATTATCATTTTAAGTCCTTCGGGTGTTTTGCTGTGCCCAGAGCGCCGTGTGCTTTTCAGAACAGATAATGTGACATGACACAGAACTGCCAAACCGAGTTTGCTCTCCCTAGGCTGTCAGCACAGGGCAGAGTCATGCTGGAGGAGACCCATGTGGATAAGTGGAGGGGCCGGTGTGTTTTGTCCCAGTAGGACCACTTGTTCAGTGTGTGATCTGATGTTTAAACATAGGAGTCAAACAGCCTGGAGCAACCAATGTCTGTATTTTTCCTGGTCAGAGCTGTGTATCTGGGGAAGGATATGGCATGGCCAGGCCTTGGGACACGTGTGAGCCCTTCTGCCCTAATCATCTGTCACTGTAGGAGACAGGACAGTAGGTGGGATGAACCTTCAGTAGGTCCTCTTGACTGTTTTTCGACTGTGGAGAAATCTCCATAAATATAGTTTATTCTTTGTGAGCTGGAGAAGAAGGACCTCACTTCTCAGGCAAGAAGAAACTGCCAGTATGGTTGCTGCTCCTCTATCATCCTACCCCAAGTATATGAAATTTGAGGTGCATTCATCTGGCTGTGGTATCGCTCCAGAACTGTGGCAGCAAGCACAGGGAAAAGAGCATGAGGAGAGCAGGATATATATATTTTGTTTTTTAAGCTAGCAGCTTACCTACTGTTTCTTGTCTCAGAAAAAGGAAAAAAAAAGTGAGTCAAAATGGCTTCTGCTAAGCCTAATTTGTTATGTCTCCAGGCATAGCTAAATATCCTGATTTAGCCCAGCTCTGAATTCTTCCCAAGGGTTTTGGTGCTATTTCTTCTGTTTTGATTTATAAATTGCCTTTATTTTACTTTCCTCCCACACATTCTGTACAATCTTTTTGCTCCCTGTCTTACTGAGGAGCCAGGAGGTGGTGTGGCACTGATACCAGAAGGTGTAGGACAGAAAAGGGATCCATCCATCGAAGCCTTTGCTTCAGGTGCCCAGCAATGCTTTCTTCTGGCATCTGCCTTGTGGGCTCTATGAAATGGTCTCTTCTCTTCTCCCTAGAAGGTGTCTTTGTGATGACACTTACTTCCAGGTTTACCTGCAACCATCCTTGGGCTAGAGGAGCTGTGAGGTTCAGGGTTGTCCCCATAGCTCGGGGGACTTTGGCCACAGCCTTCATCCTACAACAGAGTTTTCTGGCTTCTCCACTGACATGTCACAATGAATTACAATTATTCAGCCATTCCTTTCACAGTTGACACAGTTTTTCTAGCCTCGGTGACAAATTCTGGGGGGAATGAAATCCATCTGCTGTAATCATGGGTTGTCAGTTGTTAGTAAGCAGGAGCTGATAGTGCTGTTGAGACTGGGCTTGGGAGACCATCTCTGTTTGGAACGCTTTAGAAATGCTAGTTAATGAGTCCCCCTAGCACCTCATGGGGCAAATGGGTGCTGTTTGCTTAGGAGACAAGACTGCCAAGAGCAAGCAGCTCAAGTAAAACCAGCTTTAACTGCTAAAACTTGCCACTTCTTCATAGTGTTGTTTTGTTTCCTGACATAGCCACTCATTTGTTTGTTTTGGTGGTTGTTTTGGGTTTTTTTTGTGTTTGTTTTTTTTTATATGAACATCTGGGAATGCTTGTCAACAAACTTCTCTGTGAGACTGTAGCACTGGTGCCCCTTGCAGCCCCTGATGGAGGCTTAAATTCAGCTCTGTGTAGAATTGGCTGAGAACTGGGTAAGAACCAACACCATGCCAGTCCCAGGCACTGTCTTCTGCACTGGTGGAGGGCAGATGCTGAGTGGAGAGGACAAAACCAGAAAAAGCAGGGAGTGATACATCTTTGAAGGAGTCCCTCAACCTCCAATAACTTGCAGCACAGGGATTTCCTGAACTGCAGTGGTACTTCCTGGTGGATTTCCCTTCCGTTATTTTTCCTCTTGATTTCCTTTTTGGAGTCATGTAAACTCTTAGCATGCAGCATATGCTGGGGTGAGGAGTCTCGCTCTATATCTATGTGTTTTGTGCAGTATCACCTTTTGCTCTTTCTGAACCTACCACCTGCTGCCTTGGTTTAATCCCCCATAGTTCATGTGTCAGAAATGGTGAATACTCATATTCTATGACACTGAGAAGTTCACAGGCCCCTGTCAGTCACCTCTTCCACAGGATGATGGATTCTAGTTCACTTAGCCTTTCCTCCCATGGAAGACGTTCCACGCTTTTGAGCATCCCTTTGGCTCTCCTCCATGCCTTTTTCTGACTTTGCAATTGCTTCTGTGATGTGAAGGGAGGACTGCATTTAGTTTTCAAGATGTGAGCGCAATATTGGTTTAGACACTGGTGTAATAACATAGCCTGTTCTCACTTTCTTTACGAATTGTTTTGGTGTGCTGGATCTATACATTTTAGGGCTTAAAATCAATGGAAATATTAATTGAGTTTTTAGTCAGACTCATCCTCAGGACTTTGGACACCTGACTTGGTGAGATCTAGGTGGTTCATGGGCTGCTATAGTCACTAGCAAGCATCGTCTGAATATTCCTGGTGATTTCAGCATCACATGCGACACGGTGTTGGAGGAGGTGCTGAGCAGACCAGCAATTTCCTTGCCAGGCATTGCTGGTGCACAGCTGTGATCATGGCCGTGTGGCTGCTGTGACAGGAGATTAGGGCACGGGATTGTGATGTGGGACACATCCGTAGGGGAGATGCTGGTGCAAGGTTGTGCTGTCACAGCCATGCATGTCTAGCTGGGCAACATGACTTCTCAGATGTCTCCGTGGCCAGTGCACTTGGTTTTGTGCCCCATACCAGGAAGATGTGGTACCTCCATCGTGCCCTTCTCCATTGTCCCTCAGATAAGCTAGATATCTTTTTTTGCCTGGACTGCTCTGTAGTAGGTCACCCGCAGGCTGGGACTTCCCTGCATGCATACTGGTTCTGAAGCTTTTTCACAGAGCAGGTGTTGGGATGAAGAGGAGATAAGGTGAGAGTTGAGGACTTTGTGCTAATAAGAACTAGGTCTGAGCCTGTTGTTAGCAGTCTGCATGACCATGGCTCCTCAGAAGGGTGTTTGTGGAGCAAGGCAAAATTATCCTCCTTGGGGAAAGCAGGGAGACATGGTGCCCTGGTGTGCACCAGTCTAGCCGGTGAGTCCACCTTAGACCCAGCAGGGCCCTCCCCTAAGCCTGCTACACTAACACAGTTCTTTCTCTACTTTCTTGTTAGGAGCTTTGCCCAGCCCTTCCCATTTCATCGGTGTTCAGCCAGGGGGGAGGCTGCCCTTCCTGCTCCTCCAGTGCTTGAGCAAGAGCAGCCATACATCTGAGTCACGATGGGCAAGATGGACAACACCTCCGTGGAGCTGAGCTCTCCCACTGAGGTGAAGCAGGCAGCCCTGGAAGAGCCAGAGCCCATCACCCCTGAGGATGTGAGCACCAAGAAGAAGAAAGAGATGCCAGACAGAGGCTCCTGGAAGGGGAAATTTGACTTCTTGCTGTCCTGCGTGGGCTACGCCATTGGGCTGGGCAACGTCTGGCGCTTCCCGTATCTCTGTGGCAAGAATGGAGGAGGTGAGAGAAATGCACAGACCCTATGCTCATCCCTGAGCAGCCCTGGCCCCTGAGTGGGCTTTGGTTTGGTGTGGTTCTGGGCAAGCAGCTGGTCCTCTGGCCAGGAGTGCTCCCTAATGATGTGAGTTATTAAGCTGCCAGGAGGCCTGTTTTCCCACAGTCTGTGGGTTTTACTAGCAAGTGTGGGTTGGGAAGAAGCAGCCCAAAAAAATATAGCAAGAAGTTTGAGTTTTGTCAAGTTTGTGCAGTCCAAATTTGCATGGCTACAGTGAAATGTGTCTGGGGATCTCATTTATTTAAGGAGGGATATGCACATAGGCACCCAGCTGGAGGCTGGGGTATTCCCAAGGAAATCAGTTTATATCTGCTAATGGTGGTTTTCTCTTCAGATTAGTGTATTCTCAAGGGGTAACAGTTTTGCATCTGAGTTTGAGTCACACGTCTGAGGAGTTTTGATTAGAAGCTTTGCATAGACCATAGCAGGGCCATGTAGATATATGAACCTCTTCACAGGCACACGTAAGTGTCATCACCTATGAAAGGAAATGGGATTTGATTTACTACAGTGGTGTGAAAAGCATCACAGTTATCATCTCCATCCTGATGTTTGGAAAACAGAGGCCACGAAAGAAGGCAGCAGCTGGTAAAGGGCTTACAGCAACTGATGCACTGGTAGAAGTGCTCTCCTCTGTGGACAGCTAATACCAGCCTTTTTTATTCTTTTTGCTATTGCCCCAATACATCCTTTCCTTACCAGTCTTCAGCTGAGACTTTTCCAAAGCATTGCAAGGCTAGAGAAAGGCAGGCAGATGGGGAAACAGTGCTGGGCTAGAAATCAAGAGATCTGGGAGATCACCTCCCTGCCCAGGGACAGACTTTCTGCATGTCTTGGATTAAGTCAGAAAACACACTCTTGTACCTCAGCTCCCCTCTCAAATGGTGCTATTTCTTCAGCCTTGGCAGGGACATGCTTTTGTAGAGGGGAGTGTGAGCTGCTTTGGTGTCAGTAGAGCAAAGTCTTTCTTCTCCCCTCCTATGCCCAGCTCTGCCATTGTTTGTGCTTGTTACTGAAATAACCTTCTCTCCCCCCTGAGGTGCTGAACCCCTCGAACCATTTCTCAGGCTTCCCATGCAAGTCCAGACCCCTTTGCATCCCCTTTAAGGCTGTATATACATTTTTAGTATCATCTGTTTGTCTTTTCCTCTTGTCCTGTCACTGGACATCACTGAGAAAAGACCAGCCCCGTCCTCCTGACACCCTCCCTTTAAGTATTTGTATGCATTGATTAGATCCCCCCTAAGTCTTCTCTTCTCCAGACTCAAAAGAACCAAGTCCCTCAGCCTTTCCTCATAGGAGAGATGCTCAGGCCCTTAATCATCTTTGTGGCCCTTTGTTGTACCCTCTCCAGCAGTTTCCTCTCCTTCTTGAACTGGGGAGCCCATAACTGGACACAGTACTCCACATGGGGCCTCACCAAGGCAGAGCAGAGGGGCAGGATGACCTCCCTTGACCTACTGACCACACTCTTTTTGATGCACCCCAGGATGCCATTGGCTTTCTTGACCACAAGGGCACATTGCTGGCTCATGGTCATCCATCCTGTTGTCCACCAGGACTGCTAGGTCTTTCTCCTCAGAGCTGCTCTCCAGCAACCTGTCCTGGTTCAGGGGGTTATTTCTCCCCAGGTGCAGCACCCTAAACTTGCTCTTGTTAAATTTCATTAGGTTTCTCTTGGCCCAACTCTCCAGCCTGTCCAGGTCTCTCTGGATGGCAGCACAGCCTTCTGGGGTGTCAGCCACCCCTCCTAATTTT
>BJBW01002273.1:0-32406 GCA_004320125.1 Scolopax mira | reverse complement strand
GCCTTCTTTGTCCTGGATCTTGGCCTTCACGTTCTCAATAGTGTCACTTGGTTCCACCTCGAGGGTGATGGTCTTGCCTGTCAGGGTCTTCACAAAGATCTGCATACCTCCCCTCAGGCGCAGGACAAGATGCAGAGTGGATTCCTTCTGGATGTTGTAGTCAGACAGGGTACGCCCATCTTCCAGCTGCTTCCCAGCAAAGATCAGCCTCTGCTGGTCAGGGGGAATGCCTTCTTTGTCCTGGATCTTGGCCTTCACATTCTCAATGGTGTCACTGGGCTCGACCTCGAGGGTGATGGTCTTGCCGGTCAGGGTCTTCACAAAGATCTGCATATTGAACTACAAAGCGTACAGAAAATTTAGATCTAGCTACTTAATAAAACATTCTTTAATAATTCTTAAGTAAAGCCATTATTGCTTCTGTTTCCCCATTATATAATTACCAGTTAAAACGTGTTTTATTAGAATTTTATACAGCCATCGCTTAACTTTTTTACTACTGACCAACTAAACATCTTTTTGAGGCTTGCTACGCTATTACCTCCCGCCAGCGCGCTCGTGTCCCCTTCCCCCCCCCGTACTGCAGCAATGCGGCAGAGGGGCCGCAGCCTCCGGCACAGCTGCCACAGCACCTCACGGGGGCGAACTGCGACAACAGCTCAGCGGCTTCCCCCCCCCGCGGCAGTGACTCAGCAGCCCGCTTCCGGGGGAAGCGAACGCAGCCTCCGCCATTTTCACCCTAGAGCTGCCTCCTTCTCGTAAGGAAGCTGGTTTCTTTTTCTTTCACACCCTCCCCCTCAGTTTTTAACGACGCGGATCAGAGTAAGACGAGACTCAGCACAATTCCTTCCCTCCCCCTCAACTTAAAAAAAAAACCACCGCTCAACAAGCACCCGCCTCAGCCTTATCCCTTTCCGCCCAGAAAAAACATTCCATTTTTATCCTTCCCACCCGCTAAACGCTCCCACTGCTCAACTCACGTCTCCGGCCCTGAGCGTCGCGCGTCTGTAGCTCCTCTCAGTTACTCGGCAGTTGGACTCTATAGTATGACGCAGCCACGCACACGTATTTATATGATTTCTGTTACACAAGCCCCGCCCAGCTGAACTGACATGCCCATCCGCTTCCCAAAGTAGTCCCAAGCAAAAGACCATTCTTATGAAAACTACTCGCCTTTTTTCCTCTCTAATCCCTTCTGCAGCGGAAAAAGGGATCCCGGTTTCTTAGTGTGGGACCTCAGAAACATAAAAATCTGGAAATTTCTGTCGGCGCGGATGGATCTGAAGGTGCGGTGAAGCAGTTGCTAGAAAAAACTGGAAGTCCGGCGTTGATTGGCGCAGCAGCGAGGACAGTAGCGCTGATTGGTTGATCCGGGAGGGGGGGGAAGGTGGAGAAGTACGGGGGCGGAAGGCGGGGGGGGGCAGCTGTCAGGAAAGCTCTGGAAGATTCGGGTGCTGCTCGGCGCTGATTGGTGCGTTGTGAGGTCAGCGCTGTTGCTAGGGTGGAGCCGCACGGCGGGGGCAGATTTGGGCGCGGAGGGGGCTGCGCGCATGCGCGGTGATGCCGCTGCAACGTACATGGGGAGGGGGCTGTAAATGAACAGGGGGGGTTTAGTGTTTGTCTCAGCTCCAAGCAGCGCTTAGGGACCTGGCACGGACAGGGGGGAAAGCGCCCCTGGGAAAGAGGGGGGGTTACCCTTGGTGTTGCCCCACAGAGATACCAGTGTCTGACTAACCCCCTACTCTGGGGTGGCTGAAGGGGTTTATGGCAGAGCCTGGAACAGGCCATAGAGCTCGCCTTGTCGTCTGGGGCTGTGGGGAAAGGCAGGGGAGAGCAGAGATGAGTTAGCAAAGCTGGGAAAAAAAAAAGCAAAAGATGTTATTTAGAAATTTCTGGAGTGTGGTGACTCCCGGTGTGTCAGGCTCACTGAGCGTGCTCTCCTCACGCAGCCTGTTTCCAGAGCAGCCCTTCCAGCCCAGGCCCACAGCTTCCTTCTCTGATGTGGGGTTGGAAAACAACTCCCCTGATGAAATGCTGCCATCTGACATTGAAACGGCTGTTTACTTGCATACAGAACAGGAAGCTTTGATCAGGTTATGGAGCAACTTCCTTCTGCGAACTCACGTGGAAACGTGTTTAGTGTTAATTAAGCTTCATTATACCTTTCAGGCTGGCTCTTAACTCATTCTGTCTCATCTCCAGAGCGCACAAAGTCCAGAAAGGTGTTTATGTGGCAGTGTTTTAGCTGCTGCTCACTTCTCCAGTCAACCCAAATGAACTAAATCCTCCACATATAGGAATGGCAGGATTCAGTACACAGTTATGTTATTTCTCTCTAAACCAAAAAAAAAAAGGGCTCAAAAAACCCATCACCACACCACCACAACCACTCTTTTGCTTTCCTTTCCCTTAACAGGGCTTGAGTCTGCTCGCACTTCCTGGTTTACTGTAAAAAGGAAATAAATCATCCCAAATATAATTATTCACAATGTAGAAACAGGAAGACAGGAAAACTGTAACCGGAAAGTTCAGAGGCAGCTCTATGGCGATAACCAACCTTGGAAATAGTATTCAGCTACATAAATTTAGGACAAAAGGCAGATTTAGGCAATATCACATTTGTTTTCTTTATGCTGCTGTCTTTGCTCAGTGTTTCCAATAGATTTGTTCTGTTTGTGTGGTGCCAGGGTGAATAAATATTTAGTTTGCTCCAAGGCTGGCCAGCCTGTGCTGTGTATCCCAGGCACTGCTCCAGGAACTCCCCCAGTCAAACGCCACCAGAAACTAATATTTACAGATGCGAAAGGCCACATCTGCTAAATTGGAAATTAACCACAGGCTAATCTAAAGACTGGCCTGTGTTTAAGCACATCAGACTTGTGTGAAGGATTTTAGTGTGTGCGTCTTTGTTTTTTTATGTCCCTCTATATGGAGAAAGAGAAATTTCTAACATTTTGTTTTCTTTCTGTGTAAAACAGAGAACATAGGAGTCTTCTCTTAGTTTTTTTGCCTAGTATGGCTAAATCCCATGACTAATCTGCCTTCACTGTTGCTGTTCAGTTTCTGTTTAAGTATTCAAATCAACAGATCAGAATAAAGTCCCAACAAGATGAATCTACCACGGGTAGTTCTTTAAACAGCTTGTTAATAATGGTCCCTGAAAAAATTCTTCAGGGAAATTAAGTTACCTAAAGCAGCAAGGGCAGTACATGCTGACATCGCATGCAGACTCTACTTTAAAAACAATTATGGATTAAATTCAGCAATTCCATGCAAAAAGCCTTATTATTTTCCTCAGTTATCTCTCTGTCAAAAGAGATACACAAAGGATTTGGCTTTGTGCACACAACTGCAGGGCCCAGCAGAATTAAACTGATCTCCATGGCCTGCAGGCGAGGTCCTCTACACAGGCCACCACTAGCATTTTGCAGCCTCCACTGATTGGATTAATTTAATTCTCCTATTAATGTGCAGTAGCCATCTACGTGCCTGTACAAGCCCACCTCTTTTGTTTTGGGGGGGGTGAGGGGTGGGCTGAATACAGAGAGCTGTCTTTTCTTGTCCCTCGGCTTTTTCTGTGTGGTGAAGTCGTGCCCTGAATGTTACACACTTCGTATCTGCATAGATCCTTTATGCTACTTCAATGATAATTATTACCAAGTTGAAGTGTACTTCTTTTTAATTGCGGGCCAGATTCTGCCTCATTTTCACACATTATGCGTCCAAAACAATCTCCCCAGCTGGAGCTGATGGCCTTGTGACTTCATTTTACTGAATTTCAGCCTTATCTCCCAATTTCTTTCTAAAATCTTTTACTGCCTGAATTTGATACAGACAAAGGAGATCTGTTTATATGTAAAACGGTGTGGTAACTATTGTGGTTGTACAAAGTATATGTATTTAACATATACTCCACTCTTTCTCCAGTAGCTGTTGGTGAATAACTGTATATAAATAAACACAAAGCTGAAATAAACCAAATCTGTATCTTGTGACTGGCTTGACTCACAGGTGGCTCCTGCCTTTGCCAGGGCATGGGGCCTGCAGTTGGGAACACGTATTTCTTTCCAAGTGCTTTCAAAAGTAGGTCACTGGGCAGTGGTACAAAGCAACCTACTTTAAGAAGAGAAGAATCTGGGGTCAAAGAAATGTTTCCGACGAATCTGTACATTCTAGAACACAAGCTGGGTCTGTTTTTTATGCACACTAATGTCCCAGCACCAGCGTATCATTTCTCTGTGAGCAGTCTCAAGTGAAGCAATCTGTTTACCTTTAGTTACACGGGTTTAAGTTGGAACAGGCAGAGTCGGACGGTTTGTGTATGTGCAGCGAGTTCAGTCACACTCCTTTCTTCAGATAAAAATAGGGCTACTTGCCACGGGGAAAAAAACCCAAATGTATATTCCTATCTCATAATATTACTCATACCTTCCTCAGGTCTCTCCCACTGTGATGACACAGGATAATTATCTATTTACCTGTTTACAGTTGTGGAGATAAATTATTTTCTCCCCAAACCTGTAACACTGCAGTAAGGCCCAGCCTTTGCTGAGGTTCCACCCACAAGTCGAGCTGTGGTGTGTTACTGCTTGTCCTTGTACTTGCCAAGCACACGGGTTACAAAAATAGTCACAATTCAAAGTACTATGAGATTCACTGTAATATTATGAGATTGCCATAAAAGACAACTATCCATGTCTTGTTTTTTAAACCTTATGCTAAAAATACCTTAAATAAACAAAAGTTTTTAATAAGCTGCCAACTTCAGGAGCTGAAAGCTTAAGAAAAACAAATAGACATCCAGATTTGCAGTAAAAAGAGCAATACTCCTCTGTCTCCCTGTTTGTTTAAAGCATATTTTGAGTTTGCAGGACACGTGGGATACAGCTTTAAGATCTGTGCTGCCACAATAAACAGGCTTGGGCACGTCTTTCCCTGTAGGTCTAAATGACCCAGAGGAACGTGTGGCAATTCACGATGCTTCTGATGGAAGGACACTTCTAAAGGGCGTTTTATAAAAACGCCATCAGCCTAAAATCACAGGTTTGTGTCTGCATGTTACGCCAGTGAAAGCAGCAATTAATAACTAGGTCTATTCTAAAAATTACTTGTCTGCATCTTTTCAGTCTACCTCCTGCCTGGGAGTCTCCTGGATCTGATCCAAGCTGCACTGCAGTGAAGGACCTCTCTTTGTTCCTGTTCTCTCTGAACAGGCTGCTCCTGAGCCCATTTAACATGTGGTTTCTGGGGTGAGGTTTTTCAGCAGGGCAGGAAAACAGCACCTTGAAAAACAGAAAAACATAAGAAATAAGTCCTACAACGCTGTTCATCGTTGCTAGTATGTTTCAGTAGAATCTCTCTAACAGTGAATAAAAACAAATACTGCCAAGGACATTTTGACCAGACTTTGTCTGTTGGCTCAGATGTGGTATCTCCTGTATTTTGTCTTCAAATCCATATTGGATCCCTTGATGGTGATGAGAATATCCAAAATGCTTCCCCCTTCACACCAGCTAGACTAAAATCCAAGCACTGACATTTTTCTCCCCTGCACAAACTAGTTTTAATTCCCTCAGTTCTTTTTAGCGTGGTGTCAGCTATACACTACTTCTAGTTCCCTGCTTATTAGATGAAAAGCATCCACAGTTCCTAATTTTCTTTAACCCACGACCCTGCAGCTGCTTTCAGAGCTGCTTTTGAGATGAAAATGCCTTTACAGACAGAACCCCAGCCTGGGCTGCAAGCCAGGTCTGCAGAGCTGAGTCATTGTTATACAAGCAGAGCTGAGATGGCACAGAAAAACACCTTTGTACTTTAAGATTAAACCACGTCAGCTGTTGAACCTCGAGTATCACAAGACACCTAAAGAGAACAAACAGTGATTTACTGGACTTTTCCTCTTGTCCATCCCATCGTCTTTCTGAATAATTCTTCCTTCTGCATTTTGTCTGAGACACTTTAGCAAAAGCTTCCTCATCAAGCTACTGGCTTCTACTAAAGCTTGGGAAACATTGCATCAGATTTGGAAGTCATGGATCAGTGAAAGCTGTTAACTCTTTGGGCGCTGGGGCTGCCCAGGTACTGAAAATACAGTGTCCAACCACAGACATGTAGGGCTTGTAAATCAGAATACCAGTGAAGTTTATCATCAGCAAGAGATCCACTATAAAGCTCTTCAAATTATTTATGTGACAGTTTTGAGCTTTAAGAGTCCTTTGTAATAAAATATGAAACAAATGAAAAAGGAGGAAGAATTTCTTTCCTACAGCCTTCTGAAACAAAACTGCATTATGTTCTGCCATTTTGTCTTCCAGTTCCTTATCCTGAAGTGTTACAGGGGAACAGAATTTAGCATCTTAAAATGCTTTCTACATTTAAAATATACTGGACTAATTGTGGAGGGGCACAGAGAGTGATAGATTTGCAGATATATATGGACTGCATACTCGTTTTCTCACTGGAACTGCTTTTTGAGAGTGTACAAGTGCCAGCGTCTCCTGGCTTGCAGGAAGGAGGTCATTTTTGTGAACTGATTGCTAATGAGCTCCTAAAATATGTTCAGTTTAGTGCAGTTAACTGTTCTTAGAAAAGGACAGACCATGTGGGCTGAAACCTGCCACTGCTCCTGGCCGTACAAACAAATCCATTCTGCAAACTGCCCAGGCTCGGTTTCAGTTTGTCATCTCCAGTTTCACCTCAGTGACTTTTCCTCCCAAAATATAAAGTGACTAACACAAAATCTAGCGTGACTAAAGGCCTGGGAGTGGCTCAGATCAGGAGTCACAGATGAACATGCTGACATGGGCCAGAATTTGTCACATACAGTGTAATAAAATGGTTCCATTAGGATGAGTAACCAGCGCAGAGGTTCACATGAGGAGTAACAGGAAATTGTAACTCTGCCCTTTTCCTATCATCAGAGGAGAGAGGTGCTGGGCCACGGGCTTGTAATGCCAGTCCTGGTATGTGCCATCTCGGGAAGCAGCCTACACACTGTAGTCACATGGGGTTTTAAAGCTGTTTTGCAGACCAGAGAGTGCTGAGAGCTGTTTCATCACTGTCCAGTTGCTCCGCGATATTCCTGGCTGAGCCGTGACCCTGGGGTGCCTCTTCCACCCCACAACAGCTCACTTGTTTACATCTTTCCCTGTTCCCCTTCTTGAGAAGAGCAAGACATTCAGTCCCGTTGAAAATAGAAAATCTTGATTATAACTCACACAAAATACATTTCCAGTCCTGTGACACTGGGCACAAAGATTCATCCTTGGAGTGATTTTTTTATTCCCCAAACAAACATGCCTTGGACACCAGCAAGTTTTGTACTTCTCCCTTGCATTGAATAGTTTTACTTGGGAAACAGCATTGTCTTTCAGGTGTTCAAGAAGAAACTTTTCTAAGATATTTGCTACTAGATGGGTGCCTTCACTTTTTCCTAAGATTTTTTTTTTTTAAGAAAAAAAAGGCAAACAATCAAGTTAGTATGTCCCTTTAAAAAAACAGGGAAAAAAAAAGGTGCGTACTATCTTGATTGTTTTCTTTCTTAAGGCTTTGGTGACAGCATTTGTGAAAAGTTGGCTAGTGGGAATCGTGGTAGCACCCATTTCTCTGCAAGGCCACCGTAATGATTTCAACCCTCAGGAAGGACTAAATACGTGTCTGCAGGCGCATCCTGGTAGACTCAGTATTGTTAAACAGCAGTCTTCTTTATAATGGAGGAGGGTGCATAGCAGAGATATGAAACATGAAACAATACACTTTTAATAGCTCCTCAGGTCTGCAAAGTACCTTGACATCCTTAACAGGAGGCTTATAATTAAAGGAGGAACCTCATGCTTGTGGATAACCGGCGTTTTTACCATTCCGAGGTGTTTTACAAGGAAGAGGCGAGCCTGCTTTCCTTTGGGGCAAACCGGCTCCCAGTGAAGGGCCTGAATTTTCCTCGATTTCCAGTGTTTTCTGGTTCACGGTGCCCCCTCCTCTCCGCCGCCCTCCCCTTCCAGCCCCGATGCCGGGGCTCTGCCCCTCCCGCCCCGCCGCGGCGCAGCGGCTCCCCCTGGCGGTGGCGGCGCGGAGCAGCCAGGCTCGGCGGCGCATGGGGCGAGCCACGGCGGGCAGCGCCCGGCGGTCCCGGCGGGGAAACGCGGCCGCCGGCTCCCCCGCGGGTCGGAGCCGCCGGGGGAGAGGGAAAGCGTCGGGAGGATCCCCGGTACAACCCCCCGGGCCCGGAGCCTTCGATCTAGGGGCGCAGAGCGAGCGCTGGGCCGCCTTCCAAGAGCGGCACCGGCTGAGCTGCGAGGAGGCGGCGCGGCTGCTGCTGGACGCCTAGTGAGTACGGGGCTTCCCGGCGGCTCCTTCCCCCGTTAGATCGTCGTCTTCTCGGCAGCATCTGCACAGCAGCGGTCAAGGCGGGCTTGTGGAGAGCCGCAGAGAAGGGGGGCGGGGGGGCCCGCACACACCAGGGACAAAAAGTGGCTTTTTATGCTAAAGCTTCCTGCGGTTTAGGGCGCTCCCGTCAAAACCGCCCCCGGGGGCACCGTGCGGGATGCGAGGCTCAGCCTCTAAATCTTCACCCGTTTCCTGTGCTCTTTCTTTCCGGAACACGGCACGATCATCCATCACTGGGCTGTAAGCACTATCTGTCCGTGGGAGTGGAAATTTGAAAGGAAAAAGGTTTTTTCCTTTGCTTTTTGCGTTTGATCTATAGCCCGGGGATTGGGCCCAGTTGCTCTGGAACCACCGAGAGGGAGAAGCACAAACTCAGAAATTCCTTGATCAGGGAGTTCCTCTGCAGCTACAACACAAAATAGAATGCATTTCAAATATTATGTAGAATCCATTCATCTCTGCTTTTCCCAGCTTTTAAATGGAGGAATATTATTAGTGCTGGGATCAACTGTGGGAGAATTCAGTTCCCAGTTCCAGGGGGGTTGTCTTGAGACACCAGAGCTCCTTCCCGAGTCCTGCTGTGCTGGGATAATTCCAGAGCCCAGCCTGTGGCAGGGAGCACAGGTTTTGGATTGCACGTGGAGCAGCCTTCACTGGAATTGTTGCTCTTCTTTCCTTTTCACCATTTTAATTAAAGCAGAAATGCAATTGCTGCAGAGGACAAAAGCCATTCTCTACCTGACTTTGGCGTATTTTATTAAAATACATTTGAGTGGATACATTTTCTCACGTTCTGCGATTGCTCAAGGCAGAGTTGAATAATGGCCTATGTAGCCTTGTAGTTTGCCTGGGGGAAAAGGAAAAAAAAAAAAAAAGAAGTATGATGACAAAAGCTCTCTGTTGTTTCTCTCTGCAGTGAATACAAAGGTTTGGTCAAACACACGGGAGGCTGTCACTGCGGAGCCGTTCGCTTTGAGGTCTGGGCCTCAGCAGATCTGCACGTTTTTAACTGCAAGTGAGTTTCTTTTTTGTTCCCTATTCTTATCGATGAATAAAATAAAAGCTCATATGCTTTTCCAATCAACACCTTAGAGCTAAAAGAAGACAACAGAACACCATGCTCGTGCAGAAAGTGTCAGGAGAGATCTAATGAGTACGGGTGCTCTGGCATCTGCTTTATGTTTCCTCTAAGTATAGTGTGCTTAAATCACATCAATTCTTTTTCAACTTGGTCTTCTCAAGTGATTGTTACATCTCTGACCACGTGCTTCAATCTACATCAGTGTCCAGTTGCAATAGTGATCCCCCTTCACCTGCTTCTAGCTCCTGGGGAAACTTCCGAATCTTATTCTCTTGTCTGCAAGGTCATTAATGTTGGCGAAATTGGCAAAGTCTGGTCTGAAAAATCCTGAACAGGGTCAGACTGTTCCGTGGGTGTGTTTAGCCACACACCACTGACACCAGGAGTCCACTTTTGCTGGTTACCTTTGTGATGCAAACCAGCTGCCAGTGGGATTTCTGTTGTCAAGAGGTCCATGCTAGATCTGATTGCTGTACTACTTGTCCGCTGCTTCTAGAAAGGTCTCCTTTTTCTTCTACAGCTGCAGCATTTGCACAAAGAAACAGAACAGACATTTCATTGTCCCAGCGTCACGTTTCAAGCTGCTGAAGGTAGAGTAAGAACGCAGGAAGAGCATGGCCATGAACACGAGCAGTAGAATCCAGTGTTATCCTCAAAGATGCAACTGGCAGCCTGTTTTCTGGCCTAAGTTTGTCTATGGCTGGTGGGGGGAATCGGATGAATTTTATGCCATTTGGTGTGGTAGTGAGCCAACATTAGAGCTCTTGCAATTGTCAGACTTGACTGGGATGGACGTATGTACAAAGCACAGGGGGTCAGAAAAGAAGCATGAATGCAAAGCTCAATATCTCAAGTAAAAGCATGAAAGTGGCATTTTAAATTTTACATTTCTTAGCTACAGGCCCATAAAAAGTAATTAATACATTTATTTATGTGGAGGACTTATATTGCTTTTCATTTGCTTAGGGTGCTGATAACTTGACAACGTATACCTTCAACACACATTGTGCCCAGCACACGTTCTGCAAGACCTGTGGTGTGCAAAGCTTTTATACTCCTCGTTCTAATCCAGACGGTTATGGTAGGTACAAAGAGTAAAACTGTGGTAACCAAAGCTAACCACCAAGCAAGCCTTGGATAAACACTCCATGGGCTACTAACATGACAGCAGTGAGAAACATGTGTCTTAAGAGGGTATTCCAAAAGTGCTAAACATCTGGAACTGCAGTCTGAACCTGTGGCACCTCCATAAGAAACAGTCTCACCTATGACTTGTGGGCTTCTGCCCATGAGAGGTTTCTCATTGAGGCTCCTCAGCCTTAACTGATCATTTACCATTCCCTGAGATGCCCTATCCCACAAAGAGGTGGAGGCATCTCCCACCTTTAGCACTCTGTCTTTCTTCAGGAATAGCTCCCCACTGTCTGGATGATGGCACTGTGCAGACCATTGTCACCGAGGATATCAATGGCAAGGAATGGGAGAAGGCAGTGAAGGAACATAAGACCATCAGAGACATGTCAAAACCCTGACATAGCCTTCCAACAGCTGAACTTGGAGCACTGCCATGGAACTGTAGTCTGTGTTTTCTTGGGTGAGGGTTGGCAAAATCATTCTCTATATTGTTGTTATCCATTCTCTGTTTCTTAAATAAATCTTTCTATGCTGCCTGTCCCATTCATTTGTGATTTTCAATTTTCAAGCTACCTCTGTCCTATAAACCACCCCAGGCTGCTGCTGTTTTGATACTTTGCCCTTAGCTGTGTAAAAGTTTAAATCACAATATACAGAGCAAAGTACCAAAAAAAATATAAATCTTTGTATGGATATTTCCTGTGTTTCAAGTCTGGCTTATAAAAATACCCTATATAAAATAATTTCTTACTTAGAACAAAATGCTAACTTAACACTTTTTTTTTCTCCACTGACTTCAATGAATTGAGCATGGATTTAGAGTTCAAGGGGATCTGAAAGAGCTCAGCAGGTTTGGGTTCAGTAAAGCATTTACACCAGTGCTCAGCTGCGTGTGAGAGAGGAGCCACTGAAGTGATTCATGTGATTAAGTTCTGTTTTGCTTAAGCCTGGACTTACTCATGGTCTTAGGGCTGAGTAAGCATATGGTTGGGCACTGACTCCTGGCCAGGCACAGGCTTCAGTGCTAATCACACTCTTACAACAACAGGCATGTACTTCAGTACAACCAGGAACTCGTTTGCTGTCTCCAGGAGGAGGATGTGTTCACAGCAGCAGATCAGGATCTGGTAATGTGGGCTCTGAGCTCGACTATGCGATGACAGCTGTGCAGATGTGAGCCTGCAGATGTGAGCCCACATTAATGAGCACAAAGGCCTACAGAAATGTTGAGTATTGCTGACTTTGCTCCTCCGTGATGCCACAGAAAGCCCAAATCACTAATAAAATCTTTACATAGACTACAAAATGAAGCCCTGAAAGCTCCTTCACTTACCTTTTAACGTAAAGGGAGAGGATCTTTAACTCTTACACTTGTCATTTACATAAGTGGAACAGCTTTGGAAACATCTCTTGCAATTTTTATCTCCACATGTATTCTATAAAAGACCAAGTTGCAGTCTGGGTGTCTTGTGCCTCATTCTTGTGTCCTGTTGAGACTCTTGTAAGTTGATCTCAATCTCCACGTTCCGAAGCAAGAAGAAATGCTCATGTTTCATGAGGGACATGCCTGTAACAGCGTATATGAAAGAAGCAGCAGAGGCAGCAAAGATCAGTGCAATTAGAGTAATTTGTAGAGCTTTATATATTTTGTTCATAAGCTGTGGCTTTTTTAAAGTTCTGACTGAATAAGTCAGGTCTTGTGGTTCTGGTTTTAACTGTGGTGGTAGCATGACCTTTGAAAAGTCACTTCTGATATTTGGGTTTGACAGAAGCACCAAGAGATAGCTGCTGAGCAGTCTTCACAGATATATCCTCTTGGGGAAAAACAGTCTGTGCTGTACCTTCTCCAATACAGCATACTCCTGCATTTTACTCCTAATTAGGTTAATCCAAATTTGTTATCCTGCTTAAGCATCTACAGTGAGAAACTGGAATAGTTGTTGAAGCCTGTTCATCTCAATGAATCAGGCAACAAAATACTCAGAAGCAAGTTCATACAGCCTGGTTTTTGTAGTCTGAAAGAATGCCACACAAAGAGAATCCTGTCCTCTCGAGCACTTAACAAGTGAGTTTTCTTTAGTCTGTGGCCTGACGTGGTCTCTCGCTCATTCTTTTACTCCTGAAGTTGAGAGCAGCATCTCTTTTACAGAAGGCGGAGTGAATTGATCATCATATAACGTGAGAAGAGCATATAGAGGTGGCGAAACCAGAGGAGCTGGCTGCGATGACACCACATGGCTCTCTAAAAGGAAAAATAATTGAGAAAGCATTACCAGAATGTTCCAGACCTAATGAGAGACCAGTTTCCTAGGCCTCCTTTGAAGTTCACTGCCAATTTATAGGACAGCCTGTTTTCAGTGAACAGGGAAGAAGCAGTGTGAGGTAAAAGGCTGCCTTCTCTGTGGGGCCAGAAGGCAGGGAGAGGCCTGTCTGTGTCACTGGTGTTCAGAGGGATCTTCCTAGAGAGGACATTATCAGCTGCAGGTTGGTGCTGTGACAGTGTCTTTGTCACATCTAACTCCTCCTCCCTATGTGATCTCACACCTGGGTGTTCACATGCTGGGGAAGCAGAAACCTGATAGATGAACATCTGAGAACACTTTGCACTCTGCTTCCGATCACAGACTGCAGCTAAAACTTACCCTATTTATAGTGCACCAGCTTAGAAAGGTCAGATTTCAGAAACAAGAACCACAAGGGAATAACACCATCTTTGTCAGAGCAGTTTCTATACATAACTCTTTAGCAGCCTCAAAAGTGGGAAAATTCTGTAATTTGTGGATCAAGAGGGCTGTTTGCTAGGCAAATCTTTCCATGCTATGGAAGGGAAACTAATCAGATTCTGATATAAGGAATCGTGCACTAAATATGTGAGATCTCATGCAGCAAAATAGTTTAAAAAACACACAGTAGAGAAGGGAATTCATAAAGACCTTTGGACCACAAGTTCACAAGCTGTCTCCATCTTATTTAGAGGCAAGGACGTTGGTCCTGGCATGCAGTCATGCTGTTCTTGGACAGGCTACTCGTACTATGTTGGATCCAGTCTCCTTCAAAATACGTCCTAGACACAGTGTAAAACTCAGTGTGCTGTGACTGCTGAAGATCTCTGAGCTGCAAATCTGCTCAGTCCTGCAATCCACACAGCACACGAAGCAACCTGTCTTGTCCATTCATATTTTACAGATCATTCATGACTGACATTTATAATCCACGTATATAATTATTTGTGAAGTTCTCTGGGAATATGACATGACTCTAGTCTTCACAATGACAATGAGCTATTCAAACAGGTTACACAGGTACCACACATCTCACCCTGGCTTGTTCAGTCTCCTCCTCAGTGAGGACAAAGAGTGCATCTCGGGGCAGGAGGCAGGAAAGGAGTATGTCCAGGATGGAGATGTACTTCCGGAAGAGATTGACCGATTCAAGCACGAGCACACGGCACCCTAGAGAGGGAAAGAGGATAAATATTTGAAAATGACAATATTCTTGTAAGGTTCCCACCTCGCCAGGCTCAGCAGGTCTTTGCAGGCTCCCCTGTATTGGTGGCCACAGGGTCCCTTTTTGTGCAAAAGGGGAGCAACTTGTACTCATGCTTCTACCAGGATCTTTTCATGCCCAGGTCATGTCAGTGACCATTTGTACTAGTTCTTCTTCTGTATGTGGTCTGTGGAAAGCAAAGTTAGCTCTGAATGCCAAAGGGTTTGGGGGTATTTATATAATTTAAATTATTCCTACGTAGTTAGACTCAAAGGAAAAAGCACAGGATGGCTCTCTGAATGCTGGCACTGTATCATATAATGGAAATGTAAAACAGGAGCATAAAAATGTTCAGCCACAAAAAGGAAATTTCCTCTTTAACTCCAATCCTTAGCTACAGAAAAAATATTTACAAGATTCAGGAATGGCTGTATCAAATATTAACTCAGGCAGGCAGTTACGCTTTAATAGAGTTTCAGAATTCATTGCTCAGATGCTTGTGATGAAACAGATGAAGGTAACGTATAAAGATACTACTGGTGGGGATTTTTTTTCTGTTTTATAGAGCCCCTTGAACTAGAACGTTAATTGTTCTTTTGGGTTTTTTTTACCATGGCTAAATTGTCCTCACTGATGAGCTCAGAGCTACTGATGGTCCCATGCTGCCTTGGGATTTCTCAGGGCTTGGAAGCTGCTGTGATTATGCTCCACACTTCAGATATTGTATTAAAGTTCGACAGAAGAGGCCAAAGTCAGTTTGCACAGGTGGTCAGATGATACACAATTAGATTTGCAATGAGATTTTCTTCAGTGTGCCCTTAAACAGTGAAATTATACAAAGGAACAATGCTGAATTGCTACAAAGGCTGCCTAATGGACCATTTTAGTGTGTGACTCCTGAGCAGGGTGGACACAGCATTTAGAGCAGTTACTTTCTCCTGCTGTGGGCAGCCATGGGCAGGGATAGAGGCCTCAAGGGAAATCACCAGCACTTCCACCCAGACAAATGCTGAGATAAAGTCTGTGCTGGGCCAGGAACCAGAGGCAAAGCCCTCCTAAGTTCATGGACACTTACTAAAGGCCCGGCCTGCCAGGAGATGGCGGTGTCCACCAGCTGCAGAGGAGCTGGGACCCACAGCCCGGGCCCAGCTGCTCAGGTTAGGATCACTCTTGGCACCCCCCCGTCTTAACTATGTCAGTGCTGTACTATGTCCCTGCTCCCGTCCTGCTCCAGCCTCCACCATCCAACTCTTGCAAGGTCACCGTGCCCATCCCCGCAGAGCAGCAGCTGTGCAATGCCATCTGGAAGGTCGGATGGCTCTGCCAAGCTCCCCGCAGTGAGTCTCCCTTGGACGTGCGGGAATGCAGGCAGCTGTGTGACCACCATGGCCCGTGCCACTTCCTGACGGCCAGCCCGAGCCCTCCTCTCGCTCAGGGTCCACCTTGACAAGTGACAGATGGAGCAGTTGCTGTTTAGCTGCCAGAAGGTCTCAGCGTGCTACTGCAAAGGATGCTCTGCTGTGACAAGTGTACCAGTCGCACACAGAACTGCCCTGATGGTTCTGTTACTCCCACTAAAGACATTTGTTTCCAACTAGCAAACTTGGAAGCAAGCATGATGTGCCATGAGTAGGGGAACCCTCTTCCCCCAATTTCTCTGCTGAGATCTTCTGGGCTGCTGGTGAGTAGTTTCAGAGAAAAGAGTACAGAGCTGTACTATGGCACAGCCGAGGAAAGGAATAGCTATGGATCCCCTTGCTCTTGTAGCCAGCATTCCCACTGGCCACCTCTTTGCTTTTCAGTGCTTATTGGGGAGGACAGGGCTGGAGCCAACATGGGGCAATAACTCTTCCTTTTCCTGGATGGTTGTTAATGGACCCTGGCAATGCCACGTGAATTCCTACTTGCAATGATGGGAAGAGCCTGGTAGGGATACCCACCACCAATCTCTGAAGCATGGGCTACTCTGGTAATAAAATGTGCTCTCCTTTTCATCATTTTTTTTTCCGTAAGAAATATTCATTCATGCAGTAATTGCACCCTTTTATTCCCCAAAGCTCAGTAATAAGGGCTCAAAACAACTGTGAGGGATTTCAGTATTGACCAGTCTGAGCTCCTGGGTCCCCATCGCTCAGGTCAGGCAAAGCGATGGCATCCAAGCCTCACCAAACCAAGGGCACTGTAAGAGTCTTCTGTGTTAGTGATATGACAAGGATCTCCACATGCTGACAGCAAAGGCTGCTCTGCATGGGAACGTGAGATGAAATGAAGGGGGGAAGGAATGTACAGTCCAGGGAGAGATGGAAAAGGGTTCAGAGAAACAGGCTGCTCCCTGCCAAGCAGGGTAAGAGAAGTGCTGCCATTGAGGAGTCTACTCCTATGACACCAGCAGGTGAAGCTTTTCCGAGCTTGTTGTGACTGTGACCTGGGCAGGACAGGATTAACAGTGTAATACAACCACCCTAGGTTGGCAGAAAGGGCAAGATCAACATAGCTAGTGGATTAGGCCTAGAATAGAAATGCATGAAGCCTTGCAGCCTGTTCAGCTTGGCTTTCTACTTCCAAATCACTTATGCAGCAAGCATGGCTAGAACGAGGAGATTATTAGCAGATCTATGTGTACGAAAGGCTTGGGCTGCTCCTGACAGACAGCACACCAGTGCTTTTGGAAGCACTATGTGCTTCTGCCTGGGCTGGAGAACTTGGTTACAGATTATAAAAAGCCTGTTGTGTTTATGCTGGCTAAAGGCATTAGAAAGCAAAGCAGGATATTTAGGGTGCTCATTTGCATATCACCGAGGCAATGCAAGGCTTAGCTGGCTTTTGCATTTGCAGAGAGATTTTCTGTGGATTCCCTGATCACATGGGCTTACACAGGTTCACCCACAAATAGTTCTCTCTTACCAACATGAGCAGCACATTTCCATGGCTGAACATGCCTTTCAGCTCTATCCAGACAGCATCACTCTTGTTTCATTAAGCCCCTCTGATGCACAGCCCTGCACGCCTGCCAGATCGAATTATAAATACTGGGAATTTCAATGAGACTGGAACTATATTTGGAAAGGCTTAGCGTAAGCAGCAGCATGGGAGCTCCCCGTTCCTTTGGTGTTTGTAGGTCATGTCAGATGTGATGTAATCAGAGCAGCGAGGCTTTCATATAGCTCCAGGAGTCTCTTGATGCTGCTAGAGAAATAGAAATGTTCTCTATACATGGGTCTCTTTCAAATCTGAACCGATCTGAGGCACAGCCCACATTCAGGACCACAGCATATCTAACAAACCTGCACCAACAGTACATGAAGGTGGATCAATCTAGATAAGGCCTGACATCTAGCAGTGACATCTACCACTGCAGGTCCTTGTTCCTTCTCTGTACCACACAGAGCACACACAGAGCTCTTTGCTGCTGAACAAAGAAAAGGTTCTAGGAAAGAAGTTGGCATTAATACTCCTCTTTCATAGATGGGGGAATCAAAGAGACTAGACTCAGAGCTCAGCTAAAGGGCACTCTGCCATCTTGGCTCAGGCTCTCTCCATCAGCTCTTGGCCTGCAACTTGCTGCTAGCAGGGAATTAAAACTGATTTGCTGTGACACATTCAAATCCTACAATGAGTTGGGAATTAGCATTAAAGAAACAGAGGCTGAATAACTGTTGGGGGAGCAGGAGGTTGACTGGGTGGGCCCAGTTGAGCCACCTTCCTATGCTCCATCCAAGCAGCTGACAGCTTTGTGCTCAAACTAGTTCCACAAATTTGTCCCCGTGTCAGGCACTGTTCACTAGAGATAAGGGCAGCAGACCTACTCTGGGACAGTAGCTAGAAAAGAGGGTCAGGAGCAACCTGCTTCTGTACTTTGTTTCTTTCACTTCCCTACTTGTACGGAGAGTTTCTCAGAGATATTTGTTCATTTAGAGGTGAAAGAAGCCACTCCAACCATTGGTTGTGCCAGTGCAGATTTCAGACAGCTTTCCCATACTGACCACATTTTGATGAAAGCTTAACTTGGTATGTGCAACTATTTTTGGCTCAGCTGGTAATGGTTTCTGAGGCCCTTGTCACAAAAAAAAAGGAGAAGGAAAAAAAAAAAAAGCTTCTAAGTAAGATATGACCAAAACCTCAGGGAACGATCTGAGAGACCTGGAAATAGCACTCTTATTCACACAAGACAGCAAGAGGCACAGACACTAAATCACACCACCAAGACAAGACAACCCCAAAGGACAGAAAAGTGACTCTAGAGAAGCTTGAGCTGGTAAAAAACTACAGGGAGATAAAAGGGCAAGAAAGAGTTCAGCTGCGGGTTTCATTTGCATTGCAAATAGTGGTGAGTTTGGCAGATGAAAGCCTGGACAGAACATTCACGTACACAATGATTGCCTAATGCCTGCGGGGTCAGGGATGTAACGTGACATACCTTCCGGTAACTTCCGCTCTGAATGCAGGTACCTGTGAATGAAGAGATACACAGAGGTAAACACAGTGAAGTCATTCAAATCCTGATTTTACAGGTATAAATTCTGTACACTAAATCAACACTTTTCTTTTAACACACACACACACATACTCATTGACAATAGCCAATCTCATAACAAAGTTCAGGAGCCGACGCTGGATGCACATGTCAGGCAGTGGGAACCTCACTCCCCACACAATTCTGCCATTACTTTCCTCATCCTGGCTGTTGGGACACAGCGCAAATAAGCTCCATAAATCCAACTCACTCTCCAACTTCTCATGTTGCACTAGGGGAAACTGCAAGAAGCTGCCAAAGGCTATTCACCTCTGGCTCTTTAAAGCCTCGTGTCTGCCGACATTTGCCTCGGCAGCAGCTCTTGTTTGGGGACCAGCTTCTTTCTTTCTAACCCATGCTGGCACTGAGACATCTGAGAAGTTGCTCTGACATTTTGCTCGCTAAGACTTTGATCCCTTCATGACTTCATCCTGGAAAGTCTCTGTAGCAAAAATGCGTCCCTTGGAAACAGAACGAGGTGACCAGCGCAGGAGATGGGAACAGTGATGGTACTTCCATCAAGAAGTGTAAGCAAATGATCCTGATATGCTGAAGGCATCAAAGAGTATTGGCTTAAATTGCTTTTTAATTCTCTTGTTTTTCCTGTTCTAGCCTGTGGTTTGTGGCTGCAGAGCACTTCTGCTCACATCACCATTTGCATCGCCTCCAGATTTGGCCCATCGCAGGGATGGGAGGAAACAGGTCTCCAGCAGATGGCACTCAGAGCTGTCCCACACCCAGGCTTGCTCTTCCATTAGAAAAAAAAACCACATCCAAACAATGGAACATTTGCCAAAAGCAGAAAGGAAATAAAAAAAAGAAAAGTTATTTAACCCTGTGTAATATTTAAAGAGATTGTTATCATCTTATAGTGGTGTATTTAACGAAGGACAACGTGACAGTTCATGTGTAAAATCAACCAGGATAAAACATACATTATATGTAAACTGTTATGTTTCTCCAGTCACTTTCAAACTAGGATTATCTCTGGCTATTGGTTAAGTTCAAGGAAAAGGATTAGCTCTACAGGCATAGACAAAATAGGAAGCACGGAGTAATGAATACCCAAAGCAATTAAAAGCAAAAGTCAAGCCAGAAATGCAGGTCATGACAGAACTCAAACAGCAATCAGAAGACATATGCCTTAAATACGTTCTCCTGCCAATGGTCTCCTCTTCTCCAGAGCCAAAGATCTGCAAGCAATACCTTTTGCTACTGAACAATGGCCTTGTAATACTAACTTGGCCACCTTCTGCCCTCCTGCTCAAGTCCTACTGTTCTGACAAAGATTGTTAAAAGTTGCCTTGTAAACATCATTACCAGCAATTTTTCAGGGTCAGGGAGGAAGGTTTAAGTAACTCCATTAATGTCTGCTCTGCTTTTCTGCCAGAGGTTTCTTCGCCTTCCACCCCCCCACACCCCCCCCAGCTAAAATCTGGCCACCCAAAGAAGTAATTTGGCACTTGGTAAAACTAGCAGGGTGGGAACATCTTAAAACAGGCTTGGAGAGATAAAGCAGCAAGTGGTTGTGAAATTTGGCTCCATCCGAGGTCCTAGTGTCTGTTCTGGGTGTGCTGTTCTGCCATAGAGGGACCTTCAAAGCACTAACTGACAGCAAATTAAAGGATGTGAAGAGCTGCTCCAAGAGTGAACTAATAATAACCATTCCTGGCCACTAGAAACAGAAGCCAGGAGAGAACCAGTTCATATGGAAACGTTTCAGCAGGAGCACTGAGCATCTTCAGCAAGGAAAGAAAATTTGATTCGGCAGCAAATTAAGGAAATTGTGTTTGTATAAAGGTTCAGGGAGAGACAAACTGTATTTTGGCTATTGAAAGGTCCTCAAGGCTGCTGCCAAGCAGACCTGACATTGATCTGGAAGAACAGGCACAAAGAAATCGATTCTCTCCTTATCCTTTTTGTCCTGAGCCAAAGGCTTCAGTGCAGAGCTCTGGGAATGGGCTCCACCCAGCTGTAATGCTGCAGAGGAATTGCAGCCTGGCTCCTTTGGATTCCTCAGGCAAGAGATGGCAATGAGCTGTGGTTGCAGAGAGAAGAGAGAGAGAGAAAGAAACCCAAAACTCTACCTCCTGCACACGTTCATAAAACCAGCCAATCCTCTCCCAAATCAATCTGCTCTCTCCCATCTCCACCCCGTGGAGCTGTCTCCGTGGGCCACTTCCAAGTAGGGGAGAGGTTACAGCTCTCTGTTGTTGCCATTTTGGGAATGTTGTTTTATAGATTGGACTTGCTGTGGTTTGGGTGAAATGAAAGAGTTTGGCATAAAATCTCAAAAATTCAAACACAAACAGTGTCTTTTTCGGGAGCTTTTTCCATGTGTGTTTTTACAGAGAGACTTTTTATAAATTCTTTTTAAAACATAAAGTGATCTAAGCTTGATCTAAGGTGGCTTGTTCCCACCGACCGACCCACCAAGTGCCAGAGGCCAGCTGACTACAGGGCACTTCTCACAGCACCCTCTGTATTAAACCTGTAGTAAATTCAGATTCACATCTGAAGGAAAGTGAGACCCTCTGCAATGAAGAACTTCAAAAGGCTGTGAAATGTCTGAAGGCAGCCACCATTTCTGCATTTCTCTGGGGCAGGAGCAGGACTGATGCCCTGGTGGTGGATTTCAGTTTTGGTGATGTTCTGTTTGATGAGAAATTGTTCACTGAAATCAATGACTTCACTCTCCAAATCGCCTGCGGTGCCAAAGGCAAACCCTTCACTGAACTGACTGCCCTGGCTGCTGTAGAGCACTGGGGAAATACAATTCTGAAGAGCATGGCAAAGAATGGATGTCTTAAAGATGCACTAGGGCTCCATTTAGGATGCTAACCTCTAATCTGCCCAATTAATCTGATGAAACAGATGTGAAGGAGGAAGAACAGCCAGTCTCCTAGGAATTCCAGAGACATTAGAAGGATATACTTGCCAGATGTTCTATGTTTGCTATCTGGAACGCCTCCTCCCTCCCTAACCGGATTTTCTGGCTCCATTTCCATGCACCCTGAACTACACCCTGTAGCAACAAGCAGTTTGTAAAACACTGTTCAGGCACTCTGTACTCACGTGCATTGTGGTGGCAAAAGATAGTTCTGCCAGTCAGAAAAAAAAAAGGTGTCGATTCAGAGATCTTCCAGTTGACAGAGCTGCTCTGTGGCTCTGTGCTTTGGTCCCTGCACTGTCTGGGAGAAGAATGTGCAGTGTCACTGCTCCACTCACACTGCTAGCAGCCAAGTGACACTGGGGAGGACATTCCTTGTCTGTTTCTTTGGGAAAAAAAAACCCAACAACTTCTTTGGGGGAAATCCCTCCAATGCTGGTGCCTTGTGCTCATCTTTATCCTAATGGCTCGCAACAGGATCATGGAAGGGCACTGGGATAAATAAACTTAGTCAATTTAAGGAAGGAGGGAGCAAGGGCAAAGGAATGAGATAAAATCTAGGACAACATATCCAGCTATGGGATGTGTGAGGCATGGGGCAGAGTCCTCTGAGGGAAAGGGACAGAGTCTCAAAGATAAACAGAGGAGGACAATTCTGCCTTATGGGGGCAGCCTGGGTGCAATCACAGCCACCGCTCAGAAGTTCTTCCTGACACATTTAAGATGAGGAAAAAAAAAAATACCAGAAGTGAGCTGGACTATGAAAGGACAGGCTGAAACATAAGATACCTGTTAGTTCTTCAACGCTCGTCTTTATTTTGCAGGGAACCTAGAACTCCAACAGGGGCTAAACAATCCCAAACAAACACATCAATGACACAGGAAGTCCTTTCCCAAGATGGAGCAAATAATAACCAGTTTTAAAAAAAGGATTTTCTAGGAAAAGGCAAGGGAAATCCAAAATAGAACCCTGCTTTAAAAAACATAAATGAGATATCACTCATTTGAAATGCACAGGGTCCTTAAAAGGAATTAAATATCAGAGTCCCATTCAAGCCCCACACCGTAAGAAGGCATCACATAAAGGTGGTAGATGAGATACCATTCACTATCGTCAAGTGAATCACCCAAGAAACATCTTCCTTCCTGCTCAACACATCCTTAAAGACCTGGACTTGGAAATTGGGTACAAGTAGAACTGTGATTTGTAGGGATGTTGTGCAGTTCGTGGCTTTTGAGAACTGTATCCACTGAGTCTGTGGGATTTGTCTGGACAACGCACCGTTCATTGTTTTGAAACTGGCATTTAATCAATCCTCCTCTTTCAGGGAAGCTCAGTGCAACCCTTCTGCACAAGGCTATGGCATTCCTAAGTGAAGCATTCAATAGTCAGGCTGTGACATGTAAGTGCAACAAGGCATCGGTGGCACCCAAGCTGCATCATCATCAACTCAAGAGTGATAAAGGACTAAGCTCCCAAATATCACCTCTGCACAGTCTCATTTACAACCTACCACTGAGTTGAACGTTAAGAAACATCCTGCAGGACTGAGGGGTGTTTTTCCAAATGGAATTGATGAGAATAGGCTCAGTTAATGATTCTTTGATGCAGCTTTTTATATGGCATCATTGATATAAGTTTTATGGATGCAGTTGCTATAACAACATAATGCACAGTGGTTAAATATAGCAGCTCCTATTTTCCACTCCGTTTGCTCTGCCTTAAGCAGACAAGGACTATTCTTTCCTGTTCTAGCTGGAATTAAATGGATTTGATAGCTCACTGAAGAAAAGAAGTGGTACAGTCCTTCCCCCTGCCCTCACAAAGACCACCCCTCTCCACCCTAAGCAAGCAAACAAACAACAAAAGCAACAGCCTCCCATTTGCTGGGCTACTGCGCAAGAGGGCTTGTTTAAAATCAAAATGCACAATGACTCATCCAAAGCTAAACCACCTCAATATTACATGTGATCTCAGTGCAAACAGTCATTTCGAAGTGCAGGAAAGAGAGGTTCTCAAATACTCCTGTCACGTAGTATTTACCATGCTTATTCCTGTAGTGCCCAGTGACTGGCCAAATGCTGAGAGGGGAGTAAAGTGACCTTGATGTCACTCAAGACCTGTTCTTCCTTGTGGACACATGTACAAGATCCAGCCTCTCTTAGCCACAGGGAAAGCTCTTATTTTGGGAGACAAGAGAATGTTGTTGCCAAGTCAAGGTGACGGGGTAAGAAGCAGAGCTACAGAGCATTGCTTCCAACTCTCCTTTCTTTGCTACAGTGGGATTTTCTTGGATTAGGGTTGTTGGGTTTTTCTTCCGTCTGGAAGCCAGAACCGAAACACTCCCAGGGGGAGAGTGAAATCAAATAGCAATTTGTGTTCCTCTCCCATCCTGTTTTTTTTTCTTATTTTTTCCTCACAGAAGAACAAATCCACCCTCAAACCTTGGCATTTCAGTTTCTCCCAGATCTGAAGTCTAGACACATAGCAGCAGCTGGACTCCCTGCAAGCCGTCAGGAGGAAGGTTGCTGCAAAGGGAAGGGCACATTTCTTCTGAATAGTTCTTACTCCTTTGAACAGAACCTCTGTTTCACACACTAGAGAGAGTATTTATGCCCTTAGCAGATAATACTGAGCATCTGCTCAGTTATGACCATTTCCTGAACTGTTTTGCTCCAAGAAGCTGTTCAATAATTTGTACCTCCAGAAGCAAGGAGTTGTGGGACAGGTAACACAGCCTGTTCTACCCCTGCTCTTACAGAAAGCAATCTCTCAGGTAATGGCCACAAAATCTATCTCCTGCAGACTGGGAGCAACCAAAAGAGCTGAGGGGATCACTGCACCAGCCCCCGGCCTCATCCTTTCCACTCACAGCTACAATGGAGGTAGAACCCTGCAGACTTTGTTTAAAGATGGTTAATAAATACATTGCACATGGTACCCAGAGGGGAGAGTTCATTTGCCTTTTTCTTGCCATGGAGCACTGGGGCCTCAGGGGCAGCAATGCTGCTCCTCAAAGCCCTGCTGGCAGGGAGGTACGTGAACAGCCTCAGCGTGTGCTCCCAGTGCTGCCCGTACTCACCAATATGTAAGAACTTATCAGGGCACTGAAAATCAGGAGTGATACAGTCACGCTCTACTTCCTCCAGGACACAAACTGAAAAATAATGAGGGCAAGCAAGCCACTAAAAATAAACTTAACCTTTCAGTGGCCACAACCATATGCAGATGACTGGGCTACCATGCTTAACTTATTTCTGCTGATTCAGGACTGGAAGAGAGACAAGACACAAACCAGCCCTTAGTTAATGAGAGCTGCTTATACTCTGGTGTCCCTATCAGCACATATCTCATCAACCCAGGGCAACTGTAGGCTAAGGACTACTGCAAAGGTCAGTGTTCAGGGGGCTCACAGATAATTAATACTTCCTGGTAACATACTCTGAGACAAGAAGAGTGTTAACATCCCCAATGCACACACAGGAAACCTAAAGCATGAAGGTGGGAAAATGATTTCTGCACAGCCACAAAGTGAGACAACAGCTGAGCTGGGATCGGAATCAAAAGTATTCATGAACTTTTTCATGCATAATTCAGCTGCTAGCTTGTTTTCCCTGTATCTCTTCAGGATGTAGGGGGATACCTAACAATCTGCCCTCCATTCCTCTTTGCAGGCCTGTACAGCAATTGACTGAGCAAACAGAGGTCCAGACAGCTGGAAGGTCTCTAGTCCCTCTGTGCCAATGGCGTGAGCATCGGTCATCAACCTCTGTTCCTCACTCACTCCTCAAATAACACTGTGCCGGAAAGCATCTCCCCACTTAGCCCAAACAAACATTCTGTTTGCTTAACTCCACCCCCTTCTGTCTGTTAGGCTATTTCAGAAGTTGCTGGGAAAAGCCATGATCCCCTCTAACACCGAATTCCAGCCATCAGATAGCATCAAAGCCACTCAGCATCCTCCCAGAGGAGCTCAGTAGGTCACAGTAGGGGTTCTGTGGCACCACAGCTTTCTCTAGGCAAGTGAGAAAGGAAAATCACTGCAATGTTGTTATCGAGGAGAGCAATTTGAATTGCACAGATGATTCAGAAAACAAATGAGTGCTAAAAATACAAGATGTAATTGCAAAGAGTTCTTCTCGTGCCTGGGAAAGGCAGGGGTAGCTCTGGAGGAGATTTCTCTAGGACACACTGGGGCCTGAATGAGCATAGGGTTAAAATAAAACACAGTAGCTGCCTTGTCAACAAAATGTGGGTGATTTTAATATTTTTGTTTTGCAACCTTCCTACATCACAGCACAGAGACAGAAGTTCTCAGAATGTAAAGAATGAAGCGGAAAAGGAACAAACTGACTTAGAAAGTGGTAAATAGGGACAGCACCAGTGAGAGAACAACGTCTTTGGCTCAGAGAGGTATATTCAGGTACCTGGACAGGATTTTCCAAAATCCAACTACCAGAATTTCAGGCACCACCTGTTTACACACTGTATTTAAATGAGAGGTGCAAAGTGATCTGTGGAATATTTTAGTGGGAGGAAGAACACAAAGAGCAAAGAGGGCCCAGTTAAAGGGAGACAGGCAAAGCACCAGCAGACGGAATAATAAGGGATGCTGTAGGTCTTTCACAGAGCTGTGAGCTGGCTCTAGCTATTTGTTTTCTGCTTACACACAAACACCACGTTCACTCTGTAACACTCTGAAGCAGCATTCAGTGAAGCGTGCAGAACACTGTACCTTAAAGCAGTGTAAAGAGAAATGTGGTTAGCGTGACCACTCACTCCTCCTGCATCAAAGGTTATCACCTGCAATAAATCCAGAGAACAACAATCATTTTGAAGAAGGAGAGCGTGCAGTTACCAACTTTGACATCTAACACAGCATTGTACCAGCCCATTGTATCTAAAGAGTTGTTTTTCTGTTGCACAATGAGGCCTTGTGTGTGAACTCATGCTACAGAAATACAACTAAACAAACAAGACACTCTGGAACTAGATGACTACACACACTAACAGCCTGAACAACAGAAGGATGACAAATATTGTGTTCCTACTGGCAGGATGCACTTGTTGCTTATTACTGGGCCAAAAGGTTACTTTCAGTGATCTGTTGCAAACTTGTTCCTGACCCAAGAGGTCCAGCTCCATGAATCACTCTCTCTTGGATTTGAGAACATACTAGAATGCCTGCGGTTGACAGGGTGAAACTATAGTTTGTTGTACTGTGAATCAGGACATATTGCTTTAATGAGCAACACAATCAAGTACTACTGTCCTGATTGTAAAGAGGCTTCATCACTGGGTAACACAGCGATAAAATAATCTGATAGGAGAACAAGCCTTTTTACAGAATTAGCTGACTGTACTTTTTGCACAACCAAGTCAGGCTTTTTGCCTTTTTGTTTATTGCTTCTCTGCAGGAAGAAATGGGAACTTTGTAATGCAGAAGTAATGTGTGAACACAGCACTAACAAGTCACTGTCCAAAGCACAGAATAGCCCTGTCTCACTGCCCTCAGACCTACCAGTAACATGTCAGGGGTGAAGGACCCACCCCAAGGGCTCCCTCTGCACAGCACCATGCAGCGGGTACTTAAAGGCTCTTGCTTCCAACCTAGAAGACAAACTGGCAGTGCAAAGTGTGTGTTGGCTTTCCAGATGGTGGAAGTGACAGTCCATGGACACTCTAAAGTTAAGTTTTGCTCTGGGAGAGACCTGGCAGCAGAGCTCTCCAAAGCTCCCTTCTCCGTGACCAGGAAGAAATCATAACCTCCCCACATTTCAATCAATGTCTGCTTCCTGGCCAGCTTGTTCTCTCTTCAGGGAAGGAAATGCTGCTGCCTTGCTTACTCACCACTGCTCCCTTCTCAAAACCTATTTTATATGCAGGGCCTGAAGTACTGGGTTAAAGATCAAGGGAAGATCAAAAGCCGCCCTGCCCGTCCTGCAACTCGTTGCTCCACCCTCCAACAGGAGAGGCCCTCTCAAACACAGGGGATATTGTGGAAAGAGGGAGAGGAAACACAAAGACAGTGATAAGAAACACTTCAAAACCCACAAACTCCAGACAAGCCTGCTTATAAACCCATCCACCCAGTACAAATGCACAGTTAGACTTTCTACTTTGCCCACTACGGGGTTATTCATCGCTGGCAGGAAGTGGTGGAACCCAATTTGGTTTCATTCAGGTACAAAGAAGCATTTTTCTGGTCAACCCCTGTTTTATAAGCAGGAAAACTATCTCTTTGACTTCTTTTGCTGTACATCAGCTTTACCTGAGCAGCTGCCTGCAAGGACTGCTTGGTGCTAAGCCTTCCCTGAGAATATCAGCTTTTTGAGTAGCTCATCTGGGAAAGACGTTATTAAATTCTGTACAGCTCAGGGAATGAACTGTATTTTCTTCTGTATTTTACAGATAAGGAAAAATATGTTCTGAAGTCACTCCTACCTAGAGTGGTACTTTCCTAAGATGACAATATCCCCCCTCACTGCAGGCAGAATAAATTCCTGTGCAGGTGAATAACAACCTAAGTCCGCTAAGGGCTGGGCTTGCACTAAACCCTTTTACTAATCGGTGACAGAGAGAGGGTTTGTTTCTTCTGCCTGGTCATTTATTTTCATGTAACCTGTACAAACATAATTTTTTAACATTACTACCCTGCTGTCAAATGCCTTTGAAATTAGCCAATGGGCTCTAAAGTCTTTTGAAACATACATGTGCACACACATATAAATACAATTACATTATTCTTGTTTCCTTAAGAAACCAAGCTAAATACCCCAGGCAAGACAAAACACACATTTTTCCTTCTATGGAAGGTACAAGACAACAAACCAGAAGATTGAGATAAGAGAGTATAGTGAGCAGACTAAATAAGCTAATCATTGTTTTGACAAAACTGGCTCAGGCCAACTGTGGGAGCACAAGGCTTGATGTGGAAATTATCTGTTCAGAAACACCTTTGGAGGTTTTTCTTCTCTACATCTGTTTTGAAATAGGAGCTGCTGTTCTTAATGCTGCTGGGCTTACGTAACATCTGAACCAGCTAAAGAGGTTGCAGAGAGTTACAGTTAATTTTCAACTAATGTTGTCTAATTTACTGCTTGGACATTTGCACCAGAATCCCCTGTCTCATCAAATACATGAATTTGTAAGTACAGTTCCCAAGGTAGCTGCACACTGACCTGGCCACAGTGGCATTCACTTTATCTGCAAAGGGACCACTTTTGAAATCTTGGCTCTTCACCTTTAGAGATCCCTCCCAGCACACAGGCTGGCTCTGACACAAAGTGATGTCCCACCTATCCAGTATGGAGCTTCTAGGTCTGTTGTCTCAACACGGCACTGATTCCATCATGTCACTGTGGTGCTTGTAACTTAAAGCAGGCAGCAATCACATGGAAATATATTCCTCTGGCTTCAGGGATCTATTCCATTGATAACAAATCTGAATTTCTTTCTCATATGCTGAAGATAATTTTCACACGGGAGCATTTGCTTCTTCCACATGGAGCAGAGAGCTGGGTGTGCTTGCTTTTAACAACCAACATGAACCAGGCTGATGATGAAATCAAGCAAACAATCAGGGAAGGATGAGAAAACCTGAACATCTTGAAACTGTCTGGGTTAAAAACAGGCTTAGCCAGTTCTGGAAGCAAAAGGCTGGGATAGGAAATATACTTGATGTGGAAATTATGGCTCAATGAAATCTTTAGGGCAAGGGGGAGTTCCCTCCCCACACCTGTTCTGAAATGGGAGCCGCTGCTCTTGGTGTTGCTGGGTTTCCTTCTGGGTGACCTTGGTATTCAGGAAATGGAACTTTCACTAGTGGAAGCCAGAGCAACAGCCAAGACAAACAGGTCCAGAAATCCCTTCCGGAGGGGGGAGAGCACAGAGGAAATTACTCAATTACTAGCAGAAGAGAAAACTCCTGAGAGGTCTGGAGTCCATGCTTCCTCTACACACCATGTGCATCGGAGGAAAAAATCACTCAAAGCTGTGGGTCTTCCTCACTCTTTCTGGCATCATCCAGTGCTTCAAACAGAGCACACATCTGCTTGAGTAGACTGGTAGGGATAGAAAGGTCTCTTTCCTTTTTAAGAAAGGACATCCCATAAAATGCCATAGCAAGGAACTACATTTCTAATGGCCTTCCTTTGAGTATCATTTCATAGGCCTGACTTGCAAAGGCCAGTGACATTCAAACTCCCTTTGAGTCTCCTGTGTTTGAAGATGTCTCTTGTTGCTATTAAATCAGAGAAGCTAAAGGGTAAAAAGAACAAACTGGATGAAAAAGGAAAATCTAATCATGATCAACATCCCAATGTCCACTGCGTTTGAGCAGTTTGAGCCTCACAAATACAAGCTCTGACTTGAATGCAATTTGTAGAAGGATCTGGCTTTCTAGGCTGACTTGGAGGTGGCCCAAGACAATGGGACTGTTCCACAAAGAGCTGTATGGATGATGTTTCCATCAATCCATAGTGGAAAGCAGCCTGTAAGAATGTGGTATTAATGAATTCTGGTCTTGGCTTTGCATCTGCCCCAAACACACTCTGAATGTCACCTCCTAATCCAAGCTCTGCTATCACCAAATCCGAGATCCTGAAGAGTTGGATTTTATAATCTAGAGCCTGCCTGGGGCTCACACAATACTATGTAACTTATTTTTTCACACACTGAGTATTTTCTAATTTGAATTGAGACAGACAGGCCTTGGCTGCCTCTCCCAGAAACACTGGCTTTAGCTTATAAATCCAGAAGGCAGGAAATAATTTCCCAAGTCTATAAATTAGCTTTGGCTCTGAGTACACCAACCGTTAATTTTTGTGTCTGCATTATTTAATGTAGAGCTTGGATGAAATATGTCCCTGTAGCTCTCAAAAAGATTGAGTTACTCATGGACTTCCAGGGCAATTGAAGACATGAGTAACTATGCAATGGAACAAACGTACGCAGAACATGGTAGGTGACTCCTTGCCTTGCAATGCGTCCTTTCAGACGTGTTGGAATTGCAGCCTGCTTCTCCACTGCCAGATGACACATATGTTCTGTAAATAAAAGATACCATTGTCTATGCTATAACTATGGGGAGAACTGGGGAAAGTTTTCCCATTGGGATAGCTAAAACAAGGCATGTCTTCCAATCATGTTAACTCCACTGAGTGTTGCAGTATTTGAAACCCTGTTAGCTTATGTTTTGACAAGGCTCTTTTTAACACGTTAAGCCAATTCTATCAATTTCAACATTACTGAAAAATAGATTTACTTTTCAAGCCAAAGCCTTTGTCTTAGGACAGTAGAGATGCTCCGAGTGGTTAGCAGATGGCAAGCTCTGAAGCTTTAAAATGCAGAACATTCAACAAAAGGTAATTAGGTGCTTGCCTTACTGTTGTTGGCAAACTAGGTCTGTTCCTAAAAGAATGGCATTATAGCAAACATCTGAGACCTGACCGATTCCTTGGGACACTTAAAATAATGAAAGTTTACAGAGCAGTTCATTACCACCATCCCCAGGAAGCTGCCTTTGGTACCACTGGCACGTTCTGATTTGTGCTCACTGCTGCACAGGGTTCCTACAGCTCCGTGTTCCTACAGCTGCACCCGTGCGAGATGTGATTTCTCAACTCACTCTATGTTAGTGAGCTCCCCCAGCACAAACAGCTTGAGTTTAATTTCCTCTGAGGCAAAGATCTAACCCTTTCTAACCATCTAGAAGAAGTTCTACTGTTTTCAAAACTTCTACTGGGATTTTGGTGCACTTGTCCTAGTGCCCATGAGAGACACAAACACGCAACACAAATCCTCTTGTGTTGGGAGCTTTCAGATTAAATTAAAACCTATCTATTCATGGGGCCAAAAGGAGCCCAGGAAAACTGCATTCATCTCTGTGCACAGCAATGACTTTCATGGAAAATTAGCCTCAGAATCAATACAAAGTTGGATGCATGATGCTGGTTTTTGTTTTCATGGGGCTTTCATGCTACAGGAGATGTACTGGGAATTGCTGAAAGGCTTTAAGAATTTTGTGATTTTGCTTCTGATCAGTGTGTGACAGTGACATGCTTGATCACAGCAAAGTTCAACAAAAAAGAACATAATAGAACCTTTCCCATGCTTAGGCCCTTATTCCTGTTCTGTGGGGAAAAAAAAACCAAACTATACCAGTGCTAGAAAATCTCCCTGATTTAATATTCCTCAATCCTGACCTATAACCCTGCTAATCTAGCTCTCTAACACATGCCTGCCAATGTACTTCAAGTCTAAGACTAAATGTAAGCCTAAATCCCAGGTGGGCTCCCTTCATCAATGAAACCTAGCAAGAGGGGCAAAATGGTTGCTTTAAAATGTAAAAAACATTTGATGAGTTAGCAATGCAAAATTCTTCAATTGTTCATTTCTCACTGGGAAGCAAAGAAAGATCTACAGAGAGAAAAGATATGTCCAAACTACACCATCATCCTTTTCCATATTTTTCAGTGGAGCAATTCTGTTTGTTCTGAACTTCTAGCAGTTGTTTGAAGCATTTGAAAGAGGATCAGAATGATCATGTTGTACTTGTCAAGGCACAGAAGCTGCACAAATACTCATAAAAAATCTTAAACTACAAAACACAAACTCATTTTCAAGGTATCACTTTATACCTGAAATTCAGCTGGGCTTATTTAGAGGGTCTTATACAATTAATGAACTCCAAGATCTACTACAGTGAAACTTACTACTTCATAGAATCATAGAATGGTTTGGGTTGGAAGGGACCTTAGAGATCATCTAGTTCCAATCCCCCCTGCCCTGGGCAGGGACACCTCCCACTAGAGCAGGTTGCTCAAAGCCCCATCCAGCCTGGCCTTGAACCCCTCCAGGGATGGGGCAGCCACAACTTCCCTGGGCAACCTGTTCCAGTGCCTCCCCACCCTCAC
>BJBW01002271.1:32459-141397 GCA_004320125.1 Scolopax mira | reverse complement strand
TTGAACACTTCCAGGGATGGGGCATCTACAGCTTCTCTGAGAAACCTGCTCCAGTGTCTCACCACCCCCAGAGTAAAGAATTTCTTCCTGATACCCAATCTAAATCTACCTTCTTTCAATTTAAAACCATTGCCCCTCATTCTATCACTACACTGCCTCAAAAGAGTCCCTCCCCATCTCTCCTGCAGGCTCCTGTGGGCAGAGTACTTGTTGAACAGAGGCAAAAAAGTCACTGAGTACCTTGGACTTCTCTATATCCCGGGTAACCAAGTCTTCCATTTCCTTCCAGAGAGGGCCCACATTTTTCCTAGTCTTCCTTTTATTAGTGATGTACTTGTAGAAGCTTTTTTAGTTGCCCTTGATGTCCCTCACCAGATTTAATTCTATCAGGGCTTTAGCTTTCCTAGTCTGATCCCTGGCTGCTTGGACAATTTCCCCCAGGTTATTCCTCCCAGGTTACCTGTCCTTGTTTCCACCCCCTGTAGGATTTTGCGTTTGAGTTTCTCCGGGATCTCCTTGTTCACCTATGTGGGCCTCTTGGCATTTTTGCCTGGCTTCCTCTATGTTGGGATGCATCACTGCTGAACTTAGAGGATATGATCCTTGAATATTAATCAGCTTTCTTGGACCCTCCTTCTCTCCAGGGCTTTATCCCATGGTACTCCACCAAGGAGGACAAAGTCTGCTCTCCTGAAGTCCAGGGCAATGAGCTTGCTCTGGTCCCTCCTCGTTGCTCTAAGGATCTTTAACTCCACTATTTCATGGTCACTGCAGTCAAGGCTGCCCTTGAGCTTCACATTCCCCACCAGCCCTTCCTTGTTGGTAAGAACAAGATCCAGCATAGCACCTCTCCTCATTGGCCCCTCTAACACTTGGAGAAGGAAGTAATCATCAACTTATTCCAGGAACCTCCTGGATTGCTTACACCCTGCTGTGTTGTCTCTCCAAGAGATATCAGGGTGGTCAAAGTCCCCCATGAGGACCAAGGCCTGTGAATGTGAGGCTGCTCTATCTGTCTGTAGAGGGCCTCAGTCTTGCTGGTAGAGTGACCTATAGCAGTCACTCACTGTAACTTCACCTGTCCCTGGCCTCCCTTTATTCCTGACCCATAAGCTCATGGTCAGCTCCTCATCCATCCCCAAGCAGAGCTCCATTCACTTCAGCTGGTCATTGACATAGATGGCAACACCCCCTCCATGTCTCCCCTCCCTGTCCTTTCTGAAGAGCCTGTATCTTTCCCTTCCAACATTCTATTCACAGGACCCATCCCACCATGTCTCCATAATGACAATAAGATCATGACTTTGCAGGCATGTGCACTTCTCTTGCTCCTCTTGTTTTTTCTCCATGCTACGTGCATTTGTATAGAGACACTTAAGTTGAGCATTAGATGAAGCTGAATTACTGGCTGGAGCGGATGGTGTTCTTTTGTGCCGCACTCCAGGGGCTCTCCTGCTGGCCTGTGACCCTTCTCTGGGTATGTATTGTTGCCACTAGCATCAAACTGATAGGAGTGGGATGGATTGAGGTTCCCCTCCCCTAGTAACTTTAAAGCCCTCTTCGTGAGCTTGGCAAGCATTAGACTGAAGATGCACTTCCTCTTTGACAGATGAACCCCATCAGCTCCTAATAGATCTTCTCAAAGTGAGTTGCATGGTCTAAGTAACCAAATCCCTGGCTGCAGCCCCAGACCTGTAGCCATTTGTTGACTTACCAGATTCAATTGGTCCCTTCAAACCCCTTTTCTTTGACTGAGAGGATTGAGGGAAAATAATAGATTTTTTGAGTCCTGCTCAGAGCAGGACTGGCTCCCACTCACCTCCCCAAACTGTCCTTCTCCCAGCTTCTCCTTGAAGGTCAGCAGCTTCCTGGGGAACTCTTCAACAGCCACATCCTTGCCAGAGAGCAGGTCCATGGTGAGGGCCGGAACTGAGTAGGTGTTGCCACCCGTCACACCCTGCAGGTTCACGATGTCGGCCTCGGCATAGTGGGGGACACCCTCGGGAACACTGGCCTGGGATGGCTTCACAGGGCCGCTGCAGCCTGTGGGAGGACAGTGGGTCCAGCCCTGCCTGGGTGTCCTGTCCTGCACCCTCTGCTCCCTGGTGCCTGCTCACACTCCAGTCACCAGCTTCTCTATCCCTATCCTCCCCAGAGCCCCCATGCTGCATGGCACAGTTGGGCTCGGGCAGACATTGCAGGCTGCTCCACTCCTTCCCCATCATCAACAAATGTATCAACCCAACCCCAAGTGCCAGAAGAGTAGGGATCAGTGTCCGACCTCCAGATGACCAAGGAAGAAATGCTAGAGCATTCTAAGGACGGTGGTGGGGACACAGCTCCGCCTGGTGGTGAACACTTGTAATGGCTCTCCAACACAGGCTTTGTGTGGCTTTGGAAGGGGATGTATGTGACCTCCTCCCCACCCTTCTGTGCCAAAATGTTTGGAGACTGGCCAAAAGCAGGGGCTGAGGAGAGGGAGCCACAGCAGGCCCGATGAGAGACAGATGTCTCTAAAGCAGGCAGAGTGTCCCAGCTCTCACCCGTGTCCTCCTCCCCCGGCGTGAACTCGGGCAGCTTGCGGATCAGGCGGGAGGGCTCCTGGTAGTCGGGTCCTAGGGGGAATATGCGGTCGTAGGTGGAGCTGGACTCCTGTTCGCTGGAAGAGGAGGAGCGGTTGTGGTTGAACATGCTGGATTCGCTGGGCAGGGAGAGGCTGACAGTCATTTCGTCATCCAGCATCCTCCGCGAGGCCTGTGGGGAGGGTAGCAAGGGAGGAGAGAGCTGGGACAAGGTGTCCCACAGCACTGGTAGGATGGGGTCTCCTGCACTCCATGGCTCTGTGGCCATGCCCAGCCCCAAGCTCTCCTCTCTGGTGCACTGTGCCAGGGCTGCAGCACCCACCTGGGGAAGACGTTTGCCCTCCCCTTCTATTGTCTGCCTCTATGGAGAAGAGTTTGGCTCCAAACATCTGTGACTGCCCTTGGTTAGCTGAGGGCTGCAGTGAGATCCCTTCAGGGTCCACTTCCCCAGCCCAGTTTTAGGACAGAGGAATGGACAAGCAGGGAAGTCCCAAAGTCACTACCCTGCTCAGGTAAATCCCCTTGCTTTGGAGATGGGTACAAATCACAACCTTCCTGAGGAAGGGAAGGAAACATCATCCCCCTCATGCAGTCTGCTTTCCCCATGCTGAGCTGCCAGAAGACCCTGCCCAGGTTGAGCTCAGTGCTCTGAGGCACCTCTCCAGCTACCCCTCACTTGCCCACCTTCTCTAGCATCTTCTGCCAGAACTGCCGCCACAGTATGATGACAATGATGGCCACCAGGATGAAGATGATTGCCACCAGGCACCCGATCAGGATACGCGTGTTGCTGTCATCTACCTTGAGTGTGGGATCTAGCAGGAGAAGGGGATAGCAAGAGCAAGTCATGCTGGAGCGTGGGGAGACCCCCTGCCCCTTTCCTCCATTGTATTGGGCAGAGCCTCCCAGAGAATCTCCCCACCCAGCTCTGGATGATGTACTATTTGATGCCTTACCATAAGTGGTGGGGACCACGGACACCTCAGGGGGAGCCATTGAGTTGTTGTACATGGCTGCATCTGGCCAGGGAGAAGAGGAGAGCATCAGGGTGGGTGGTGTGGGTGCCCCACAGCCCCACTCCCTCCCTGAAACCCCCCTCCAGGAGGATCTGGTCCCTGTGGGGCTCATGGTGGCAGGTACCCGACTGGAAGGTGATCTCGCTGAACATCATCCAAGCATCGGCGAAGTAGTACTGGCACTTGATGGCGCTGGCCATGCGGTGGAGCAGAGGCACGGTGACAAAGCGGGCACTGGGGTTCACGTCATCCAGCACCAGCACTGAGGAGATGGCACTGGGCTCCCACTCGCTGGTGTCGGAGCGGAAGTAGCACTGCACCTCCTTGAAGATCTTCACCCCTTTGGCGAACATGTTGTTGCAATGGACCTGTGGGGCAGCCTGTCAGCGCAGCCATGGTGGGGACAGGGATGGGGGATGGGGGCAGGGGGCATGCAGACCTTCATGGCGGTGAAGTTCCTGATGCGGTCAAACTCGAAGGTGATCTCCACATAGCCTCCAGCAGTGGTCTCGTTGCGCCAGCCAACATAGTCATAGCCCGGCCAGACGTGGTACTCATGGGTCTGCGTGAAGTCGTCCAGCCCTGACACCCCGTCCGTCAGCTGGCCCAGGCCCTCCGTCATGCTGGCATGTACGAGGGGGTAAAGGGAGCATGACTCTTGCCAACCCCACAAACCTGCCACCACCCAGCACCACCAACCCTCCCCCAGCAGCTCCTCGCAGCCCCTGGGAAATTTGGGAATGGCTTTTGTTCTTCTTGATGTTCTCTCTGGAAAAGGCTGTGGGATGCTGAATTGCAGTGCAGTTAGCATAAATCCAAAAGAAGGGCTGGGGGTTATTTCCCCCATCATGCTGTCCCCATCATGATGTGCAGCCTCACACAGCTGGTCATGTACCCCCTGCTTCAAGGACACCCCAAGTATTTGCTCTGCTGAGGATCAGCAAACACAGGGAAGAAACACCCCCACCCTCTCCTGCCCAGAGCATCACCCAGATGTGCAGAGTCCTCACCTGTACCCAAAAGCCCCGTCATACACCGAGTCGTTCAGGTAGATAACGGTGCCCCCAGGAAGGACGAGCTGCTGCCCAGCTGGTGCGTTGTAGGACACCAGCCCGTCTGCAGGTAGAGGAAGGTGAGCAGCTGCCCATCCTAGACACCCCACTGCTGGTGACCCTGGTGGGTCAGACAGCCCCCTGGACAGACACTGGGGACATGGGACAGGGCACTGGACCAGACCACCCACCCAGCCAGACACAGCCGTACAGCTCCACGCGCAGACAGACGTTCATGGAGTGGTCAGTGACGGGGATGAAGCGGACGAAACGCGCTATGAGGGGCGGCTCCAGGTCCTTGAGGACAATGTCGTAAGGGTTGGTGTTTCCATCCAGCACCTGAGGAGAGACAAGCGTGGTGAGGACAGGCAGACACACACCCCCACCTGCCACCCATTACAGCCCCCACCTGCTTCCTAACCTGCTTCCCATGCCGATTCCTCCAGGAGATCCACCGGGTACCATCCCGGCTGTAGTTGATCTTATACATGGGGGCAAACTCATTGCCGTGGCCCCCAGCGTGCCGCCCCTGGGTGCCCACCAATGTGATGAAATGGAGCGCGTGCAGGTCGATCTGTAGGAACTCCTTCAGGTCATCAGGCTCTACTGGGATCTCGGGGCACCAGGCACCATCTCCATCCTCCGAGTCCAACCTGAGAAACCGGAGTGGAGAAGACACTCGCAGGTGACAAAGGCTGGCTGCGTGCTCCCACTTCTGCCGTGGAAGCCCAGACCCTGCCGTGACTGTCACAGGAGGGTTCCCATGGCCACCCTTCCAGCTGCCCCTGCACTCACCGTCCATACTTGGCGGCTGTGGACTCAGACCACTGGCTGGAGGCCGAGATGTCCTCATCGGGAATGTGCCCGCCTGACATTCCCAAGGGGTACCGGCACACCGCTGCAACGAGACCAGCGGGGGGCTGAGCAGACACCCCTCCTCCCCTCCATGGCTGAGCACAAACGGGGCACATCAACGGTGCCACAGGCACTGCAGACCGGGCAGCTCAGGCGCAGCAGCTCTCTCCATCCCTCTGGCTTACAGAGCGGGGACAAAATACGGTGGGATGGTCCTGCACAGGCAGGCACCTGCCTGGGCAAATGGAGCCACTGGCCAGAAGCAGATGCCAGCCCAGCTCGAAGCAAAGCCAGGAGCAAGAGGAGGCAGCACTCCAAGGGCTGCTGGACATACCCAGTCCCTGTCCCTGGAGATTCTTGCTGGCAAACATTTCAACTGCGGTGGAGGGAGAGCCTGTGGGCTGGCGCTGCCATCCCCACGCTCCTCCTTCTGGGGGCATTCCAGAGGCTGCTCACCCAAAAGACCCACCCGCAGCGACCTGCTCTCACCTGTGCCATCCCACCACTCCCCCTGCCTGCCTGGGGGAACAAGTGACAAAGGTGGACACTCCCACCCCCCAGCTGGCCTGGTGGCTCCCATCACCAGCCCCAGCTGCGAGTGGAAAAGTACCCGGGGGTGGCGTGTGGGCTGCATCCCCGAGTGGCAGCCGGCTCCCCCCGGCACCGCATCCACGCTGCTTCCCAGGAGTTATTTTTTCATGCCCTGCTGCCAAGAGAGCTGCTGAAAGGCCGGCTTGTTTGGCCGTGTTTACCGTCTGGCCGCCGGCTCCAGCCCACAGCGCTCCCTCCGCACGCCACCCCGAGCAAACACCCACACCGAGGTGGCAGGGCCCAGGCGAGGATGTAGTCCTGGGGCCACCTCCTGCCCACAAGGCATCCAGCTTGCCCGGTGCTGTGATAGCAAGAAACTGCTGCCCAGCAGCCAGGGACCATCTCCTGCATCAGACAGAAGGATGGGCACATCTTCACCGTGAGTGTTGGCACAATGGAGAGCATCTCTCCTTTCTCTCCACTCCATCTTTGTGATGCTCTGCAAAGTGTAGCTCTCACTGAATTCCCATTTAACTCTTCCTGAACAATGGAGCCAGCCCGGCTTCTTTGCCCTAGGTAATAACCACCTGGGCCACTCAAAGCCAACACTGCCAGCCCTGGATGGCTGCAGAAGAAACAGGATTGCTTCCCAAAGCACCATGCAACCTTCAAGGAAGACCCTGCAAACTCTTCCCATGGATGGAAGAAGACTTTGAAGCGGCTTGTTACAGGGATGCCCAGGGGAAACCCTGAGGCACTGGAGGAACTCAGTCCATCCTGCAATGCAGGAGGGGGCTGACCCCTGCAGAAACAACCATTTAAACACACTTCTCTCACTGACGTCCGGCACAGTGTTGTGGTTTCTGAGCAGAAGCCAGGCACCTAGTCAAGCTGCTTTACTGAAGCCAGCCTTGGTCTGACTCGAAACCACCAAAGAAAGCCCATCCGAATGGCAGCAAACAATACCCCGTAGCCCTGCCTTACATGTGCCTCAGCCTCAAAACCGAGTGGGCTCAACGAGCCTCCATGGAGAAGGGCCCCACTCTGAACCCTGGGCACCAGCTGCAGGGCTTTGCCCATACCCCAGCACCAGCCCACCTGTGCCAGGAGAGACAGCCAGTGGCTTTCTGGACCACTATCAATCAGTGGCCAAGCCACATGCAGGACAGAAGAACACCCAGGCAGGCATGGGCTTAGGGGGCCATCACACACTACTCCCAGAGCTGGGAAAGTCCTGGAGATGGTAGAGATGATCTGAGCCCAAGCTTGGATGCCCTGACAGGACCACAGCCCAGGGAAACGCACCTCACGGCTCTTGCAGCCACCTGGTCCCCATCTCACTTACCTGGGTTGACCTGGGCCCTCACAGCCCGCAGAACCTCCAGCAGCAGCAGTGGCAGCAGCAGCAGGGCTGGTCTAGGGGTGGCCAGCATGTTGCCAGTCCTGCAGAGACAGAGCCAGGACTGAAATGTCAGTCCTGCTTGGAGCAGCCAGCTGAGGACAGGAGGGCTTCCCCTGCACGAGACCCTGTCTCCCCCAGCTTAGCCTCAGAGGAGCATCAGAGCCCCAAGCTTTCACATCTGTGATGGTGGTCAAACGGGTCCCGGTGTCCCATCCACTCCACCACCACCACCACCTCCTGAGGGCCACAGCATGATGGTGCCACATCAGTGCGGCCACAGCATGGGCAGGTAACATGGCCCTGCCACATCCTTGGAGCTGGCCACATGAAACGGTCAGGGGACCCACACAAACCTCCCAGGCCTCTGCCTGGGGCCGGCACCATCCGGCTCCACCAGTGGGCAGGAAGGCTCCAGCTGGGCCACTTGCCCTTGGATGGCTTTGAAAGCAAGATGTTGCACAACTCCATCATATAACAAAATAATAACACGTTGCAACATGCGGTTTTCCTGCCTTCTGGCTCGGGAGAGATAATACCAGATAATCACCCGAGATTTCCAGCATATTTGTGACAGTTCCCTATGGCAGAGGGGATCCTGAGGACATCTTGACAGGCTGAGAGGGTTGGGAGTGTTCAGCCTGGAGAAAGAAGGCTCTGGGGAGACCCTATAGCAGCCTTCTAGTACCTAAAGGGGGCCTACAGGAGAGATAAGGAGGGACTCCTTATCGGGGAGTGTGGTGATGGGACAAGACGTAACGGTTTCAAATTGGAAGACAGTAGATTTAGATTAGATATCAGGAAGAATATCTAAGATATCAGGAACAGGTTGCCCAGGGAAGCTGTGGATGCCCCATCCCTGGAGGTGTTCCAGGCCAGGCTGGATGGGGCTTTGAGCAACCTGCCCCATCTAGTGGGAGGTGTCCTTGCCCATGTCAGGGGGGCTGGAACTCAATGATATTTAAGGTCCTTTTCAACCCGAACCATTCTATGACATGGGTGATGCAGAAAGGTGTGACAGAAGGCATGAGAGCCAGCTTGCACCCACTGCCTCTAGGGGGGTGTCAAATGGGGCTGGAGAGGGACTGAGGTCCTGGCAATGTGGCTTGGACTGGCCAGTGATGGTGGGTGCTCCTCAGAGCAGGGAGGAACCCATCGTGCAAGGGAACCCCTGGGACATGCCTGCCCTCCAAGTCAGTGCTGTCACCACAGCCACTTTGCAGGGCAGCAGCCATAGCCCTGCTTCTGGCCAGCCCACAGCTGCCAGGAAATACCATCACCCAAACAGTTCCTGCTGTGCCCACACACCTCTGGGGAACCATCACAGGGCACCATGTTGAGTGATGCACCAGGGACACCCCCAAATGTTACCAGTCCTCCCCAGGATCACTGGGCTCCACCTCCCCTTGTTTGCCAAGGTGACATTTGTCCTCCTGGGACCACCCTTCACAGAAGCACTGGATGAGATTAGTCTTCTTTTAATTAAAAAAAAGGCCATTTTAATCTAGTTTACATATACATTAATCTTCACAGGAATAACTAACTAACCTGAGGGTTAAAGGGACCATAGCTCCTGTCCAAAAGGAACCCGGCTGCACCTGAGCATGGGGTAAATCCCAGCAGAGTCCCAGACACCAGGGATGTCCAGGATGGTCTAGCGAGTCCCTGAGCTGCCCAACACCAGTGACCTCACAGGTGGATGCCTGGTTGTGTCTCTGCATCCACCCTACTTGGGGCCTGCAGCCTTGTCCACACCACTAAGCCCAAACCCACCCTGACCTGGTTGCCATGTGGCAGATGCCCCCATCCTGCAGAGCCCAGCTGGGAGGTGCTGGATATGGCCCTGTTTGCTTGGCACAGCAGGAGCAAGGCAGGCTTGCTGTCACCATGCCAGCACCCAAGGGGACTGCAAAGTCCCCAAGGGGACTGCCACCCCCACCCTGCTCTCCTGCACTCTCTGCACCCAGTGGTGCACTGCAGGGTCCCCCAGAGCTCTCTGCTAAACACCATTGTACCACGAGCTCCTTTACAAATCCAAACAGCTGGAATTAGGGTGATTTTTTTTGCCCTTTTGTTTCTATTTTTTTTAAAAACACATATACAGTCACTTTTTTTCCTCTTCCCGGCTCAGCTGCAACTGGGAATTTCAACTGCAGCACTGAGAGGGGTGCATGAGGCTCCTGTGTCTGATGATGGCCAGTTCCCCCAACATTAAAATCTCAATTTCCTTCTGCATTCCAAAAAATATTCAGGGATATTTTTTCCCACTATTCTTTCAGGCTGAGTAAACTTTTTAAGCATCAGGATACCAGATGCCGTAACGTCCCGCGGGGAATGCATTTACATTTAGTCTAATAGAGGGAAATTGTCTCCCCACAGTCATTGTGAAGTCCTCCTTGCTCCTTGGGGGAAGCGGGGCTGGGGGACAGCAGGAAGACAGTGACTCAGGCAGAGGGGCTGGGGGTTAAGGGACGCGTGGTCGACCTGGCCAAGCAGTATTGGCAACCCTGCTGGAAATCATTTTTGTTCCACCAACCCTGCAAAAGGGATGGCTTTGTAACGTTTTGTCCGAAAATGTTTGCCGAAAATTTTCAGTCACTGGAAATTTTTAGCACAGAGTTTTTGGAGCTCCTCTCTGGCACAGCCTTGGGAGCTTGGGAGCTTCCCTCAGCCACTGCTTTTTTATTTTCCACCCTTCTTATTCTACTGAAACCACCAGAGAAAGTTAAACCCACATTGTTTAGATACAAACCCCACCTGAGCCGTGGTCCCTCTCGCCCCAGCCCGTGCTGGCTGGTTAAGTCCCCAGCTTAGTGCCCAGGTGGGCTCTGCTGTTCTCACCAGCACTGGAGGAGCATCATCTGTGGGGAAGGGCCTGGAGGGCAGCTGCCCCCTCCCCCCATGGACACCAGGTCCTGGATGTGGGTTTCCCTGGGCTCCCATCGTAGAACCCCCATCCTCACACAGCACCCGGGGCCTCCCCTCCTGCTGGGATGGTGGATGGGACATGCCGAGGCCACGCTGAAAGAAACGTCCCTGAGCGGCAAGAGGCTTCCCAGAACCCTGGACCCTGACCCAAGGCAGTCAGTGTTTTGGTAAGGGGGTTCAGGACCCCCTTCCCAGCTGGCACTACAGCCCCCAGCATGCTGTGCCGGCCGGCGCAGCCTCGGCGGGAACACAGTGCAGCATGTCGGGACCCGTAGTCCTCCTCCCTTCCAAAAATGCCATTTTAGACCTTTTCTGGACTGGATGCAGCCCCATTTTCTGCAGCGGCAAGCGCCTCCCCGGCCACAGGCTGGCCAGCTCACCCAGGGGATCACAGCCCTACAGGGTGTGAGAAGCAGCGGGTACATCCCCATGGCTGCCGGCTGCCCTGGAGAGACCTGCCAGCAGCACAGTGTGACCTGGGGACATGGTCCTATGGGTGCTACAGCCAGCAAGTACTCCCCATCAGCCAAAAATTCACAAGCCCTCCTCCCTGCCCCATGCCGTGGGGCACAGCATGGCCCCCGCCACGGTGCCGGGATGCCCCAAGTAGATACCCAGCACCAGAACCAGGTGCAGGATGCTCAGGAGCATCGGACCGGTGGCCTGGTGGCCCCTCCCCGGTGTGACCTGGTGCCTGGCTGGAGGACCCTGGGGACAGCAGGGTCTCTCTGGCTGGCCAGCACTGCCACCAGCTCTGCCAACAGACACACAGGCGGGAGCTGAGGAGAGACACCAGGAAACACTGGTTTGGCACGAGGCACAGGGGGGAAAAACGCTGGCGGTGCGGGGAAAAAAATGGAGAGAAGGGGCCAAATGTCACCCCTCCAGGAGGGGACGCTGCCCTACCCCTTTCCCGGGCAGACCCGCACCCCAGCTCCTCTGCCCACACTCCGATACAGAGTACGGCTGACCCTGCATCCCCCCAAAATCCCAATCTTAGGGGGGAAGGGTGGGGGGTCAAATATCTCCCCTCGTACCCGAGAGCGACTCACCGGAGCGGGGAGGTGGCGGCGGGTGGGCTCCTTGCCCCTCACCCGGGCCGGGGGAGCCAGGCGAGGAGCGAACTTCCCCGGGCTGATGCAAGATGCCTCTGGGAGCGCGTTCACATTCTGCGGATTCCTGGGAGCCGGCCAGAAATCCCACAATCCTACATCTTGCACATTTGGTTTCAATTAGGGAGCGGAGAGGGGGAGCCAGTCACCAATCCGGGCTGGCTTTTCGGCGGAGGTTATTTTCCTCGGCCCGAGGGAATGTGCGCAAAGCTATAATTTACAGCAAAACCCATTCATAGCTCGAGAGGAAAAAAATAAAAAATAAAATAAAAAAATAAAAAAAATAAAATCCCCTTGGCCGGTGACAGAGCTTAAAGTAATAGGCGGCGTTTTGCTTTCCGGTGCTCGCCCCCGCCGCTGCGGGATGGCACGCGTGTCCGGGACCTTCCTCCTGAACTGTGGGGTGCAGGGGCTAGGTGGGACACCCCAAAAATGCAGGTGGATGGGGGTGCTCCAGGAGGCCCCATCACTGGCCCGGAGGGTCCCACATGGGTTGCCCCCGCTCTGGGCCCCTGGTGGGAAGGGTGCCGGGCTCCTCAGTGGGCACGCGTGGCCGGGACACCGGCCGGAGAGCCGACCTGCCCCAGCACCTGGCACAGACGAAGTGCTTTGGCTCCCTGAGCTGCCCGCTGGGCTCATGGTTTTACATCATTTCCAAGCACCAGCTTGGCAGCATGGCCACCAGCTACACACCACAGCAGGGAGAAAAATAATAATAATAATAATAATAGTAATAATCTCACATTATTTTTTGGACAATAGCTAAAAAATGCAATTAAAAAAAAAATCAATATTCTATTAGACTAGTGTTTTGGATGGCTCTCTTTTATGCCAACACCCACACTGCTGTGGGAGGGAAGCAGCACCCCAGCAGCTCCCAAAAAGTGCTCCTGCCCCATGGGGCACCCCACGCTGGAAGAGGCACCTTGCCCCAGGGCTGCGGCCATGCTCCCAAACCCTCAAACCACCCTCCTCGCCCAACTCCCAGCCTGCCAGCTCTCCAGACAAACAAACCCAGCCCCAGGCAGGATGCCAGGGACGTGCCAGGGGACCCTCACCGCTGCCACCGGGGAGGGGCTGGGGTGCCCACCCAGCCACGGGCGCAGCAAAGAGGCAAGCAAGGCAGAGCAGCACAGACAGGGAGCAGGTTTAGGCAGGGCTCTGCACCATGCCCTGGCGTGCCACCCCAGATCAGCTGGCTGGGGGATGCCCTCGCCCCCGCACAGGCTGCCCTACGTGCACACTGGCACAGACACCAGCCAGCTCTGCTCTGCCCCGCTCGCCTCCTCCTACCTGGAATTGGCACTCAAAACGTGGCGACGGCCAGCACCAGCATCGCTCTATCCCAGGACCCAATGCAAAAGTGTTGGTGTGCCAACAGAGCCAAAAGAAACACCTCCCAACTCCACCCCTTCCCGGGCATCAGCTGGAGTGGTGATGCACCCAGGCTCACTGCACAGCCCCCCACTCCTGCTCAGTGCTGGTCCTGTGGCCACAAGAACCTCCCCCCCCTCCCCAAGGTGAGCCACACTGTGTTCTGGCTGCTGCCTACCCCAGGCCAAGGAGGAGCAACTTCAGGGGCACTCACCTGCTCCCCATGGAGCAGAGATGTCCCTTCTCCATGGAGGTTGTTCCCAGGGCCTGGCAGAGTCAGTGGGTAGGGGGAGGTGGTGGTACAGACCACCCGCAGCACTACTGGCTCCTCGTATCCACTCTGGCCCCCATCCCGGGCTGTCTCCCCCGAGACCCGCAGCCGCCAGCCTGCCTTGGCCACACACAGCCCAGATGGCCCATGGCAAGCCACCAGCAGCCACAGAGCTGTCCAGGACCCCCCGCATGGCCTCAACTTCCCAGGCACGCTGGGAGCAGAATGCTCGGCTGAGCCTGGGGTGCCCAACAGCCACCTTGATACTCGGGGCACCCGGTGACTTCTGGGTAAGTGGTTTGAGCCCCATTCCCAGCCACACAAGGGAACATCCCTTCTCAAGCGGCAGTGGGGCAGGAGGTGGCTGTGCCGTCCTGCCCCAGGGTCTGCAGCAGGACTCAGGAGCAGCAGAAGAGCCATCCAAGCACCATTTCACCTCCAAAAAGGAGGGGAGGCAGCAGAGACACTCTGTCCAGGGGTATGGGGACACCACGCTTTGGGACAGTGGGCTCTGACACCAGAAGGCATGGGATGGTGCTGGAGGGCACTGTGCCAGGCTGGTCTCACCCCAAACACTCCAGTTGACATCGCACACCCACCAATTCCTACCTGGTCAAAGCTTGCTGTCTCCTGCAGAAACCCAAGAGGAAAACACAGCCCTCTGCTTCCTCCAGAAATGCTGCAAACGAGCACCATGGGCCAGAGGATCTGCCTGCAACCCCCCCCAGGCAGCAGCTGCTGCTGGGCTGGGCAGAGCGGGGCACTCAGTGTGACACAGTCTATGAGGAGAGCCTCTGTGGAAAGTCACTGTCACTAAAACAACACCAGATGACAGACAGGAGGGACTCAGAGTTTAATTGGGTGCTTCCAGTTGTGCAACGTACAAAGGATGACCAAAAGGGAGGATACAGGCAATGACAAGGACACTATTAAAAAAAATAGTCATGTAGATTTGAGAAAAATAAAAATTCAAGATTCAAGATTAACCCCAGCCCCGTACCATAAAAATCTCCTCCATGTACAATGACTGCTACTATATACATGTTTAAAAATAAATGCCCACAGCCTGGAGTGCAAAAAGCAGTGCCATAGCTGTGCTTCGTGGCAGGGGAATCCATAAACTGTTTGGTTTTTAAATTAAAATATAAATAGAAGCATACAACATGCCAGGAACTGAGGGGGTTACATCCTCCTCCGCGCAGGACCAGACTGAGCAGGATCAACCCCTACCAGTTACAGCTATAAACCTTCATGTGTCCAAATCCCCAGCCCCCCAGGTGGGACAGACAGTCCAGCTTGGGCACGGCGCCACCGCTACATCCCGTTCTTCACCAGCTCGTGGATCCCGTCCTCATCGATAATCAAAGGTGTGCGAAACTCTCGGCCCTTCACGTACTTTTCCAGACCCTAAGGGAGGACGAAGCAGCTCATTAGGAATGCACCACATGTCATCCGCTCTGGTGACCTGCTTGCAGGTGGCTCTGGTCACCTCCCGTGCCCACAGCTTGGGGGACATGGCCTCAAAAAGCTCCACAGTGAATCCAAGTCATGTTTTCATGGTTTACCCCCACCAGGCTCCCCACCTGCCCAGTTAATCCGCAAGGCTGCTGAGCTCCGGAGAGCCAGTACTCACTTCTCCTCCGTAGGAGACGAGGGGAGAAATTTCACACTGAATTGGCAGGTCATTTGCATCCTTCAAGCTGCAGAGAAAAAAGAGAAGTCAGGAGAGTTAGCTACATCCCACCAGGGGATGCAGATGGAGCCCAGAGATCCCACAGACACCAGTGCAAGGGGTCAGTGGCCAACAGGAGCACCGGTGGCTGCTGGCCCACGCAGACCCCACCAGCGCAGAGCTGCCCTGGGTTAGTCAAGCCTTGCGTGCTCTCCACGGAGGGGTGAGCTGAAGTTTAGATACCAGCAGCAACTGAAAGGGAAGAGAGGTTTAGGTGCGGTTTTTAGGAGGGTCTATTTGCCTTTCCACGTGTGCAACTACAGCAGCATCTACACCCCCAGCCTGGACCCACACTCCCACTATATTTGATGCTGCATGCAAGCTTGTCACCCCTTCCTCCTCCTCCTCTTCCTCCTGCCTACTTGAGGTCATGAGAGACACACTCAGCACCCTCATGTTTGACTGGTCACAGCAGGTCTTTTTGTAAAGACACTCCTTGTTTAAAGCACAACCAGGGGACACAGGATAAGCTTGATAAAAAATACTCTCTGTGGCACTGCCTGCTCCTCCTGCCTTTGCCTCTTAGATCAGCTGCCTCAGCTCCTCTGTTCTGCACACAAGCCTCAGCTGGAGAGGACAAGGGCAGATCTACACCAGCGCTGCCTGGCCCTGAGAACTGCCCAGGGACCGCCCTGGGCAGGGGTCCATGTGCGGTCCCTGGCGCTGCTCCTGCTGCCACCAGCCTTTGTAGGACCTCCCCCAGATGCTCCCTGGATCCAGACGGTGTGTAAGCCTGGCCAGGGTGTGCATGGCAGCACCCCAGGGTCCCCTTTCACACCCACTCGCCACCACAGCCAGCCAGGCATGGCAGGATGACATCTGTGACAACGCTCCCTTCGGCCAGCTCGAAGCTTATCCCTGCTGCCACGCACTTGCTCAGCCCCTTCCTGTCCCAGCTGAGAGTGAATAAAACTCCTCCATTCTAAGGCAGCCTTTGTACTTGAATTTGCCTTAGAGTCGGATTCATTTCAAGATAATAATTCAAAAATAAATAAGTAAATAAATAGCCATTAACTGGCAACGAAGGATAAACGTAGGATAAAGTGCATCCTTTGTCCTGCATTATCACTAGTGTGATGGTTTAGTTATAAGCCTGAAAGCACTTGGAGTCTGGAATTAAAGTCAGAGGCTCTAGGTGTATCCCACTAGAAAGTACCAGAAGATACTGAAGGCTTCTCCTGAAGGGGAGGGAGGTAACAAGCTTGCTTAGTCTGCAAGTCATTTACACTGGCCAGCTCTAAGTCCCAGCCACACAGACGTGCCCTGTGCGGACAGAAGAACACGCTGCTATCACAGAGGTTGCTTTAGCACTTCTGTCAACTTGCCCATTTACTTCTGTAAAATTTCAAGTGCTGAGCCAGGGGCTTTCCCTGGTGTCACAGTCTGGATCTTGAAAACTCAAGGGCTGAAGTCCCATGAAGCACAGCTGGCTGCCTACGCCAAGATTTGCACATGCTACATCAAAGCCTGCTTGACGTTCACTTAATGTTTTTAATCGCGTTTCAATTTGCCTGGACGCCTGGTGGACACCAGGAGACGGCAGCTGTCTCCAGCCAGGAGACTGGCCGAGATCAATCCAGGCTGCACGATGCTGTGGCATGACAAACAGGGGAATGTCACCAAAGGGACATGCCAGCTTTGTTTCCCAACAGCATCCCGCCTGCGGGGTGGCTTTTGGGGGCTGCCATCTGTACCCAGCCCCTTCCAGCTTCCCCTGCTGGTTCCTCTCTGGAAAAGAACCCGAGGAGGGAGCAGACGCTGCCTACCACCCGCCACCGCGAGAAGCAGCGTCCACAGGGTCCTGTAGCAAGACATGCCCCACTCCCAGCATGCAGCCCCAAGCCCCCCGGCCCCCGTTAGTCACTACAGGCATCTGCCCACCAGCGCGCATCCCCCGCCTGGCACGCTGCGGCACCTCGAGCCCATTAGTACCTAAGCACAGCCCCGCCACCATGCACGCTGCACGGTATAGTTACTTGTCATTGACATCTGCTGGGGTGGCATCTGACCTTCCGTTTGTCACACTATGGGAATAAACAAGGGTTAGCAAGGGTGGGGAAAAAAAGGGCAGAACAAGCCTGGCGTGTGCTGTTCTCCAAACACGGGCAGTGGGAGGTCTCTCGGTTGAGGGGTGCCACAACCCCAGCCTGGCTACTGCACGAATCTGCTGGCATGCTTGGGATTCAGGGAGCCACCTCCTCCCTGCACTGGCAACCTCAGCTGTGTGATGGGGACCAGCAGGATTTGGTTCACAGGCATTAAATCAAGAAGGAAAGTTTCTGCCAACTGTGTGAGTACCCCTCCTGCAGCCAACCCCCAGCCCGTACCTGGATCTGCCCCCATGGACCACCCAGGACCATGGTTAGTCACTCTAGCAATGCTGGTTTCAGGGGCTGTGAGTAGCAACTCACCGAGGGATGGCAGGGATGCGTGTGCCGTTTTCATCCACAAAGTGTCCCCCTGCATTGAGAACCCAGCAGTGATGCAGGGACATCAAGGCATGTCGGGCTGTGGTAGGGTTGTCCTTGCCATTCTGGCTGTCTGCGTTCTTCAGGGGAGAAAACTCATCCTCACGCAGCACCTCGTATACCACAAACTTCCTGAGGGGAGGAACAGGGCAGAGGAGGGTCAGGTTTAGGACAGCTATTCCCTGTCACTTTGGCTTCTCCCCTGCCAGGGTGGCTAAGGTAGGACCATGGACTCCCTCAGCCCACACCTGTGGGCTGTCCTCACAGCTGTGAAGGAGGGAGGGTCAGCAGATACTTGGCTGAGCCCTGCTTCTGGGCCAGAGGAGTTGGAGGCACATAGCGCCTGCCTCCTTCTGCTCACATCCCTGCTCATCTCAGAGCACAATCGTCCACTGCTGTACAGCACAGGAGCTGGCAACCTGTCCTGACCCTGGGGCATTGCAAGCGGACACAGCTCTGATACCCCCCCAGAGGCTTCAGGCAGAAGGAGAGCCAGCAGCCTGGTCCCCGCAGAGAGAAAATGGCATACTTGGAGAACTGGAAGATGTCAAAGACGAATTTTTCCATCTTGATCCCATTGGGCTTCTCGGGTTGGATCAGCTGTCCCGTGGTGATGTCCACATGTGGGATCTTCTTCTCGGCTACATGGTGCTGCAGCCGTGGTTCATAAGTGCTGCAATGGGCCAAGAGCAAGGTGTCACTCACCTGAGCAAGGCACATCTCCAGCCCCCCAGCTGAGACACTGCTGTGGCAGGACAGCTGCCCTGACCCCCACCCATGGGGCTGCTCATCCCCACAGCAGCCAGGAGAGGAGAGGACAGCCCCCCATGCCTGGCACCAGCCATCAGTGATGGCAAAGGGAAACCTCATCTCAAGTAAGGGACTGTGCAGAGAGTCGGGGTACACGGGGGCAGGGACCAGTCCCTGTGGCCCTCATCCCAGCACACCTGCAAACAGCTGGAGCTCAACCAGCAGAAAGCAAGGCATGGGCAGACAGCTCCATTCAAGCATGGGCACCCCTCCTCTGGCACGCTGGCAACACCCCAGCAGGCCCTTACTTGACTACATCTTTCAAGAAGGTGGTGGTGAAGTAGTGATTGGCGATGTTGCCCGCGTTGAAGAGCAGCCTCCCATCTGGGCCCCGTTTCTGGGCAGTGGCCAGGGAGATCTCGCTGTACTCCACCACCTGGTAGACACCATCCACTCGGCACACCACACCGACTGGCTCCGTGGGGTTGGTCTTCTCCACCACCTGCCCAAGGGAACCACTGTCAGGGAAAGACCCCCAAAGCCCTGCACTTCACATATACTCCCTTGTATCTAGCAGCCCCTGTGGAGGCATCTCCCTGCACAGGAGAGCAGGAATAGGGATGCTGGAGCCCTCCCTTCCCAGATGCTTCTGGCAACGGTGACCAGAGGAGGAAGGGATGGCAGGGCTGGGTGGCAGGGTGTCAGGCACGGCAAGAGGGCGCAGGCAGGATCTGGCACCAAGCCTGCATGTGGCTGACAGAGGGCAGGGGTATTTTTAGCACCCAGCCTGCACGTGAACAGCCAGGTTGCCACACACAAGCAGGAAGCTGCTGGCTCAGCAGAGCCACCTCCCCGCACCTGACCCCCCTCCTCTTCCTCACATACCTCCCTCTGGGCATGGCAGCACCCAGCAAACCCCTACCCATCACACCACCACCATCACAGCAGGGCAGTGTGCAGGAACTGGAGGCTGTGTCCTTTCTGCACACTAGGGTTTATTTCCTCCTTCCTTCGCTCGGGCCAGGAGGAGGAACTGCTTTCCCTTTTCCAGCTCAACAGAAAGCTTCAAGGCCAGCGAGTCCTTTTACCTGTTTGCTCCTGTCTCCTGTTTGCCGGAGCCAAGCCCAAGGCAAATACAATCACACAGCCCTTTGGCTGTTAATCCAGCTTTTAAGTAAAGCTTCGGGTGTGTAATGTCCTACCGGTGAGACACGGGGCTGGGACCAGCGTCAGCCGTCAGCTGCACCCACCATGTCCTGCTCTAGTGCCCAGGATGTCACAGCTGGGGACAGCTGGCAGCCTGTGGCAGGGATCCCAGATGCCTGTGCTCCCCGCAGCCACCTGGACAATGGCTGCCCAGCATCTGGATGGGGACTGAGCGACCCCACGGAGCTCCCTGGCTGTTCTCAGGACCTGTGAGCCAAGGATGCCAGACCCAAGAGGCAGGTGGGACTCCAGCAGCACGTGCTGCTACATCAGTGAGCTCCCGGTGCTTAGCTATCCCTCCTGGCTGTGGTAAGCTGGTGAAGGAAGGTGTGAGGAGTGAGGGAAGCCAGGCAAGGAACAGGACAGACCCCACCTCTGCCTGCCTGTCCCCAGAACCCTACCTTGGCCCCGCAGTCTGCTCCCTTCTCCAAGCAGAACCCGATGAACCTGGGGTCAGCCACCTTCACCAGGATGTTATCCACACAGTAGACGTGGACACTCTGCACGCCCCTCCGCTCCATGTCATCCATGATGCCGTGTGCCCCCAGGGCCCGGTACAGGCCCCCATTGCCATCTGTGGAGGAAACAAACCGTTGGGGCCGCAGCAACACCCGGCTGTCCCATCATCCACCCACGCTCATCTTCCTTCCCCGGGGAGCCAGGGTGGAGGGTCATCAGCCCGGCCATACCCCACCCTGGTCCTCCCCGCCAAGACCAACACCTCCCAGCTGGCGTCACCCGAGGGCCACGTCACGCTGCAACTCTGCTCTATGCAGGCTCCAGTTCCAAAAGGTTGTCCTCAGCACCGTGTCTCACCCCCTTGCACCCCTCCTGCCAGTTCCTGGCCACCAACCTGGTGCCATGGCAATCTTGCCCTTCTCCTCCAGCAGGATTTTCCCATCAAACCCCAGGGCAGGCAACATGCCCTGCTGGAAGAAAATGACATTTTCCTTCTTCAAGCCAAAATAATGATGCTTCAGGAAGAACTCCTTGGTGGACTCCATAGTCCGGCCACTTGTCATAATGTACCTGTCAGGATGCAGAAAAGACCCGATAAGCAAGGAGGAACAGCAGGGTCTCACATCCCTCATCCCAAATGCGGGGAACCCCTTCAGCCGTCAACACACAGGAGAGGCTTTTTTCCCCCCCCAGACATTTAGAAGAATCTGACCTTCAGTGGTCTCACCTCTTTGATGAGCCTCTTGGGCTCTTTGCAACATGCAACTCCACAACCCTACCACAGCCTGTGCAGTGGGGGAGACACCCAGTTGCAGCAACCAGTTCCCATCACAATGCCAACCTCCTGCTTATAGTCCCTTTCCTCCCAGACCCCTGCCTTGTGTGTGGCACACAGGATGACCACAGGTGACATCACATGTGTTCCCAAGGGCCGTAGGGTTGAGCCTGACAACCTGGGACCTGCTGGTGCCACCCTCTGGGCCTTGACCCACTAAAATTCCATCAGGCTATGCCCATAGCAATAGCGCTGCTGTCAAGAGGGTCTATGCATGGGGGTCTGCACCAACTCACAGGTCCTTGGCCCGCAGGCACCAATGGGGTCCATGCCAACCCACAAGACCTTGACCCACCAAGGCCAACCCAACGGGTCTTTGGCCCAACCAACATCAAAGGAACAACACCAACCCACAGACCCTTAACCCACCCAACGCCACTTGGGCTGATGCTAATGAGGGTCCTACCAATGCCAGCCCACGGGAGCTTGACCCACCAACACCACTCGGGCTGATGCTAACAGGGGTCTTACCAATGACCTGCCCACACTACCTCACAAGCCTTACCCCACCAGAGCCAACCCAGGGAGGGGGCACCGACCCATCCTAGGGGGATGCTGACCCACCGTGGGGGGGGGGGGTGCAGGGGTCTCACCAGGGGATGTGGCAGGGGGTGCCGTGCTGTTCCTCCGCCAGCTGCTGCAGCCGCCGCAGGCGCTGGGCCTGGAGGTGGAAGAGGGTCTTGCGGGAGGGCAGCCCCACGTCGCACATGCCCTTGGGGTAGGGGACGCCGAGGCGGGTTCCCTGCCCGCCCGCCAGCAGCAGCACGGCCACGCGGCTCCCCGCGATCTCCGCCAGCCCTGCGCCCGGGAGGGAGAGCAGACACGCGTGGGGCCCGCCGCACCGGCACTCAGCGCCGCGCCGCACCGCACCGCGGCGGGCCCCGCCACCACCGACACCTACCGCGGCTCTCCCAGCGCGGCAGCAGCTCCCGGTCGCGGCAGGAGCTGCCCAGCACGTCCCGCGGCACCGGCTCCATCCGCTCGTCCAGCCCCGACGACGACCCGCCGCCACCGTTCCCGCGGGCGCGGCGGAAGAAGCGGTTGATCTCGGCCACGTCCATATCGCGCAGCTCCGCCGCCAGCGCCCGGCGGGCCGCGCCGCCCAGCTCGGCCCAGAAGCGCAACACATGGCCCTGCCCGCCCGCCGCCAGCCGCTGCTCTAGCGCCGCCACCGCCACCCCATCCACGTCCCCCTCCGCCGCCATCCCGCCCGCCGCCGCAGGGCCGCCGCGCCCCCGTCGCCCTCTTTATAGCCCCCCGCCGCCGCGGGGCCGACCAATGGCAGGCGGCGGTGGGCTCGCCCCGCGCCCTCACTGGCTGCGAGGGACAGGGCGTCACCGCGACGGCTGCGCCCCGCGCCACGTGGTGCCCGCCACCCGCCCAATGGGTGCCGGGAGGCCGGGGCAGGTGACGGCCCCTCTCTCCCCTCCCCGCGGCAGCGCCAATGAGAGTGGCGGCGACGGCTGCCATGGCAACGCCCGCCACGTCAGCGCGCGCAGTCCCGGCGGCGGGAGAGGCGGGGCCTGGGCCCGGCCCTCCCCGCGGCGGAGCCTCCGCCCCGCTCCCCCGGGGCAAGAGGGCGGCCCCCGTGTCGGTCCCCTTCCCGTCAGTGCCCCACCCCTTCACGCTATTCCTCCCCCGCGCCCGGCGCACCCGTGACAGCGGGAAGCGGCGGCCTGCTGCAGGAAGTCCCGAGCAGCGATCCCTACGGCCGTTCCCGGGGGCGGGGAGGCAACAAGGAAGGAGAGGCACGCAGGGGGAAGAAAAAACAACCCCAAACCCCCCAAATGACAAAAATCAGTGCCGACCAAAAAAAACCGGTCACCCTCCCCGCCCCCCTCCCCCCCCGCCCTGCCAGCTCACCCCACGCGTCCCCTCGGGGTGGGGAGCCACGCATGGCCCACCCACGCCTGCAGAAAGTTGCACAACTCCCCACATCTCCCCCGGGGGAGCGGCCACGTCAATCTGGCCGGTTCTGCCTCCCGGTGACATCAAGGCCGGGAACCGTTACGCCAGAGGCAGCCGGGTGTGAGTAAGTGGTGCGGCAGCAGGAGGCACAGCCCCCGGTGTGAGGGAGGGGGACACGGCCAGCTCCGTCCAGGCAAAGGTCACCACCAGGATTTTGAAGGGCCACCAAATCCCCAAAGCAGCGGGTGCCAAGCACAAGATGCCAGAGGGGCGCCACGGCTGGGTCACATCCCTGTGTCCCCCCATCCCATCCCCTCCCCTCCCCGGGCAGGGTGATGGAGAACTTACTCAGCTACGTGACCGTAGCACGGGCAGTCCCAGGAGATAAACGTGCTGGACAACCCCTTCGTACTGAAGCATCGTTTATTAATCGTCTGTATCAAGCACACATCTGCTCAGCAACGGTGCGTGACGGGATACAGGAGTTGACATCTAACCCGAGGGGAGGCACGTGGTTACAGACCCAGCACGGCGGGAGGAAGAGGATGGGATGCTCTGGAAGGACAGCCTGGGTGCAACAGGGCACTCGGGCTGTGCTCTTCGGAGGCTGGAGACCAGTGAGGCTGAAAATCAGGACTACAACTAACATCAGAGCTGACTTGTGCTTCGGCCAGGGATTTACAAACCCGTTGCCCTCCTTGCATATAATAAATAGGCGGAAGTGCAAAGAACTTTCTCTCTCCCTCATTGCTCCCACACAGACACCGGTGGCAGAGAATGGACAGCTGGCAGTGACACTTTCTGTCAGAACAGCTACAAAACCCAACCACCATCAAGGATCAGCTAAAAGCCACCGAGTTGCCTCTCCACACACTTACTCCAAAGGGATGCAGCCCTCTGGAGTGCCTCCTCCCAGGGAGAAGGGCTGGGTACCTGGCTTGGCATCCCACCAGAGCAGCACCAGCCTTCCCTGCTGTCTCCAGAGGCTTCATCTTTCACCCCTTTCCCCTCCTCAAAGTAGATTCCTCCCCCAAACGTGTGGGTTTTCATGTCTAGCTGTCACCTAGTGAGGACCATAAGCAGGTCAGCGCTACTGGGGCTATTGGGAAGAAGTTGTGTCAAGCAGCACAAACCGAGAAACCCAGTGAGCATCCCAGTAGAAAGCCTCAACACTTCTGCAACTCAAGCAGGCAGTAATTTGGAGACAAGGAGAGCCAGGCCCATCCAGGCACACACCACCACGGAAGCCTTGGACTGAATCGCCATGCAACACTTCAGATACAATCCAGAGTTAAGAAACCCACAGGCTTTAGCAGGGCTGAAACTTAGACCACGCCATCAATAGATCACTGAAGACACCAGAGTGAGCTTCAAAGCCTTTTTCTATCAATATGAAGGCAGAGGGTGAGGAATAATGATAAAACTCTTTTGCTCTGAGGAGCTTCTAAACCTCCCTGTACCCCATGGCCTGCAGAGGGAAGCCAGGGGCTCGATCCAGTGACAGGACCCAGATCGGCATCTTCAACTCTTGCCAGGACGAAAATAATAAAAAAAAGCAGCTTTGTGTGTTTTGCCCAGCTCAGTGCTCAAGCCTCATCAATGAGCATCTGGAGAAAAAATATCTGTTAGCAGGAGTTTGCATCTTGAAGATTTATTTAGCTCCTATTAAAGCAGCTGAACACAACTCCATCCAAACTCTGGTGGAAAAGCTCTACCATACTGTGGGAACAGTTTGTAGATCCTCTCTAAAGATTAATCCTGGCATGGCTCTTTATCTTTAGTTGCAAATCCAAAGCATAATTCTGACTGAAAGAGACAGGCTTGAAAGATGACAGAGCAGTTCACAGTCCTGGAGAAATGCATGTGAGAACTTAAATGCCTGCACCCGTGCCCCGGCACCTCCCTGTCTTGGTACCACTGGAGGTGACAGACCTCACACCCTGCACCCAGGGGAGCTCCCCGTGTCCCAGCGTGGGCTGGCACTCAGCAAGGCAGGAGCTCTTGGATCTTGCTTGTGCCAGGTGACAAGCACACAGGCAGCCAACTGAATGCTGCTGACCCGATGGCATTCAACACATGAATTTCTCGGCCAAAGCACTTTCACCCCTGGCTCAGCCCACCAGGGACAGCAACAACGCAGAGCTGAGGAGGTCTACCTACCAGTACTTAAGAGTACTTTAAACACTGCTCTTCACATAGGAAACACCCTCACTCGGTCAATCATCCGATTCCTTCCAGACACTAAAGGTGCTTCACTGCAAGGACAGTTAAATTAAAAGCAATGAATCACACACCCCATCTATGCAAAGCTGCTTTACAGCTATGTACACCAAAGTAGCATCATTCCCAGAAAAATTCTGATCAGCAAATCATACCTTAAAACTCACTGCGGGAATTTAATTATTTTTTTTCCCCTGGAAAACCTACCACCTCAAAGGCAAGAGAAATAATAAAGAGATTGGTCCTTTCTGGGGGAGTTTGAGAAGGGCCACAGTAGACAGAACTTCACACCAGCACAGAGAGGAACTCAGACTCCTGAAATACTAGACATTGGATGTCCTGACACACTGCACACATGCACACAGGGCAAAAATCAAGAGGAACTTTTAAGTGCAGGATTCCAGCAAGTCCAGCATCAGCAAGATGCGAAAAGTAAACTGCAAGGTAATTCAGGTATTATTCCAGGAAAGGTCAGAGATGGTTCAGGCAGCTGCCCGCAAATATTTCAGCTGGAGAAAAGAATTCACGAGGGCTCTCCTCCTCACTAAAACTGGTACCGGGGCTGCAAGCACTGGTCCCTCAGGATATGTAGGGCTGTTCTGTGCTGCAGACAGAGGCTCTGCTGGGTGTATGGGTGTGCACGCCCCTGGAAAAACAGCCACTGCCTACCCCATGCTGGCAGCTGCCCGAGTGAGCTTCTGCCTGTGCACTGAAACCACAAGAGCAGAGAACACGCTCTGGGGTGAGCAGTGATGCTGTTTGCCCAGATTTTTTTCCCCACAAAAGCATGTGGTTGTTGCCCTGACACTGGGAAAGCCACGTCTGATGACTGACCAAGCCCTTTCCGTACAGGACCTCTGATTGCCTCAAGCCCTTTGTGTAGCCTATGAAGGACCAAAAGTGTCAGTGCTTCTAGTCTACAAGTCTAATGGGTCAATGCAAAACCAAAACGCACAACACAGAAAAGCCAAGCGTGGGACCTACAACAGACAAATATTTGTTCTTTTCTTTAGAAGACTGGCAGGGCAGGGAAGTCCTGCTGAGACAAAGAATACTGCGTGCTGTAGCACTCCTTTCCCAAAATATCACCTAAAGACGCTTACGTATTACAGATGATTTGGCATCAGAGCTAGGGAGCACCAGTGCCAGCACAGGGTATGTGCTAGAAAGATGACTCCACACAACAGGGTTTTCACACTGCCTCAGGCTACAAAGTGCTTACAGGTTGTGTTGGGACTGAGGCTGAAAACAGGTAGCCACCATCAGTCCCTGCCCACCCCGGGGCAAGTTCAGCTCACTGCAGGCAGCGTCCACCCACACCTCGCTGCCTAAACCCAGAATATGCCACCTGTGCCAGGTCAGATGGATGGCAATTCTTGGCTCATGAGACAGCGACAGGGTTAACACCGTAGGCTCACCAGATCTGATTTCGCTGCCTCCCTTTGCTCTACATGACATGAAGACTCAAAAGTCTTTCTGGTCTAGTTTAGAGAGGATGGGCTTCTGGTTCTATATTTACCATAGATATCAACAAAAGGCAGGAAAACTTTCTGCCTCCTCCTCCCCCTCCCCAGCACTGGAGGAGAACACATGTATTATAGAAAAGCTTAACAAAGAAACCCTCTCTCCAGAGCAAAGTCAAGTGCTGAGGCCAGGACTTCAAATGGTCTCATTTCAAATCACTTAAAAGCATTCACCAAGATCTGCTCGGCCTCCCAGGCTCCCAGTGTCACCGCTCCTGCCACCCGAGTGCCCTCGGGGCAAAGCCACACACCCAATGTAAACGAGCAAGCACAACACACACACACAAGCACACGCCGAAAGCCATCCCGGCCTCCTCTGCACATCACAAAGCAGCAGTAAAGGTTTCAAAGCCCAGTTAAGTCCTTTGCATCTCTCCTTCACAGATGACTCAAAAGCAGGGCTAGGAAGCTCTTTTGTACATTCAACTGTAAAACGTGAGGAAGAGGAGCAAGACAACTCTCCTGATTGTTGCTACTGCCTACAGCAAGTTTTGGTACAGATATCCTCTCTTATAGGCACTCAGTGGGTAAAACGTAGCCACAACAAACTTGCCATCAAAAATCTTTCCAGTCAGCATTTTTTGGGCAGCTTTGGAATCACCAGCATTTGCATATTCAACAAAGACCTGAAAGAGAGAGAGCAGAAATAGGACTTCCAATGCAGCTTGACACTCACCCCCTCCCATCCCTGCAACTGGGGAAACAGTTCCCAAACAATTTTCCCACCCTCCCTCTATCCTTGGTTGAGACCAGAGCAGTGGAGCTAAAAAGGAAGGAGCTGCACTTCTGAACTGGAATTTCACCTTTTGCTCCTAGTTTCTACGGGCAGCATATTTGGTGAGGAGAGAAAAAGTATGATGATGCTCTACATCCTCAATGCCTCCTCTCCCACCCATTGTCTTCCCCCCTTTCCTCCTGTATCCCAGCTCCCCTGCTGAAGCTGTTTGGAGACCTCCCGGGTTAAGCCTTACATAACCAGGAAGAAACCTGTGCTGTCCTTCAGGATAAACAGCTATTTTTAGCTCTGTCATCAGCCAGAAGATTGCCAAGATCTGAGCAGTAGTCCCACAGCACATGAAGCATATGTGGAAATATGCAGCCTCTTCCCTCTGTTCACTTACTTGGCCTTTACCAGGATTCTCCTTTGGAATAAGCAAGGAAACCACCGGTCCGTATTTCTGACACTCCTCCCTTATGTCTTCCAGGATATCTGAGAAAGAAAAGAGCTGGTTGTCTTTCATGCACCAAACTAGGATAAGCCAGGAAACAAATGAAGACCAGATGAACACATCAAGAACATTCAGTCAAGTGATAATCTTTTCCCCTCAATTTAATATAAACAATCAAGAGGTGACACAGTAGAAGCTGACCCTGCTTAACGGCCACGTAACAAAACAGTGTCTGAACTAAGGCTCAGAAACACAGACCTACAGGCAGTGAATCCCCAACAGCAAGGTCTGGAGCACATGGACAGTCCTCTTTCTTGCCCACAAACCCTGGCCTTCGAGCAGCTAAAACATTTGGGACTTTTTTTTGGTTACAGCTCTTGGAGGAGGGGAACTGAAGTAGCTGCCACAAACCTTTCTATGTGCAAGCAGAACCCAGCCTTTTAAACCCATATCCCCAGAGCTCTCTTTTGCCACTCACACGGATTTGAGAGCAAGGAGAAATGTAAATTCCACTGACATGCCTCGCCACCTACCAAGTAGAGTTTTTGCTACAGTTTAAGAACTCCAATGAGATATTACAGTTTTCTGCTGAGATTTTGCTTAAGTTCACTAGCAAACTTTTGATCTCTGCTACTGGGCTCGAGAATCTTGTGCACGTCCAGCAGAAGCTCAGAGCCACACATATGTTATGAGGCCTGTGGGTATTTAACCAAAGAATAAAATCAACATAAACTTTTTTTTTTTTAATCTGGGAGTCTTCAAGAACTCTCTTCACTACAATCTCTGCTTTCTGTCTCAACCTTTTAGTCTATTCTGTGTTGGTGCAGTTGACCCACTTAGTACCAAATCTCAGCTGAGCATGTCCTTGCTGTTCTTGCACCTATTAATTGTTCTTTTGCTTTCTCTCGCATCACCAAAGTCAAACAAAAGAGTCTGTAAGACAACATTGCTATATGGAATTGTACATCTTGCACCAACCTTCATACTCTTCTTCGCACTGCAGAGAAGCGTCACTTAGAACATTTAGCAGCCTCAGCACAGGTGTGGGGAGCATCACCAAATCTTCGATATGGGGAGCTGTTTGACACCCACAGAATTAGAGAAAAGAAAATAAATCAAAGTGCAAAGGAGCAAAAAACCAAGAAGTTGACTCAATATGCATTATCATATACAAATACTTACTGCTATTTGCAGTACAGTCTTGCTTCTTTCCACTATTACCTACAACTTGAATCTTCTGTTTCCAATTTATCTTCACTTGTGTACTGACTTTTTCAAAGTGTTCAGTGCACTCTGCCATTACACTGAGACCAGCACCTGAAGCTGCTTTTAAACTCACAAAGCTAGCAGTAGACTAGAGTTATGTCTACTTAGCTTAGATTCAGAAATTGATGCGTGTCAAGAGCTGCAACAATTTAGCAATATACAGAGATGAAGGAAGATGAAAGAACTACTCTGCAACCTGCTTCTCCTGTTACTGCTACCAGACAAGCTGAAAACAGGCTGGCCCGGCTTCTACAACCCCAATTCTTAAGCTATGCTAAGGCACAAGCCTCAGCACTCTCTAGGATACCCTTTCCTTCCCTCTGTTCAAAATCCAACCACAATGCAGTGGTTTGAAGACCACCATACAATCTTTCAACAGAAATGGGAAAAACTATATAGTTCTTAAATAATGCAGTGCTACAGAATAGGGCAAGGCACAACAGGGTGGCCACTGATCCTGTGAACACTTTTACAGGAGCAGAAATAAAGCCTGCTGCCATGGGGCAGCTGGCTCTATAAAACAAGCAGCTCCAGGATGGCCTGGAACCAAGTAGAATAGATACTACTGTGGAAGAAGGAAACAGCCAAGGTGGACAGATTAACACCAAACTATGAGCTATGTCTGAGAGGACACCCAGTGCTCTAGAAACAAAAAGCAGCAGGGACAGTGTCACTTCTTCGGGGACAAAAGCTTGATTTCCCAAAAGGGACGGGCAGGCCAGTCATGAATTTGAGATCTGGGAGCTCAACTTCCAGTACTTGGAGAGTGTCAATGTTTTTATTTATATTGCCAGCTACAGTAGCCAAACACAACAGAAGTACCTCACAGTTCTCCCACACAGTGAAAAGAAGGGAAAGAAAAGGCAAAAAAATGGCTACAATTCTACAGTTTGAGCCTTCTGACTACATTTGCAAAGATATCAGGCTATTAGTTCCTTGGAAATATTTTTCCAAGTTAAGCATGCATTACATACAAGGAGCTGACTTCTTTGCCAGTCTCAGACAGAAGATGTTGATTTCATAGTGCAAGGGGAGATGATAGGCAAGCACACGTGCTATAAACCTCCTCCTGCCTGCCATGAAAAGTCCTTATGAAAAGCATAGAGTACGAAATGCCTTATCAGCCTAGACAACGCTCAGACACTGCACAGGGAACAGGGACAGCCCTTTGAAGAAAAGTCTGCATTCAGATAACCAGGCATATTCCAGCTCCTAGCAAACCTCTGGGACCATTCTTCCATAGGGCTTCTGGCAACATCAGGTGAACTGGGAACTGAAAGAACATTTAAGTGTTGCCTTGGTCTTATATGCTACCCTTTCTATTCAAGTAAGTCTGCCCTTCATTTCACAAGTCTTTTTTCAGAGAGGGAGACAAACCAACCCCTAGGACTCAGAGCCATCTGATCTTCCTGTAACCAAGTGACAAATGCATTTTTTGCAATACCCTTCTGCCCAGCCCTTCTGCTCCTCTTCAAAGTGCCAGGTGATACCAACCACACTGACAACGCAAAGCCTGCAAGCAGCTCAGGAAAGAAGTTGATGAACTGGAAAGTCAAGACTTGGCTGTAAATGACAAGGAAAGCCATTCTCAGCTGTCTTTGCACTAAACAGAAAAACCGTGTCCAAGTGAAAGACAGTGACAGATCATTTTCTGACTTCCCAGGAAAGAAACAGTAAATGCTTCTTTGTGCCAACAAGCGTTATGTACAAGTTTGGCAAAGAAGAGAACCAGCAAGGAGAACGAAGAAGAACTGAAGCTGTTACACAAACTTGTAGCACTAACCACAGAAGCACCTTCTGAAGCACAGTTAGAGGTCTGTGTGTTTAAAACCAGACCAGAAAGCACTGCCAATATTCTACTCCCTCTGCTCTAAAGCAATACTGGCTGCAAGGTTCAGCCATGGAAGGTGGCTTTGATTACAAGAGTCCCAGTTTCTGAGATGCAAGAGAAGTCTGAAAACAGGAATGAGTTTGTTACCTTTGCCTAACACACAGGAATGCCAGTTGACATGACCTCAAGAGGCAGCACTTAACAACCTTCACTGCAAGGTACACCAGGCAGCTTAAGAAAAGATTCAAGGGAAAATGCTAGCTCAGCCAGCAGCTGAATCCTGAAGCATTAATTTATGCTGCAGAAAGGCTGGATGCAGAGCTCTTCATTGGTGTTCCTGAAAGCAGACAAGCTCTGGAGAATGCTATCCTGATGATTTTGGAATGGAAAACTGGGGGGATACGAGCCTAAACAGGGTGGTCTCAGCCCATCTTTTGCTGACAGCCTGCAACCGACATAGGGGCCACATAGGGAAACACCACCATTTTATTAAATTGAAGAGAAAGTGCCAGATGAAAACGATAGTGATGTCTGTCTGTGACCTGCCACACAGGCACCAGAAGAGGCAGGCCAGTCACTGCAAAAATGGGCTCATGCCACAAGACACCGGGACTATTTGACCTGAGGAAGCAGCAGCAGCAGCTGCTACCACCAGCCACTGCCCCAGTCAGTCCCATTCCTGGCTTCTGAACTGGGAAACACTTGGTGTAAGAAAAACCATCCAGTCACCATAACTAGCAGTGCACTCCTCAAGCACCTTAATGGTCACAATATTAGGTAAATACCTTGGCTATTTCTGCCCGCTCAGATGTATGCTGCTGCCAATACACTCTTGGCCAGTTTGATCTGGGCAGAATCTAATGGCAGTCCAACCAGGGAAAAGTGACAGCCTGCAGGGCTAGAGGAGCACTGAGAGCACTGGCATCGCTGCAAAGTCCCTGCTGTGGTACCCCAGAGGGCCAGCGAGCGCCACAAAGTGCAAAGGAACAGCAATGAGGCCACAACCAGAAACACCACAATTTAACTGCATTCTGTGCTGCTTCCAGTACCCACCAAGAAAGCCATGAGCAGGGGCGACGTGCACAGCTTACCAAAGGGAATGCTGAAGAATGGGCTGCATAAAGCCTTCTCAGCGGAGGCTCGCTTTCCTTGGTCACAATGAAGCATGCTGTAAGAAAAGACACCCTTATGATCTTGCCTGTGACATTCCTGCATTGACAAATTCAACTCAGGCTGGAAGCCAGTACAGAGGAATACCCTGTCATTGGGGTGTGTATGGTACAAAGAGAGGAGTGAGAAGCACATCTTCTGATTCACAGCTGAAGCACACCAGAAGGACCCCTTGAAAGCATTTTGTGTAGGTTTTCCTTCTTGATGTCTCTCAGCACCAAATGATGGCAGTTGCTCACTTACAAGTTCACAAGGAACACGGCATGGTCCTCCCCAGGCCATACAGCCCATGTCTCAGGCACACATGCAGTCTCAAAATGATCACACTCCAAGGAAGTCACACATCTTTCCACAAATGGGATTCAAAGGAGCCTATATCCCAGAGCTTGCCTGAGAACATCCCCTACTCAGCTTTACCAGTGGCTCCCAATGCTATTTCTGCCAAGTTGCATCCTCATTCACTCTGTAGCCTCAGAGCAGAGTGACAGGACAGCGACTGTGAGACCTCTCAGCAGAGAGCTGCACAAGTGCATGGGAATCTTGACAGCAGTGGAGAAGCAGCACTGTCTGCCTCCTTCCCTCATTTCTGACAACACTCTCTTGGGGCACCAAAGTCTCCACTTTTCTCCAAATATAACCTCATTGGCAGGAGGCGCAAAGCACCGAAACAGCAAATGTTTAACATCATGACTGATATTCTGTATGTGCTTACTCCAAACTGTGCCAAAATCAGAGGAGCTGAAGCATCTCTGTTCATGCTTGCACTTGTTACTAACACAGCAGCAGGGAGATTTAAAAAAACCAAAGTGTTAGGTGTGGGTTCTAAGTTACTAAGAGCAAGACATGAAACTTTACGGATCACACCTTTAAGCAACAGTTAATAAATATGGTAAAATACCTTTTGATAAGGTCTCTGAGGTGATAAGCTGGAATGGCTGAATTGACCACCCCTTCACTGGCAAATATGCGATCAATGATGGCAGAACTATTTGTCTGGAAAGAAAAAGAAACAGTGGTTAGGGAGGGAAAAAAAACCAACAAAACAAAACACCAAAACAGTACAAAGCTTGCAATGTCCCATCATTTTCTGGACTAGATGCAGAGGGTTCTGTACTGTGGCATGTTGTGAGAGATCCCTGATGCTCAGCCCTCACATATTAAAACCATCGGAGACACATCAGATGAAGTTTTTCCCATTTGCCTGTGCAAAAGCTGGAAATTTCCATGTGCAGGCAAATTTGCTGTCACCGTGGACATTATGATGCTGAAAGGATACTCTTACCAGGATGGGGACACAAAACAGAATTATTTCATACAGAACACGGGACAAAGACAGGCTCCAGGCTCACAACATAGAGTCTTCCTCTTGTTTTCTCAGGATATAGACTTACAAGAAGATCCCAAATTAGAGCTAACATTAGACTAAAACCAGCAAATAACTCTTTGGTCATTGTGCTGCTGAACTAGCTGGCAGCCATCAGCCAACCATTTCGTTCTTCCTTTTGTGCCACACTCCAGCCAATGCAGCTCACCTCCTAAATCATAGCAAAACACAAGTCCAAACACAGACTCCTGGAAGCCTCACTTTCAGTAACCTGAACCCAGGACACATTCAGACACGCCAGTCCCACAGGGTGGGTGGAACCTTAACTCTCAAGGTAATAGGATTAGACAAACATCCTGGAAGCACTCTCTAGTTGTCAGGTGCTACCTCACAAATCCAGGTTACAAACAAGGAGAAGGAGGATTAATTTGGTACAAGCAAGAACGCCCACAGCAGCTCCCACTCACCTTCCATTCCTGAGATTGGACTGTATGTTTCAGTTTCATTCCTGAGAACATCTCCAGTAAAACGATTCCCAGACTCCACAGATCCACCGCAGAGGTACACTCCGTCTCACTCTGGAGCCCTGCCTGTGCCAGGCAGTTCTGCAGTTCTGCCTCTGGAGCCCGATACCCGTCTGTTTGAATATATTTCACATCCTACAGAAAATGAAACACACAGAGAAAGGTAACTTCCCAGATTCAGGTTCTCCGCACTATCAGTTCACAGATGTCTTTCCGAATGGGTCACCAAAATATCATTGCTAAATTGACAGAAAGCATTGTACAGCCAGACATGTTAGGCAGGCAGTTCAACTCGCTGCACTGCTGTGTTGATGAAGAAAAAACCAAGACTGTCTGGAAGAGAAAACACCTCCCAGTAAAACAGGAGGCATCCCACGAACACCTGATCTCTTTGAAAGACAGCACTGCTGGGAAGAAGAGGCTGCATGTCACTGCAGACTGGCCCATTAACCTCTCAATAACATAGAAAATGCTAGAAGTTTCAGGATAAGGGTTGAACACCCACAATCTCCTCCCACGTTGGCTGCATGAGAGCGCAAACAGCCCGGTCTGAACAGTCAGGAGCAGTAACAGCTGCCATCATTCGTGTACTGACGTTCTCTGGAACAAAATGCTAAGAGAAGGAAGCAGGCACCCAACACTCAGACAAGGAAATTATCAAAGGCGCTTCCCACGCACCTCTTCCTTCTCCCCCTCACAGCCAAAGGCCCTGCAGCAACCAATACCTGCCATGGCTGGCAGAGAAAAATAAAATGCCCACATGCTGCCTGCTTAAAAGAAAACAGGAAATTATAGAATCACACAAATGCTGGCTGGAGGGGCTGCTCTGAAGGTCTCCAGTCCAGCCTCCTGCTCACAGCCATGACCCCATCAGTCAGCTGTGGCTTTGTCTAGCCAAGTCTTGCAAGTGTCTGAAGACAAACTGCATGCTGCATCCTTCTAACACAGGAGGGCTCAGTTTAGTCACAGTGATATGACACAAGGAATGACAGAAGAATATGCAAGCCTACTTCCTGGATAAGGTGCAGGAAGGGGAATTCTTAGCAGGAGCATATATTCAAACCAAAAGTATGTGGTTCTGTTCTCTGATTGAAAATAGAGTTTTCAGAAGACATTTTCAGGCAACAGAGCTCAAAAGTGTTTTATGAACTTAAAAAAAATTTGATACACAAATTTCTTATCAACATCCCTCCTCCTATCAGCGAAGACCAGAACCTCTAGCACAGCAAAAGTAGCAATTTAGCAGCCCCACCAGACAACATTTAGAGATAGAGAAAACACTGTGGTCAATGCCACGGGCAAAAAGAGATGAAATTTCACTCCTACCATCTAGAGCATTTTGAGAGGTGTAGGTGGTTGAGACCTTGCTCTATGCACAGCCATTCTCTGTTAAACAGTAACGGCAGGAAAAGTTATGCAAGGACAAGCTCAGCAGAGCTGTCACAAATAAAAGTCTTGACTCAGATAAGGAAATCATGCACGTATGCTGCTGCCCAAGGCAGGGGTGGTGAAGGGAAGTCAATACCCAGTGCACATTCAAAGCACGGTCAGAAGGTTCACCAACATAAGCCAGCATATTTCTGAGAACGGGCAAAGGAAACTCAGCCCAAAGAAAGCAGATTGAAAGGAATCATAGAAGCAAATGATCAGCTGAGGCAACTCACAAAGCAAGCAGCAAAACACAAACCTGAATTAAAAAAAAAAATAAATATCTGCACTAGACACAGGAGAATGTTTTTTGCTGATAGACAGCAACAGATTACCAGCACAAACCAGCGTTCAGCCAAGAATGTGGGAAAACTGAACAACAACATGGAGGAGTTACGAAGTACAAACATTAAAAACAGCTCCTGTACTAAAGAATTCTGAGACAGGTCATCCACACAATCCTCTGGTGTTCACAGATCATTACCAGGAAAACCAGTAAAAAAAGTATGTGAATTTAAAACCTGTACATGAGTGTAGTTCATAGAGTAGGGATAAGCCAGGACAATGCTTAGAAAAATCATAGTTTGTTTACTAGGCTTAATGCCCATCACCCAGTAATTAAAAAGCAAATTTGTTAAAAGGCTACCTGATGAAAAAGCTTCAGTAATAACCCCTTGAAGCCTATTAATGAGGGAGGGAGGGGTGAAAGGAAGATTTATCCAGCCAACAGCAGAACCTCCTAAGGCTCTCATCAGAAATCATGGAGATTAAGGATAAGGACAAATGTATAAAACCCAGTATCACCAAAACAAAAAAGTGACAGCATGAAGAGGGACTGAAAGCCCATCAAACAGGAAAAGTAAAACAGGCAGAGATCTGTCTGTGTCAGTAAAGAATCGACACTGCCTACCCACAACCAGAGCATGGGCTTTCATCAACTCAATGGCATGGGAAAGAAACACCCAGACTTCCTGAAAAAGGGAATCTGCTGTAGATAGGGTGAAAGTAAAGACAAGCACAAGGACACTGACAGAAATAATGCAATTGACTGGGGAGGCTGAGGGTGAAGCACGGATTACTTCTACGTATGATAAGGGATGATAAAAGGAAATTTTTCACATCTGGGTGCTCCCACTTGTCTGGCCACATAAAAACGAGCAAACTTTTCAGGAAGTTGAGACACCACTTTTTTCAGTGCATCATTAACTTTGGAATTTGTGGTCATATATAGCACAAAGGCTAAGACATCAGCAGAAACCAGAGACATGCAAGGAGAATGGGAACACAAGCTTCTGTTTCTGGGGCCAAACTACATTTTAGCCTTTTCCAGGAAACCCTCAGCACCAGCTCAGCTACTAGTCTCAACAGGTCACATAACTCCTACAGCTGAAAGCATCACAGACCCACAGAACTCAACACAGAGCCAATTGTTTCAAGAGTAGCATGTTCCAAACCTGATTGCCCTCTTTGAAGCTAAGTCCAAAGTCAATGAGCTTAAAGCACTCCTCCTCTGCGCTCCACAGGATGTTGCGAGGCTTGAGGTCTGCGTGCACGTAGCCTTTGTGGTGCAGGAAAGCCAGGGCTTCAAGAACATCTCGGGCGCAGTGCTGGATCATCCACATGGAGCAGCCCTGGTTGCTGGAGTGCAGCAGCAGCTCGGACACACTGATGTCCAGCAGCTCCAGCAGGAGACAGCGAGACGGGCCATTTGCAGAGTAGTGGTTGGTGAACACGCCGTACAGCGTCACTATGGTGAGACACAGCGATAGGCATCGATAACGAGCAATTAGACAGTCATCACACTCCACTACTGCCCAGAAGACCACAAAAGCTGCAGTAGACAGCTCATCCCTGTGTGATCATCACTGTGAAGTTCAGAGAGATGGAGAACCAAACACGAGAGGCAAGCAGCAAGGGAAAACCAGCCATGTCATCCCTACAGCCTTTAGGAGACAGGCCGGTCTTACAGCGCCCTGCCAGCTCTGCCACAGTGATAGGGCTGGGCGCTCCTACTCGGAAGGGAAACCTCCAGGACGTGGACAAGCAGGTCCCAGTGGGTAAAATGGAGGTAGTACCACTCTTTTGGGGACATGTCAATCTCTTCCCGTGACAAACCTAGCACAGTAGGAAAGTGAGCGCTGTCTGGGCATCTGGCAGGCTTCCAGCAGCCACCTCTGACGCTCAGGCTTCCTCCCTTCCCAAGCTCATTCCCACCCATGCAGGCAGCCCAGGGGGTCCTGTTAGAGCCACCCAGGCTGGTGGGCATGCAGACACCCCCTCACCACTGCCCCGTAGGCAGCACGGCTCCTGCTGGGGTGGCTCCACCAGCCCTGTCCAACAGAGGACATAAGGGTGCCCTGCCTGGGGTGACCTCCCCTGCCCACCAAGGGGGCGACCCCAGTTCCTGCCCTGGGCAGGCCCCAAACCCAGGGAAGGGGTGGGTTACTCAGCCCTACCTGCCCCGGGGGGGTACTGGGAAGCACCCACTGCTGCATGGATGCTGCTTTGGGGTGCCCAGGCTGAGGACCCTCAAATCTGCCCACCCAGGGGTGCTGACCCAAGGGGGCACGCTGGTCTGGAGGTCTCTAGACCTGCCGGTGGGGCGTCCGTGTCGGGAAACGCCTATTCCCAAAGGAGTTGGGGATACCCCTGCCTGGCGGGGGGGTTTGGAGACACCAGTTCGCCCTGGGAAGTAGTGATGGGGGGTAGTGGGGGGGTGGTGAAGGGGTGTCTGCGGGGCTCCCCAAGAAAAGGGGCGTTTAGGGAGCTGGGGGGTACAGGGGGTGCCCAGGCTGGAGGACGGGTCAGGGGGGAGGGGGGGGTGCCGTTACCGATGTTGCGGTGCCCGCGAAGGCTCTCAAGCGCGGCCCGCTCCTTGCGGAAGCCGTACTCGGCGCAGTCGGCGGCGGGCGGGCGGGCGCCGGGGCGGCGAGCGGGGCCGAGCCGCGGCGGGGGCGGCACGAACTCCTTGACGGCGCCGGGGGGGGCCCGCGGGTCCCCGCAGCAGCGCACCCGGTAGACGGAGGCCGAGGAGCCGCTGCCCAGCGGCGCCTGCACCTCCCACAGCCGACCCAGCGCCTCCAGCAGCGGCGCCGCGCCCCACACGCACCCCGACATGGCGCCGCCCCGCCTTCACATCGCCCCGCTGCCGCTGCCCCGCCGCCGCCGCGCCGCCACCCGCACCGGCCCCGGGACCGGCCGCCGCCGCGCAACGGCCGCCATGACACCGGAAACGGGGCGGGCCGGCGGCAGCCCCGCCCGGCCGCCCCTCCCCTCCCGCCACGCCGGGCGGAGCCGGGGGCGGGTCCAGTGCGGGGCTGCTGGCCCCTCAGCCCGGGAACCGGTGGGGCGTCCTCCCCTCAGCCCGGGAACCGGCGGGGTCCTGTCCCCTCAGACCCAGAGATGGCGGGTTCCTGTCCCCTCCGCCCGGGAACCGGTGGGGTCCCGACCACTCAACACCCCTGGGCCCTCCGGGTTCCCATCACCTCGCCACCCCTGGGGATCTGTCCCCTCAGCCCTGCCACCGGGGCTGTGCGTCCCACCCCCTCAGCACCAAGCAGACAGTAGGGCAGCCATGCCACCCTCTCAGCCTGGGCACTGCCAAATTCCCCCAACACCCCCTGGCTCCCCATGGCCGTCTCCTGGGATGGGGGTGCCCTTTGCAGGTGTCAGGCCTCTGGTGGCTTTTTTGGGGAATATTTCTCTTAACCTTGTGACTTCAACATGCAGACCCTGTCATCCGATGTGATTGCCCCGGCCCCCCCCTCAGCTGTACGGGGCTGCAGGGCTGCTGCCTGACTCCTCTGCTCTGCAGACCCCGTACAGGAGCATCCAGAGGGTCCCCAGCCTCATCAGGGGGCTTTTTCAGAGCTAAGCCAAGCTGGTGGAGATGTTCCCCTCCCATCAAGGGACTGCTATGTGTCAGTGGATAAAAAACCAAAAATTTATTGTGCAATCCGCATCTTTTGTCCCAAACTATGCACCTAGACAACATAAATAGAGGGACTGGACCAGCAGTGAGGTTCCAACAGCAGGGCTGGAAGATGCTGGTTCCTCAAAGAGGGGCTATGAGCCCTTGTTTCCATCAACGTATACAATGCAGTGTAGGTCTGGGCAGCAAACACATATACATACTCATACAGATTTCCACTTGCAGGGTGGCATTGGCCGTGCACAGCATCATCACATTATAGACTGGGTGTGTTATACTTTGGCACTGATCACCAGCTGGCCATGGGCTCTTGCACAGCTCTTTCCTTCGCTCTCCATCAGGGCCTCCCTTGGTGGCCAAGTGCTGCAGTCGTGCCCATGTGCAAGGAGGGACGGTGGCTGCTCCCAGGGCAAAGGGATCTCTCAGGCCTGTGGCCCCCTTCGTTCAGCAGGACCACAGTGTGGTGGAAGACATTTCTTCAGCCCAACTGTCCTCTGTTGCCCAGGAGGAGCTGCGAGCAGAGGTGCCCCATCCATGAGCCCCTAGGCTTCTGCACGACAAAACTGGTCTTTGGAGGTTTTCCTCTCAAAACCACTTTTGCACTAAGGACAACACAAAAGCTCTAAGCAAAGTGCCATCTCACAGCTGCTTCCTTGCACCAGCCCAGAGGTCCACAGGCTGGCTAACTTCGCCTGTAATTCACAGGGAAACAATCACAGAGCAGTATCAGGACCATGTAGCTTCTTGTGTCCCAGTCTCACGAAGTCATCACCATCTGGCCCACATGGAGTGGCTTGCCTGGGCAGGTCGGTCTGGTCTGTGGTGGCTGAGATCAGGAAACAAGTGGAAGCTGTAGGGGGTCCTGTGGGGAGCTTGACTCCCTGCCAGAGCCCCCTGTCCAGCAGCTGTGTGGCCCCATGCATTCAGCCCTGCTCCCTGCCAGAGCCCATGCCACGAGTGGGTCTCCTGTGGCTGGGGCTCCGCTGCAAAGAGAAGTGGCACAGGGAGGACTAACACAAGGGGTGGGCACCTGGAGAAGGCCTTGGGGACACCTGCCATCCCAGTTCCCTGGCACAGGGCATTAGGGCTGGGGGAACCTGCTGGTACACCAGGACGGGGTATCTCAGCAAACACATGATGTAAGCTGGGACATGCTCCAGGCAGCCAGCCCAAATGTGTGGAACCATAGAAGACACTTGTGGGACATGCACCCCAGCTGACAGGGCTGGGGGCAGGCTGGCCTTTCTGCACCCATGCACGAGAACCCAGGCTGCTGAGAAAGCCCACCCTTGGGCCCCAGCACAGCACGGCCCATAGCTGCAGGATGGTGGCACCTTGGCAGTGTGAGAGCTTTGCAGTGATGAGTAAACAGGCCTGGGATGAGGTTGCAGAAGCCATGGCAGGACAGGCCATTCTCCCCCTGGGAATCTGGGGAGAAATGTGGTGTAATGGCTCCCCACACCCCATGCTAGGGCAGCAATTGCTCCTACCTGGGGCTACCCCCTCTCCAAAATAATGACCCCAAAACCAGCAAGTGGCAGTGAGAGACGTGTTTGGGAGAGCCAGCCCCCACGGTGCCCCCATTGTGGCTCCCCCACCACTACTCAAAGGACAGCAGGTCAGGATGGGGACCATCCACCTCCCGTCCCGAGGTGCACGGCTCCGTGCTCCCTGGTGGCTCAGGCTCCAGCCCTTGTCTCCGGGAAGGCTTCTCCATGTGAGGTGAGGTCTCGGTGGCCCTCTCGCCTGCTCGCCACTGGCCCTCCAGGCTGCCCTTATGGATGAGATCGGGCACAGGGAGGGCAGTGGTGGGCTGGTCCCCGCTTGGCTCTGGGGTGCCGGTCATGGTGGGGACCCCAGGGCATTCTGGAGAGGATGGGTCCCTTGTCCCCGGCCACTCCTCTGTGGGGTTGGGCTGGGCTGTGGGCAGTTCAGGGGGCTCCTCCATGCTGCTCCTTGGGCTGGTCCCTGCTGGCTGTGGTGCGATGAGCATGTCCTGCGGGGTCTTCAGGGCACGTGGTGTCCGCTTCTTGGTGATGGGGGGCGGCGGGTCCAGCCGGGGGAAGGTGTCCAGCCCCACAGCCCTGCAAGCACAGAGGAGCAGTGACATAGAGTCCCATGCTGGGCCCTTCCAGTCTGTGCCAACGGCCCCACCACAGGGTGCACTCTATGGGGACACTCACCCATCCTCGCTGGCCGGCGGTCCCGTGCCCAGTATCGCCCCAGCACTGGCATTCACCTCCATCACCCCCACACTGGGGAGCCCCGCCGGCTCCTTGCGGCGCAAGAGGTCATTCATCTTGGCCCCCACAGCCTTGCCCAGATTGCGGAGGTGCTGGCTGCCAGCAAGACGGGAGGACTGCAGTGGGGCACCCGCCATGGTGGGGACATGCTGTGGCCGTGGGGTGGGTGCCGTACTGGCGCTGGCGTTCTCAAACATGCTCTGGTCCACTGGAGGGAGAAAGGGAACAGAGAAGGAGGCGTGAGCCGGGCTGGAGTAGGGACCCCAGCAGGGACAGCATATCCCAGAGCTGCCTGTCAGCTCCCAACCCAGCAGCATCGGGGACACAATTTAGGGGAGAGGGAGGCTGCTCCTGCAGAGGCTGTGGGCACACCAGGGCTGTGTCAAGCAGTGCATGCAGTGGGGACAGCATGGGGCAAGATGGGGTAGCAGTGAGCCCAGGTGTCATGGCTTCAGCTGGGATGGAGTTAACTTTCCTGCTAGTAGCTGGTGTGGGGCAATGTTTTGGATTTAGGATGAGAGTGGTGCTGATAAGTGCACTGATGTTTTTATTTGTCCCTAGGATGTCAAGGCCTGTTCTGCTCCTCACACTGCCCCACCAGTGAGTAGGCTGGGGGGAAGATTGCACAAAAAGTTGGGAGGAAACACAGCCAGGACAGCTGACCCCAACAGACCAAAGGGATATTCCATACCATTCCATGTCATGCTCAGTATATAAAGCTTGGGGAAGAAGAGGGAAAGGGGGGTGTTCAGAGTTATGGAGTTTGTCTTCCCAAATCACCATTACGTGTGATGGTGCCCAGCTTTCCCAGAGAAGGCTGAACCCTTGCCTGACGATGGGAAGCAGTGAATGAATTCCTTGTTTTGCTTTGCTTGCGTGCATGGCTTTTGTTCTACCTATTAAACTCTCTTTGTCTCAACCCACGAGTTTTTTCTCTTACTCTTCTGATTCTCTCCCCCTTCCCAACCAGGGGCAGTGAGTGAGTGGCTGTATGGTCCTAACTGCTGGCTGGGGTTGCACCATGACACCGGGGCTCCATGCTGCCACTGCCAACACGCTGACATCTCTTACCTGACACTGAGCAACTTGGGAAGCAGGTTGTGGAAAGAAAGAGAGAGAGACGATTTATTGAGGGAATGGCAAGGGGACAGCGGACCTGTCCCTTCCACAGGTTGGGCGAGGTGCACTGCTGACTCCCTGCCTATATCTGCCATGCTACCCATGGAGATAGGACTTATGTGGAGCCCTTATCAACCAGGCACCCACAAAGCAGGTTCTCTGGATTCTCTGCACTGCCCACCCCATCACGGCTGCTTCTCCAGCCCAGGCTGGCTGTTGCCTTGCATTAGCCAAGCTCCCAAGAGACCCCAAGGGCTGAGCCCACTGCCCCACAGCATCCTGCTGTGCACTGTACACACAGGTGACATCAGCCCTTTGTGACACTGGCAGATGACAGCATGGGTTCCGTGGTGCAGGAGCCACACATCGGTTATGCGAGAGTGATGAAGAGCTTTGTCCTGCCCTCCGTTTCCATTGGGGCCATGCCCCGTGGCACCAAGAAAAGAAGCCCAGAGGCTCTGTGCCCCTTGGGCCCTGCCAGCAGGCCTTCTGCCTGCCAGTTGCAGCCAGGTGGGGGGTGCAGGCAGCCGGCGCTGCCTGTGAGGGGGGCTCCCCCTCGCACCCCCCGGGCACGGCCATGGCCAAGGCACTGCTCAGCATCCTGCGGCACAGCGAGGGCCTGCGGGCAGACAGGCTGTGGAGGGGGTTAGCTGGACATACCCTCCTGCACGAGTGGGGAAATTCGACCGGGAACACCCACAGCAGTGGGTGCTTTCTGGGGACATAGGGGGTCCTGCAGTCATGCCCCCCCTTTAAGCTACACCAGTTTCTACCCCATGTCTTCCAGCAGGAACCTGTAAAGCTGTGAGTGCTGCCCCCAAGAGTGTCAGCTCAGCCTCCTCGTTACCGACTCTGTGCCAGTGCTGCTCTCCGCGGGACTGCTCCTGTGGGCTGACGGGTGAGCTCTGTGCCGTGCTGGCGCCTCGGTGCCTGCCAGCATCCCGCATCCATCTCTACCCCTGCGTCCTGTGGAGGGAGGGATGGTACCCTCCATACCGGGGGGACATACTGGGGCAGAGCCAGCCACCTCTGCATCACACGAAGACAGAGAGGAAGGGTCACCAGCACCGCTCGTGTGATGCCGGACTCTTGCAGGGACCCCTGACTCACTGCAGCCCCTTTCCTCCGCAGCCTCGCCAGGCAGCGAGCGCCCTGCCCGCACCATCTACCGGCCCTGGTTCTCACCCTACAGCTACTTCATGCATACCCACGGAGCCACCCCGCAGGACCTGAACAGCCTCTCCTACAGCCTGCCCTGCCTCACCCAGGAATCCGAGGAGCCCGATGACCTTTCAGAGATTGTCTGCTCTTCCTCTGGCTCCTCAGACAAGACCCAGCCCCTCGAGAGGGACAGGCAGACCAGTGACAGAGCCAGGATCACGGTCCGGGACATCCTTGCTGCTTCCCAGCAGCAGCCGGTGCCCCAGTGTGGCTACCAGTGCATGTCATGCTGCCGTGTCTTCCCCACGCTGTGGTCAATTAAAGTCCACATCCAGCAGAGCTCCCGGGAGGGCTACAGCTGTAAGGTGTACTACCGCAGGCTCAAGGCCCTGCGGGAGAAGGAGCACAAGGAGCAGGAGGCTTGCAGCCCCCAGGGGGCTTGTGTGGCCCCGCCAGCCGGGCAGCCGCCGCAGGAGGGCGCTGCTCCATCGCTCCTGCCGGCGGCAAAATAAATTGTTTCAGAAGCAGGTGGCCTTGCCTGCCTGCTGCTCTTGCCTACACAACACTTCCACCATCCTTTCAGAGCGGCTCTTCCTGATTTTTGCTTTCCCAGCAGTCAAAAGTCTCATGAGCATCTCTGCAGATGCCAGGAACACCCCTGGCACCCTTGAGCTGTCAAGTCAGCCCTGAAACAAGCCTGCCCTGTGCAGCCAGAGGAAGGCTGCTACCCCTCTACCCCCAGCAACATTCAGGACACCTGGCTTTCACAGGTGGCCCGTGGCTGGCACCACAAGAGGAGGATGCTTAGGCTGGAAGGTGTCTGTGCAAGGCCAAGGGATGCCACTGCTGGTGCTGGCTCCCAGTGTGGAAGGGGAGACAAGTACAGAAAGAGAGAGAGTCAGTGAGAAGGAAGAGACAACAGAGAGCATTGAGAAATAGAAAGATTTATTTAGCAAAAGCCAGTCGAGTAATGACAACACCCAAGGGTTAAGTGCACTTACATTGACGGATTGTTTTCCCAGATAGATTGAGTCAACAGTTAGTAACACGACAGTTGTAGGAAAAGAAAAGACAAAAAATATCGCTATAAATCCTCAGTCAAGGTCCATAACAAAAGTGTGAGGCTAGAGAGGTGTTCTCGGAGGCAGCACTGAGCTAGGAGGATGATCATTTACACATATACACCTGTGGTGCAGCAGGATGCTGGCAGGGTCCCACCTGGTTCTGGCAGCACCCTTTCAGCCCGGGGGGCACCCACCATCATCCACTGTGGGCAGAGTGCCAGGCAGGAGCCCAGGCCCACAGCTGGTCCCAGCTCCTTGCAGGGCACCGCCTGGGCTGTGTGTGCAGCAGGGATGGGCAGGAGTGGTGGCATGGGGATATGGCTCAGCTCTGCCGACTTTTTGAGGCAGACCAGCTTGGGAGAGACCTCCTGCCTGTTGCTTCTCCTCCTGGGCTCTCCATCTGCCCTACGTGTATGGATGAGCTCCTTCCATCCCCTTTCCTACACAATCTATCTGCTCACACAGAAATCCCTCTCCAAGGTCACTCATATACTCTTACCCTGCCCGCACCACATCCTGCACATGCTGCCATCCCCACCTCTCCTTCCTGGCATGACCAGCCCCCCACCCTGTGCCTTCACCTCCAACGGCTGTGGGCTGTCGGGGTTCCCAGCAGAGGAGCTGGCACACAGCTGTGCCCACAGTGGTACAGGACAGGGCTTATGGAGGCAATGGTGGTCAGAGGACAGGAGTACCTGTGTCTCAATCTGCATCTGCTCCCACTGTGCCTGGTGCCAAGGGCTCCCCTGGGCATCAGATCACTGCTGGGGACACTGAAACATGGCCTTCCTTCCCACTAGGACTCTCTAGCTCCTCACAGCATCCAGCTTCCTCTTGTGGTGTAAGGTGCATAGCACAGCTCATACCAACCTTGGGGGTCTCACCCACACTTCTGTCCTCAGCGGCCCTCAAGTCCCAAGGGGACGGGGGCAGAAAGAAGTGATGGACCTTCCTCAGCAGCAGGGCTAAGCCCTGGAGGAGAGCAAGAGCTCATGCATGGGAGATGCTCCATTAGGGGTTAGGTGCAGGCAGATCTAGCAGAGACAGAGCTGGTGAAGGTGAGAGAGGCAGAGAAGCAACAAAGTGAAGCAGAAGCAGGATAGGAAGGTGGATGGGGAGAAGGAGAACTGTGCCAATCCCCACCTTGTCAAGTGTTTCCAGGGGAGCAGGGGGTACATCAGGACTCTGGTTCATACCCCTTCAGCCGTGACCTTTTAGAGGCTGCAGCAACAGGCAGCCGATAAATGTGCTTGTAGAAAAGAAACAACTTCTGGATCCTTTGGAGGCCCCCCACAGATGGCTCAAGCACAGGTGTCTTGAGGTCTGATGGGGAATCCTGAGATCTTGGATTCACTTTTTTGGAAGGTGCAAACCAGAGATGTGAAAGAGCCAACCTGCAAACACCAGCAGTTCACTCGCCATCAAGGAGTGGCAAGCTTGCCCATCCCTGCACACAGCCAATGACAGCACGGCATCCCCCAGCCCTGGTCCAGGGAAAAAGAATGCTTGGAAATGGTAGGGTTTGTCTATAAAGCAAAGCAGGGAGCTTGTGGTGATGGGGGGTGCAGGGAAGTGCTTGAAAACATGACTTGAGAGCACCAGAAAGGCTTTGAAACCTGGCAGACATGCCAAGGAGCCCATGGACTGAACAACGAGGGGAAGGACACTCCATGTCCCAGTGCTGGGTGCCCTGGCTTTCTGCTCCACGCCAAGCCATGCCTTCCTCTCCATGCTGCACCCCGGGAGAGGAGTAGGCAGTGCCTGCACACCCACCACCTGCCTCAGGCAGGGACAATCTCTGGCCTGGAAGCGCCACAAACACCACCACCACCTTGACAGGAGCTGCCTGTGCCTGGTTCCCCTGTGCGACCTCATCTCACCCCTTCAGGCTTTCCAGGCTCGTCCTTACTGTCCCCCGCTGCCTCACCTCTCACACCCCCACACCGACGGTGCACTGTCACCAACCCCAACCACCCCACTAGCATGGGCCTGGCCTCATCTCCCACCCTCTCCACCACACAGAAAACCAGACCCCCTGCCAGTGGCTCTGTCCCTACTCACTGCCCCAAGCACTGCCTCCTGGGTCCCCCTTGCCCCTGCTCACTGCCCTGTGCCTGCTTTCTCATTCCCCCAGCAAAAACCTTCATTTGCTTTACTGCTCTCCCCACTGGAGCACCATCAGCACTGGCTACTCGTGTCGTGTCCGGAGGGGTCCTTTGCTTCTGCCCAGCCTCAAAACACAGCTTGCAGGGATCGGGGACCAGGGGGTAGCACAAGCAGCTGTCAGCTCACTGTCCGATGCGAAGCGGGGACACTCCAGCTCAGCACACAAGCCAATGCACACTGGAGCACAGCATGCCCAGCACAACCCCTCGGCATGGCTCCGTCACCACCTCCACACACCTCCTGGCCATGTGCTGGAAAGCCTTGCGCTCCCTCCTCCACCCCTTCTCCCTCCAGGCTGTCCCGTCCCTACCAGCGCCAGGGGGCTATGGCCAGGGTCCACCCCAGCTCTGGCGGGTCCCCGCTGCTCTGCACCACCTCCTGCTGACCCCTACACCGCGATCTCATCCTCCAGGCTGTCACCCAGGTCCTGCCTGGACTGGACATGGAGCAGGCGCGGTGGTTCCTCCTGGGACCAGGAGTCGCGCTCCTCACTCTCGTCCGTGTTGGACTCGTACTCGGAGGCGATGCCCGACTCACGGAATTTGATGAGCTCCAGGCTGCCCAGCGCCGGCTCCGGGGCAGGCTGCCCCGAGTCCGGCAGAAAGCGGTAGCACTCCAGCTTCACCAGACAGTCGTTCCTACCTATGGGGCTGCCCAGGGTATTGGGGAAGCCCGAGCCAGGGCCCAACGGCGGTGGGTGAGTGTCCTCAGGTTGCGGGGTAGTCGGGTCGCAGAGGACGGGGAGGACGTTGGGGCGGAAGGTGATCTCCAGCAGACTGTCCTGGGAACCTGCTGCAAGAGAAGGCCATGGCTGAGGGGCAGGCAGTGCCACCCTGGCTCACAGCTGGCTGCAGACCGGCCAGAGGAGGATGGTCTGGGGCCACTTGGGTGTCAACCTCCCCACCCTCCCCACCATTTAGAGGGGGCCACTTGGTGCTACTGGTGCCAGGAGCTGCTGTTGGCCAGCACAGGAGGTTAAAAAGTTAGATCTGTCTCCCAGCCCAGCTCCTATAGGGAGCTGACGGCCACATCTGCTGGAGAGGAAGGTCAAGGAGGGGCTCTTGGGTAGGTAAGGAGTTAGCCTAAACCACACAGCCAACCAGACACACAGCAGATGGACGATGTGACTGCTTGTCTATACGGCCCTCCCCACTCCCCCTCCCCTGCTCCATGCAAGTGCCCTGCTGCACACATAAGCCAGGCCAGAAGGATACTGATATTCCCCTACACAGAAACTATTGGAAATGGAAAAAAACCCAAGAGAAACACCCACACTCATGTCCTCCACAGACCCGGCTAGCTGCGAGGGAAGAAGAAGGGGCAGGAGCGCTTACTGGTGTTGTTCCCTGCCAGCTTCAGCTCCAGCTCCTGCACCTGTTTGACCAGGAGCGAGATGTGCTGCAGCAAGTCCTTGTTCTGGAGCAGGAGCTGGTGCACACGAGCCTGGGCCTCCAGCCGCGCCGCCGCCTCTGCTGCCAGCTGGTCCTTCAGCAAGTGGACCTGTGTGATGGGAGAAGAGTGGGTGAAGACACAGGAGATGCTGCTTGAGGGCTGAGAGCAATCCGGCCATCCCTGCTCCTCCACCCAGGACTCAGCAGCATCCCAACAAATGATTCGACGAAGAAGCCGTTTGGTACCTGCAGACGTGACAGGGAGAGTGGGGGCAGGTGGCAGCGTCACACTAGGGCATGTTCAGCAATGGTCCCCTGACACCTCTCTGATGGAAATGACCGAGGCAACGGGAGGCAGCGCTGACCAAACTGTTGGTCATACACATGTGCCATGAATGCATGAGGAAAGGGTAGCCCAGGAGGAATCCAGATGGATGCAGAAGACACGCTCAACCAACTGGATGCTGCTGGTGCACAGAGCGCAGACGTGTGCTGGCCCTGGCTGAGCTGTCTTTCTGGGCAGGTTTCCCAGAAACAGTGTTTTGCACGAGGCAGGGTCCTGCCATCAGCGTCTGTCACTAGCAGGGGCTGGAGCATCAGAGCTGCCCCAGAGCTGCAGATGTCTCCGGCTGTGACAGGCATAACACACCTGGAGCAACACAGATGGCAGAGTGCTGTCAAGACATGGTGGCTCTGGGGACATGAGCTGGCTGCTCATTCTGGCCCTGGGAAGCGATGCCTGGCCATTAGCCCATGGGAGTCCACAGATAAGAATTCCATTGGTTTCTATGTAACTACCCATAGGTAAGCATCTATATATCACCAGCACCACATCACAGGGATGGTGGGATGCTGCTGGGTGAGACCAGCCAGAAGCCCTTGCCCAGGGACAGTGGGAGCAGCTCTCTGCTCTGAGATAGAGCAAAGAGAGCCCCAGACAAACGGACAGCAATGCAGAGCCACCAGGAGCCACATTGGCTCAAGCATCCCCTCCTGCCACCCACCCCATGGCTCCTACAAGTGCTCCTCTCTCTAGCAAAGGCTGAGCCAGCCAGGCTCATAAGGAGCCGTGTATTTAATACAAAAACAACCCGAACTTGAAAACTAAAAATAAACCAAACCAAAACCAAATAACCCCCCCCACACACACATGAAAAACAAAAAAAAAAAAAACCAACCGAAAAAGGCAGTTTTACCTTCGTCTAGAAAAATGACCTTGGGGAAGGCTCTATAGTGTGCCAAAGCTGGGAATTGCTGCTGTGGCTGCAGGGCCCCAAAACCAGCACAGCTGGGGTCCACCTGCCCTCTTGGATGGGTACCAGGAGGCTGCACTGGTTCTGCTGATGGGCAAGTGCTGCCCGTTTTGTCCTGTGCAGCCAGCAAGGCGGCAGGGCAGTGCCCGTGGTGGGACAGCATTGAAGCACAGCAAGCTCAGGGGGTGGCAGGAGGCCAGCAAAGGGGCTGGGAAATGAAGGCAGACCAAGGGCAAGGGGATGCCATACTTTATCCCCTGAGCAGGCAGCACAGAGTCCTTCTGGTTTGCCTGCCCAGCCAGGTGAGTCATCCCGCACCACTGCTGTGGGAGCCACAGTCACCTCCCTCCTGCAATGGGGCACAGCAGCATGGTGGGACTGGGACCCTCCACTGACTGTTGGCGGGTGAAGCAGAGGCCTTGAGCTGGGCTTGCAGAGGTGGCATTGCAATTAAATGCTAAGCAGGTGCCAAAGCTTACTCCTGGCAGCATCAGTCTGGAAGTCATCCTTCCTTGTAGACAGCAGCTGTCTCCACCACAGGTGCCTGCAGCAGGGCCCATGTGATGCTCAGGTGACGCCAGGAGAAAATGTGAGTAGAGCTGAAGCATCATGTCTTACAGAGGGTCAGTGGCACATGCCACCAAGCCCCCTGGGGACAAGACCCAGGAGGGATGCCTGGCCTTAATCCAAGAGAAGGAACTTTCACAGGTATCTGGGATCACCTTACAAAAGCAAGTCTCTGGTCTGTACAGGAATTAAATGGCATTTTATTCTCAGCCAAGTAATTACAGGCCGAGCCAATTACAGGATGGTCCCAGTAGCTATAGACACAGCAGAGATCCTGAATGGCACAATGGATCTCCCAGCTCTGTTAGTAAAGAATTAAGCCTGAGCCCATCACCACATGTTCAGAGACAAACTGGCTTGATACTTCTAGAGGGAAGACAACAAGTGCTATTGACAGAGGTGTGATGTAATGCATTCAGTCATCTGAAAGGCATTTGACATGATAGAGCCCAACTTTTTCATTAATCAATTACAATGATAGAAAATCACCACAGTGCACGCTGAAGGGATTAGAGAGCAGCTAAGTGACAGATCCTGGGACAAGAACCATCCTGGGGTGGGCAGAAGTCCAGAGCAAGGCGTCAGCCCTTGGAGAGACAGGGATGAGGCCACTGGCTGCCATCCCAGGAGTCAGCCAAGAAATGGTGTTACACTATTTCAGATTTTTTTTTAATTTTTTTTTTAAATCTGGAAGTAGGAAGAAAAAGAAATCGCCACTGCAAGGCTCTGCAGGCACACAAAGACTGGGAACTACTGGAGATGAGCAGTCCCTACTGCAGCAGGACCTGGCTTTGCCTGGCAAGCTTTGATTGTAGCAACACTATACTTGGGCAGACATAAAGGATCCCCTGAGGATGTAGGTCTCTATTCCACAGAAGAAAGCAACTTGCTGAGCCCTGTGACCCCAGAAGGCACGTGGGCTCTTGGGGCAGCAGCTTGGCCACGGGAAAGTACAGAAAGGCTGCTGGAGCAGATTGCTCAGGCAAAAGAAGAAAGGCATCGCTCAGGAAGAAAGTTGAGCAACTGCAGAGAGCTCTGCGAGGGGCCAGGGAACAAGTAAAGCTAAGGTAATGAGTTGGATAAAGTGGCCAGAGCTGCTTAAATGAGAAATGCCTCCATGGAGAATGAGTTGGCAGGGTCTAACACCGAGACCAGGCATTTGCAAGAACACGGGGGCCAAGGGACCAAGAAAGCTGGTGGCAAGCAGACCTAAGGCTGATCCATCACGCAACCATCGCTGGGAGCAAGGCTGTGCTGCGGAAGGAGAGGGGACACTGCCCAGCCTGCTCCCACCCCTTGGTGTCAAAGTCCACCCTGGCTCAGGTCTGGTCTCCACCCATGCCCATCCCTCTCCACACAGGGGATGCTCTGCCACCGAGGGGCTCGGTAGAACACCCCAGCCCTGCCACTGCCCCCAGGGAAGAGCGGAGAGGAGAACCTGTGCCACGGCCACTTGTGTCTGCTGCTGCTGCTGCTGTAGGAGCTGCTGGAGAAGCTGCATTTGGTGGTGGGCAGAGAGGGGTGTTCCCAGGTCAGGCAGCTGGGCAGATGAGGGCAGCAGCATCTTGGGCGACGCTGTCAGGATGTCTTCAGGATGGAGGCAGCCCTGCAAAACACCAGTGTCAGCAGTGTGATTTTGTGCACCTTGCCATGGAGAGCCGCCAGGCACAAATGGGAAGCGGCACAGAGCAGCCCCCCCAGAAACACCCAGGGAAAGAAGGTGTTGCATTCAGAGCAAACGCACGCTTTGTGGGGGCACTGGAAAAGTTTGAAGGCAGCATTTTTTTCACTTTTGACGAAAGCCTGAATACTTTTGTAGAAAATTCCCCAAAAGGCTGATACTTCTCATGTGAATTTCCACTGTATAAAAAACTCTCTTTTTTGGAGGTGGAAAAAACTACAACCCTATCAGCTCTGCCCCAGACACTTTCCGTGTGGCTGCACATAGCTGAGCCTCAGCACGGCGCTCTCTGGGAGGACCCCGGGCCCCGAGCCAAAGGGCAGCCCTGCGGTGGCAGATGGCTTTGATGTGGGAGCTGGGGAATGCTGCACAATCCCCCCTGAGCCCCGGGCCCCCGGGGATGCTCATCAGAGCCACGGGGCCGTGCTCCGAGAACGGAGGACCCACACACCTTGGCATCAGCATAGGCACTCGCCTCCTTGCCCACGGCGTCGAGGTCGGTCACCCCGCGGCTGAAGTCGAGGATGTCGGCTCCGGGCAGCGGCAGCTCCACGGCGTCGATGTCCGTCTCCTCCGCCGAGGCGGCTGCCCTCTCCGCGCCCGTGAGGCGGCAGGCTGCGGGAGCAGCGTCAGGCCATGAGAGCAGAGCACAGCTTGCTTGGAATGGGATCTTGCTATGGTGCGCCCATGGGGATCCCCACCACCCCCATCCCACCCACTCTCCTGCTCTGGGGTGGTGGTGGGGAACAGGTACAGAGCGACACAGCTGCGCTTCCTGATGCTGCTCGGGATGGGGCTTGTGGCCAAAAATTACACCCAGCCCCAGCACACCAAATGTGGGGAACAGTGGCCAAAACCTCTGATGTGGGACAAATGGGCCAACAAGAGCAGAATACACAGAGAAAGCTAAAGAAAGGTAAACAAGAGATTAGGGGAGGGGGGAGAACCCAAAACAAACGGATGTTCAGAAATCCCCAGGGAACTGCATTATCGTGTCTGGGACATTGTGTGGAGGAAAACCAAACAATGACCCGTCCAGGATAGCCTAATGATTAGGTCATCCCGACATGATGGCTGCAGAGGCAGGCAGGAAACCACAGCACAGCCCAGGAGGCTCCTGTCGGGATGGGGGGGTGGTATCTATCACCCAGCATGGGGCGGCAGGGCAGGGCAGGCAACGCACATGCAGATGGGCATTAGGACCTGCCAGTATCCCGACAAGCACTGGAAGTGTTTGACCAACCTCTTGCAGAACATCTGTCTCCCCTCCAGTGCAGCCGCTGGCACTGAGGAGCACAGAGCCCGGGGTGATGGGGCTGGACCAGCAGCCTCCCAGCAGGAAGGAGCCTGCACCCTCCACTTACGGGGCTAAGAAGGGAGGGGGGGGTCTGCAGGTCTGACTGAAGCCCTGGGAGCTTGACGCAAGACCCCAAATGCAGCTTTGTGCATGCAGGGAATGGCAGAGAGCCAGCCCCAGCCCCACAAGCACCTCGGGACGTGGGGAAGGTCTGTGCTTAGGGGGCCTCTTCTGTGGGAGCAGCGAGGAAACGTTTGCAGCGTGTGCAGCCGAGCACAGAGAGTGCTCGGGCACCCAGCAGAGTCCCGGGCGCTGCTAATGGGCTCCCAGCAAGGGGGCACGTCTGCGAGGATGATGGCTAACACCTAGCGAAGGCTCCTTGCTGGGCAAGACTCCAACTTGAGCTCGATGCGCCACAGGCCAGACTGATGTGCAAATCCATTCCCCGCAGGTGTCAGACGGCAAGGAGCCGTATGGGAAGACGGTGCCAGGCTCCAGGACCCCCATACAACCCCCGTCCCCTCTCTCGCACACTACCTGGGACGTCCAGGTCGTCCCCGTTCCTCTCACTGTCTCCATCCTCCTGCCCATCCGCATTTTGCTGGGTGTGCTGCAGGCTCAGCTTGTGGCAGACCTCGAATGCCTGCCCCACCGTCCGGACAATGCGCATGGCTTGGCTCTGCAGCAGGAGAGGAGAAGAGGAACACAACCTCAGCTGGGCTGGTCCTACCCAGTGACCACCCCAGCCTGGGGCAGCTCTCGGGGGTCTCTGTGTGCTGCCACAGGGACTGAGGCACCAGAGCTTAGATCAGCAGGGTACTCCAGGCCACCAGCTGCCCCACCATGGCACAATGTGCATCCCAGCATCTTTACCTTCTTCTTGGATTTGAAGACGTTGCATCTGAAGACATTGCTAGACCCATCCCTGGCAATATAGCTGAAGATCTTTAGGTCTTGGGAGTCGTGGGACACATAGAATATCCTGCAAGGACAAAAAGGAAGGGAGGCTATCAACATACTTATTACCCACATGCCCAGGAGACCTGCCAAGGCCACCACCAGCGCTTCCCAGGGCACAAGGTGCTGGCAGATGCCCAGCCTCTGCAGCACATCTCTGATAAAGCCCAGCAGAAATATTTTTGGCAGTGGTTTTGCCTTAGCTGGGAAAATTAATCTGCTGACTCAGCAGCAGCGAGCATTTTGCGAAGACAGCAAGGGGCTTCCTCAGCTCAGCCCCCAGGGGCAGAGCTGGTGACCCAGGAGCCCTCCAGGGCCTTCAACCTCTGCCTTGCCTGCTTGAAAAGTTGGCCTCCTCGCTCAGGGGCCTGTTGCCCCCTCCCCTGCAGGTCTGAGGCTCTTCCTTGCTCCCATTTGGCTTCCCCGACACACAAGCACCCCATGCTCTTAGCTTTGGCCAACAAGATGGAGGAGGAGAGCTGGGGACTTTTGGAGAGCACAGCAAGTGAGGGGAGCTGCCCTCCATGGGGATGGTGGCAACTCTCCACAGTCAGCCCCCAGCACGGTCCCAGCGTAGTGTGACGTAAATGGCACAGCAGAGACGCCCAAGCTCCTGTCCCCTCACAGGTGGGCTTTACCTGTAGATGGGATCGTGCATGACGAGCATTTTGTTCTCGTCCCAGGCCCATTCTTTTTTCTGCAATGAAAGAAGCTGAAAATGAGTACGTCAGACGCTGTCCTTGAGATCAAGGACAGGGCAGAGACAGTCCAGGAACAGACCTGGGAACCTCTTGTCCCAGCTCTGTTGTTGCTCCCCTGCAACCCTCCACTGAGGGTCGGGTCCTGCTGGGGACTGGTGACGTCCCACATCACCTCCCATGGGGCCCCCCCAAGCCCCTTCTACACCTACATCAGGACTGGCTCAGCCACCCTATGGGAACATGACTTCTCTGTGGCTGATCCCAGCCCATCCCTCCCTCTCCCAGCCCACTAGAGTTTCCCAGAAATTCAAGGATGCAGCAGGTCCTTGCGCTGAGAGGGGAGGGCTTCTGCTGCCCCAGGAATCAGAGCTGCCTACCTTTTTCTTCTTCTTCAGAATGACCTTCACGCCGTCCACTGACACAATGAGACTCACTTTCTTCTTCTTTATATTCTTGGCTTTAAACTCATACTGCAGGGGATGGAAGAAAACATCTGAATTAGCCTTCCTGTGCCAGGAACGTCCCAGGGAGAGCTGAAGAGGCTCTGATGGGAAGGGGTGAGAGGGACAGGGAAAGGTTTCCCCGGCCCCACATGCCGCCCTGAGCACATACCCACATCAGACTGCACATCTTTGCTAGGACAGGACAGGGGGACTTTTTGCCCCGCAGTGACCCCGTGCCCAGCATCCAGAGGAGCAGACCCCAAACAATCCAGCCCTTGGATGTGGATAATGCTCTGCTCAGCCCAGGATGCTGATGGAAACATTAAGTTGTGTTTCAAAGGCATTCACTCTGCTGATCCGAAGGGCCATACCTCCCTGGAGAAGGACTGCCACCTCCCCAGCCCTGCTAGCCCCCCAGGGCTCCACAGCCCAGCTGGGTTTGCCCCACTGGCTTGTGCCCTGGTAAGGGAAATGGCATTTCGAGTGGGTTTTTTGGGGGGCTCAGTGTAAAACTGGAGATGATTGCTGAGGACTCCATGAACCTCTCCAGGGGAGATGGGATAACTCAATCATCCACTTCAATTAGAAGTCACTAAACAGGAAAAGAAGCCCAACAGGAACTTCCAAAGATCAGTGGCTAAACACAAACCACTTGTCCGGCCTGGAAACAGGATGAGCTCCCCCAAAATCTAGCCACTTCTGCATTGAGAGTCTTACAAGTGAGGAGGGGACTGGTTGTAGAAGAGGCCAGATGAGCCTTTTAGGCTGAGCAGCTTCCTGCTGTGGAACTTCTGAGGAGTCCCATAACTGGCCTACCATGTGTGCACCCACATCAGGTACCTGGTGGGCTGGTCCCACACGCAGGGTGCTGTGGGGACTGATCCTCTGCGCCCAACCTGCAGAAAAGTCCCATATCCTGCACCTCCCATGCCCGAGGAAGAGGAATTTAATTAATCCTCTCATTATTTCGCCAGTCTCTCTGCAGAGGGAGCCCAGGGCAGGAGCCCTGATGTAAAGCCCAGCCTCCAGTCCATGCTGAGCCTTAGTGTGACATTTCCAGCACTGCATGATGTATTAACTTTGGCAGCCTGAGCCAGCAGGCAGGAAAAGCTGCTGGCCCTGACCTGCGATCCGATGATAAAAGACTTGAAAGTACAATTCCTCAAAGCCATTTTAAAGCTGCTGATGGGAATGGGAGATAGAGATGAGTCAGAAAACAGTGGGGAGGGTGGGGGGAACGCTGCTCTGCCCTCCACAGTGCACAGACCAGGCAAGCTGCGCGAGCCCACCCGCTTTGGGGCTGAAGCCATGGTGATGGGCTGGAGAAAGCAGAGCTCAGGCTCCCACCGTGCTTGCAGCCAGCCTCAAAATCCCCAGCACAGCCCCACGTGCTGCTTGCAAGAACCATTTATTCCTCATGAAAAAGTATCTCTCACCAGAGTCCCTCACCAAAGAGCCCACCTTGGTGGATTTCCAAGCCCCATCTCTCCAATTCCCCTTCCCCATCATTACAAGCACAGGTGAAACTGCATCCAAGAGCCTCCCCTCTGTGTCATGCTAAGACCAGTACTGAGATCACAGCACTGTGCCTGGTACCTAACACTAAAGAAATGCCTTGATTTAGCCCTGAAAAGATGAGCTCCAATCTGGCTACCTTGGACTAATTAACCCAGCACCTGCTGAAGCTCTGCATGTGATTTTTCCAGGAGCTGTGGGCTGAGCTGGATGCTCTCTGCAGCACCCAGAGCGACTGCGTGGCACCTTGTGGAGCTGCAGCCTGATTTATTGGTCCTAACAATCGTTGATTGTAAACATCAAGTTGCATTTCTGAGCTCCTGGAGCCATGGGGTTTCTGTTCTGGGCCATTCCAAGGGCTAATTAACGTGGGCTTGGGAGAGACAGCAACCCCGAAAAATATCTCAGGGTTAGATGAATTATTTTTAACCTGTTTTTTTGGGTGAGTAACAGCCCCAGGACAGCAATGCAGCCAGGCCAGGACATTTCAGCAAAGATGCTACCCAGCCCCAGCATATGTTTCAGGGACAGGATCAGTGCAGAGCTCCTTGGAGAGGCTTCTGCAATCCCTGGCTGCAGGCAAGGGACTGTGCCCGGGCTCGCCCTGAGCCTGGCAGTGGGGAGTGCCACGGGGACTGCTATTTTGCCTCTGCCACACAGATGCCAAAGTCCCCTTAAGCTGAGGGCTCACGGCAAAACTCCAGCAAGAACCACTGGGAGTAAAGAAGTCAAATTCTCAGAAGGGCTGACTGGCCAGATTTGCCTTTATGCTAAGCCTTTGCATAAATCCAGGCCTTTCTCCTGACGCTGAGGTGGGAGCCAAGCCCCTCTGCAAGCCCAAGCCATTAGAGAGCTCGTGCACATCCCGCCCCGACCAGAGCTCGTTAGCCCAATCACTCCAACGAGGGCAGATGCTCTTTGGGATACACTTCCCATGCCACAGAGCACAGCTCTAACCAATAAAATGCTAATGAACTCATGCCCACTGGGGCTCTAATGAAGCACTAACTATAATTTAATAACAAATTAGCAAGGAAGAGGATTCAATAAAACAGTGATCCAGCCGAGCTGCCTCTCGCACCCCTGGGCTGCGTGGGGCAGTCACGCCAAGTCCCACAGGCCAGGAGACTTGTTGCTGATTTCGAGGGGGTTTTCAAATTTGAATTTACGTAACTAGGTGTAAGAAGGGAGGAAATGCACCCAGGAGAGAGGGGGCAGCAGACCAAATGGAGCGAGAGCAGGTACTGCTCTGCAGGGCCCAGCACACCCTTCAGGTGCTGCGACCCCCCTGCTTATAGCGTGCAATTTGCACCGGGCTAATTCAAGAAACCGGAGGGATTTCACCCCAAGCTGCACCTCTGGCTAGGGTCAAAGGGAACATTAGGTTTGTACAGTTCCTCTAAGTGAGACCTGAGCCACAGAGACTGTAAGGGATGGATCCACAACTGTGCAGGGCAGAATCTGTGCTCAGACCTGCCGGCTCACGGCACAGCAGTTCATGTTAGGGGTGCCAGGACCAGCCCCACTCAGTGTCCTGCAGTGCCAGGATGCTGCTCGCTGGCTACAGCAGGAGAAAGACATGTCTTGCCACAAGTCCTTGCAAACCCCAGCAAGCCCCTGCAGCTCCCAGGAAGGCTGCGGCTGATGGTCGCAGCCAGCCCAAGGCACCAGCCCAGGAGAAGTGCCCAGGGCTGGGCTGGGTACCCTGTGTGTGCCCTGTGTGCCCCCTGGCTCTCCGTGGCCCGGGAGGGGTAGCTGGTCCTATGCTACCACCTTAGACTTCTACAAAGCAACGGCAAATCCTTTCCATCAGCAGACTATAGATGCCAGTTTGAGCTTCTTGTTTATGAAGACTGCTGGACATCTCAGATAGTCTCATCAATGTGCTGCACATCAATAGGACCTGCCCTTGCTAACACCTGCCCTGCAAGCCCATTTACTTAATGGTGCCATGGAAAACTCTCTGTATGACTGATCAGTACATCCCTGACCTGGAGTCATTCTTGGGCAAAGAGATCTGCTGGGTCTGCCCACATTTGTCAACGTCCCTCCTTCTGCTGTAAAACAGAGACAGAAAGCTTAAGAGGGATGCAAAGCATTAGGGTTTTAGCTTTTCCTGTTGCTGGGAGGAGAGCAGAGGTGATGGCAGGGTTGGAAATCCCACCAAAGGGACTCTGAGATGGTCTGCACAGTCACAGCAACCACCACTGCATCCAAAACCAGCAGGCCCTGACCGACACAGAGAAGAATAAAATCTGCAGGTTTCTAGGGATGCTGGACCAATGCCATACAACGCTTGCTGGGAATATATCCCACATCCCCAAAGAAGTGCTAAAAATCACACCATCGCTGCTAACGAGCTTCTCACCGAGGCAATACAAAACTGCGTGGGTGGCAAAGAGAAAGTGGGGTTTCTCAAAGCCACCAGCACGGGACCCGCTCTGCTACCAGTAGGGAACGGGGATGCTCAGGGGGGGAGCTTTACTACACACTAGGGGTGCCTCTGCAGTGGGGTGCTGGGAGCTGGGTGACAGCAATTCACCCTGCGCTCTCTGGACACCACGTTCTGATTTTAGGTGACTCCCTCAGGAGAAAAAACACATTTCCCTCCCTTGAGGGACTCGCGTACCGATGGCTCCAGTTGGGAGAGCTGAACCCCAGCCCGTTGCTTAATATAGATATATTTCTTATATAGGAATAATTATCCAGTTTAGGATCGAGGAAGGAAAGAGAATTTGTGCAACTTCCCCATGATCCCCTTTGGTTTCACACCACCTGGCATTTCACTGTAGGACTTATAACTAAACATTGTAATGGTCAAAGAGCTTTCTTGGCCTCTAACCCAGGTAGTTTGCCCATTGTGGGCACAATTCCAGATCTTTAAATTTCTATAATACTACTACAAGTTTGAGTTAATTTTATTAATTCTTGGCTATAGCAATGTGGCAATCTCAGAAGACAGACAGGAAATTATTTCAGGGAAATACAGGGAAAATAGAGCAAGAGAAACCTGTCTGTTCCTGGACTTGCACAGCTCCACAATCAGGCTCCAACTGAAGATCTAAGCACTCTACCAAAATTTTTAAGCAAAGATTGAGATATACCAAGGTTAAAAAAAAACTATTAAAAAAAAAAGTAGTCTCACTAATGAAAAAGTATTAGATCACTTGTAAACTCCAACCAGCTAAGAAGTGAATAAAGTTTATCCCTTAATTTTACACTGTGCCCCCCAAAAATTCCCATTTTTATCTTCTCAATTAGAAAAGAAATATCTATTTTGTCAGAGCACGAGAGCCTTACTGTTGACCTCAGGTTAGTGGGAATCTATTTTCAACATCTGTCTTTTATGTGGAGTTCACTATTTAAATAACTTTAGATGGCAAATAATGCCAGCTGGCGTATGCATCATTGCACAACACATTCCTACTGGCAGAGTATTAAAATTGCCCTTTCTGGAGAACAGAGTAACATATGTTGCTTAATAGAGAGCGCACGTAACCTTGTCAGCTTAGAGTAAAATTATGTATGAATCCCAGTGCCATGGGTATGTGTGAAAAGCGTGGAAAACTCAGTGCCCTTAGAAACACGTTCTCCATCCCCACCCTCTGCTTCTACACAGTGAAAGTGTAAGAAAACTTGTAACCACGCACTGATGGCGAGGTTGGGCAGATCAGACACTAAAGAGAAGAAATTATGTCTTTCTAGATTCATCATTCCCCCCCCCCCCCCCCCACTCCCAAGCATCTTTGAAAGGTTAACCTGAATAAAAATGCCCTCGTTTCATACCAGCCCATCTAAACTGCAGCAGGTACAGATTTAAATCTGCCCACTTGCACTCGCCATCAGTAAGGGAAGGCACTGGGAATGTTATATTGTCAGATTGTGCTAGCAGAATAAACAGAATGCAAATAAACAGATTATAATGGAAGTTCCCCGAAATGCATCGGGCTGTCCCTGTCCCCTTCCATCCTCTATCCCACTCCTCAAATTAAAAAAACAAACAAACAAAAAAAACCTTACAAGCTTGTTCTGGGGAAAGAGCAGTGGTCTGAGGATTCAATTAATAGGGAAAAAGCAATTTTCACAAAACTCATTGCTACTCTGCCAGCTCGGGAGGCAGGAGAAAAAAAAATGCTGTAAGAAAAAGCATAGAAGTAGATGTAATTTTTGACAGAAAACTGTATTTCTTTGTGTTTATACAGCAAGGACATGAAACTCTGAGCAAAGCTGGATCCTGCAGAGCCACCTTTGCTGAAAGCAAGGGCTGGCTGGCAAGGACACTGCGACATGAGCTCTGACCTCTGCCTGTGGTGATGCTTCTGCAGCCTTCCCATGGCTCGACAGCCCACTTCATTGTGGGAACAAAACCGCAAGTGCAGGGCTATCCTAGGCCCTGGCAGGGGACTGGAAGCTGGCGCCCACCTCCCTCGGCACCTCCTCCTCACAGCTGGCCAGCACATAAAATACCTTTAGAGTTAGACTTTAACCAACGGTCAGCTCAGGCTAATGAAAGATGTGGCAGACTCACAAAGGGTTTCCCGGCACTTCGCTGGGAGGAGGGGTGCTGTTCTCTTGATGAAGAATTAACTTATTACAAAATGACAGCAGAGCTTGAATTCAGTCAGCACAGGCTCCACAGCTCCAAGAATTAACAACTCGGGGGTGGGAAACCACATACTGCACAATTTTGGCTGCTGAAAATACAGGGAATGAACGAAAATCTCAGAAATGCACAGGACATCATGCGTAACTCACAGGAGGGAAGCCTCAGAACCCCTGCTGGGATCCCAATAGCCGTCATTGGGAGGAACAGCAAACAACGGCACCATGCAGTGGATGAGGATTTTGCTTTACCAAACCACACAAGGAAATGACACCAACACTGGTGCCCTTGCATGACTCCCAGCTGCCTGTGGACTGTGTGGGAAAGGGAACCAGAGAGGGACGAGGCTCTTTCTTGGCTGGGGATGCTGAGCCACCCCAGGGATGGCCATGGAAAGCAGAGAGCAGGAAGGCAGCACCTGGTCCCCGCTAGCCCTTCACGGGGTAAACACCACCTGGAGCCCTGTGCTGGGACCTGTGGGAGCTCTAGGAGCAGACCACAGCCGGGGACACCTCATCTCTCCTTTATTTCCTTCCGGCGCTTTGATAACAGGGGGATGAGGGGGACTTCCCATGGTGCGGGGGCTGCAGCATGCCAAGGCAGGCAGCACAGCGAGCACACAACTGCAACATGCCAGTGTGTCCTGTAAACCAACAGCTTCTTGGGCCAAAAGGCTGGGAAAGCCAACGTGTAGGTAATGGCAGAGGGCACCCAGCTCACCGGGCACAGAGGTGCTGAGTGCCGGGACCGGCGACACATCTAGAGGATGCACCAAATGCAGCCCTGCCTGCTAAGCTGCAATGCCACTGTGCAGGGCGAGAGAGCTTGTTAGAATGACACAGCACAGACCCAGGAACACTTCTGTAGGCAAGGAAGAGGCACAGAGAAAGGCCTCCTGGATGAGTTTCAGCATGGAGTGCTGGCCATCCGAGAGGAGCCTAACCTTCCCAGCTAAACAACAGAACGTGACCAGTACCTCTAAACACAGTGGCAGAAAGAAAAGAGCACTGGAGAGGAAAAGGGAATGCTTTAAAATACAGCTTTTGCAGTAGGAAAGAGATGCAACCTGGCCAGGAGTAGCCTCAGAGATCCAAAGAAAGTCCCCAACCACAGGGACTGGGAATAGCGGGATGGTGCCCAGCAGACAGCCAGGGACAGTCTGCCATGTGCCAGGGTCCCGAGAGCCTGGCTGTCCATCGGGCAGGGAAGCAGAGAGGCAGGGGTCCTGCCAGAGGGGTATCCAGGCGTGGAGCATCCCTCCCTCCCGCTGCCTTCCCTGCAGGTTGCTGCCCCAAAAGGTGAAGGGCACCTGCCAGCCTGACCCAGCACATGTCTCTCTCATGCATCACCCCAGCTCTCCTGGGGCAGCAGCAGATATGTGAGGATAAAGCATCTGGAAAGCAGGATACCTCCCAGGAGGGCAGTCAGCTTCATCCAAGAGGCATTTCTGAACAAGGCTTCAAAACATCTGACAGTCCACAGTTTCTGGGCTGTGCTTCAAGCCCACAGGGAACTCAAGCTTGCTGGAGGGGAGTACAGTGGAATACCTGCTCAGCCTACTAATCTCATCAGCAATAAATGGACTAAATCCCCATTTTAGAAGACTGCCTTAAGCTGCCCTACCAAAGTGCTGCGTTGCTGCCTGTCTATCGAGGTCTATCAAGGACCCTCTTTTGCCTCAGGCACACAATCCCATTGCAGCTCCAATGAGGATACGTTACTACCCCAATTGGGCATGCCCACGTACCCGCAGGGTGCTTGCCCACGGGATGGCAGCCACAGGTCCCTGCTCCTTCCCAGGGCTGGGAGACAAGGAGCCAAGGACAGCTGGGAGATTCAGGGATCCGTGCAGTTTGGTCACTTTGCTTGCGCTCCCCTCTCTTGCTGCCAAAACCTGGGAAAAGCCCAGCCTGCAGTGCTTGTGCCCGCAGAGGGGATGGCTTCTATCACAGGGCAGGGTCACAGAGGTGTTTGGGGCTAGGACCAAGGTTCCCAACAGCTCCATTGGCAAACTGATGGCACGGTGTGGGCAAACACACTGGGCACATCTCTGCCATCCTGCCAGCTCGGGTTTGAGCTGCTCCTCAGGCTTTCATCTCCTCCGTCACCCTGTCTACACCCCAGTGCTGGTGGGTTTGCCAGTAGCCAGACTTCAACCAAAGGGCACAGTGATTTGGAAAGGGGGAAAGGAGTAAGGAAGTATTGGATACTTGTCCTTGGGCTTAATGATGCTTTTTAAAAATCTTCCACAGTTCCTAAGAGTTTGCATTTGCACATATGGGAAAATGTGACTCTGAGGTGCATGCATCTGAAATAAGACATGATTTTGGTGTGTACTGACAAGGTCAATGCCTATTTTCCCATCCAACTTCAGGTTTAATTTTGGTAACTGTTTGTGACGGTCACAAGTACTGATGGGTATAAATGGGCATCGGTCTAAAAATAGCCATGTTGTGAGAGCAGCAGAACAGAGTTAAAGTTGCTGCTTTGAGATTATCCCAGTATCAAATCACAGTTTATACCCGTTTATCACGCAAAATATGTTTCCCAGCAACATTGGATATTTCATGATAAATTCCTTCTGCTCAGTTTGCTATTTCCTATGCTATAGCTGCCTCAATCCACTTCCTCCAACCACCCCTCACTGCCTCAAAGTTTTCCTAGTTGAGCTGGCAAACTGGGACACATACTCAAGCAGCTCCACAGACATCTCAGAGAAACCAGAAATAGTAAAAATTAAATCAATATCAATCCAAATCACTTTTAAGTGAGTAAAGTTCCTCTAGGTAACACCTTATTCTCAGCTCCCCTTTTGCAGACTTCCATTTACAAGATGAATTAAATCCCTGATAAGATCCACACTTTCCTCCCCCAGTCTTAAGGGGTTTTATGGGTGGTTTTCTGTTTTTTAAAAATTAAAAATCAGAGATTTAGAGGAGATCTGAGACACATCAGTACACCTTTCCCTCCCAAGACAGCATGCAGCCGCTCTGTGTGCCAGGGAAGCCCACCGCTGTGCAGGGCGAGGGGATGGGTATCACCGGTGCACAGGAGGGATTGCAGATGGCGGTGCAGGACTACACTTCCCAGAACATCCCTCAGCTCCACCCAGCAGCTCATGAAAGCCAAGAACAGGTCCCTGTGCACATGTTCCTCTTCACTTCATTGGGGCTTAACTAGTACTGAGCTTCTAAGAGAAAGCCAAGCACCTTGTCCTAGCAGAGCCATATCATTTCTCCCTCAACTTGGACACACACAGTGATGGCTCCAACTGGGACCAACCACGCGTGGGCTGGGAAAAGCAGCCAGGCATGAAGGTCAGCGGAGACCAAGCTGCAAGCTGGCCCACAGCCTTGAAAACGTCTCTGAACCCCTTTCACAAATCCAAGGAAGCGACAACAGCACGGACTGGACCAGCGTGGGAGGCGACAAGCTCCCACCTGCCTTCACAGGCTGCCATCTCCGATGGCCAAGCATGGCACTAACAAATTAACTGGTGTGTGGGTGTGTACGGGATACTGGTTGAACTGGCTGCAAAAATAACCAGGCTTTGAGCTGCTCCCTTTGTTAATGTAAACAAAGAGTGCACATCTGCTGGCACTGCTTCCACACTGCTTTTCGCAGCCCTGGGGATAGAAGAGGAGAGATGAGCTGTACCCGTTCTAGTTTTTTACCACCTGTTGCCAAAATAAGCAGAAACGCATTCCTTGGAAACCCCCCATCTGACTGGAATTTGTGGTATTTTTAATTAGATATGCATTGGTTCAACCTATGCAGGCACCAGCAGTGGATGCACAAGCTGCTTTGTGTTGGCTCCTCGCAATCACCCTTCAAAGAGGGTAAGAAGCTACAAGAGCCTAGAAACGGCCTCTCTTCATCCAGGCTACAGTGGGTTTCAACCCACATCCTAGACTCTGCTCACCTGAAGGAAAAGCATTACCACTTGCAGGAGTTTAGTTACGCCCATTTACAGTAATCCCTAATTAAACTCCTGCCTCTTTTCTGGCACTGGCAAGACCTGATGCCCTGGGGACCCCGGGAGCCGAGCGGTGCAGGCAGCGCCCAGCCGGGCACCTTCCTCTGCCCCAGCAGGAAAACAAAATCCCTGTGTTCAAGATTAGCTTTCTGCCCCAAATGCTTTCTTTCTAAGACAGACCCTGCCTCAAGACAGCCCAGATCACCCTCAAGGAAGGGGCTGGAGGCAGAGCTGACACCGCTGAAGAGCAGAGTCACCCCAAAGTCACCCCGACAGAGAGAGGGGCAAGGTAAGAACATACCCACGCAGCGCTTCGGGAAGGTGTCAGCTCAGCAAAGCTGAGCCGAATCAGAACACGGTGAGATTTACGCCCCAAGTTGTGAAATATAGGATTTATTTTGGTATTTTTTTTTTCCTTCTCACCAAAGAGCTGCTCTCTCCCATGGTTGCATAAAAAGCTTGAGTAAGAGCCGTTGAGAAGGCAGATGAGAATAGCCAGGGAGAAGAGCAATGGCAAACTGAAGGAAGGTAAGTTGGCAAGACTGTAACGAAATCGGCAATTACAAAATTCAGACAATTAATAAAGAATGAATGAGCAGCATCATTAAACGCTTAGCACATCAGAAACAAGCCAGGCCTGTGGGGCTCATTAGATAGCAGCAGTGCTCTATCTACTGTTAGAGCTGTTTTTGGGCTGTAACTGGAGAAAAGGGGTAATTATTCATATCACACTTGCTTCATGGTTCCTAATTCAGCAAGAACTAATGCAGGTATTTAATATGTAGAATTTAGTGAATGATTTTTAAGTCCACAAGTCTGAGTAATGTCCTTTAGAGAGATTGAGAAAGAATTATAGATTCGGATCCTTGAAAAAAATCCAAGCTAATAAAAGTTCCAAGATTTTGGGTAGAGTTAGAAAACCACTAATACAGAATTTAATGTCAAGCAAAAGGATCACAGTACAAACCAGCACAGCACCAGTTCTATACAAGCTGAGATTCTAAACTATCTCAATAAAATTTAAAGCGTATTAGGTTGGCTAAGAAACTGAAAGAATACGTTGCTGTTTCCCCTTTGGCATGCATTTTCCCAAAATGTTATCTATAACCATGGTATACCGCCCAGATTAAGGTGACAAAATCACCTCACAAGATCCCAACAATGAAGCAAGGACAGAGACAGATGTCCAAGTGCCATTGTGCTTGCAGGAAACCCCACAGCTGTGATCATTTTTGTGTAGTTCTGGAGGAAAACATAGGGTATTTGCTACCCAGGTCAAGCATACAGGAATTTGACATCTACTCATTTCAGTTTGTTTTTATATGGCATTGGCCAAGCAGGCTCCCAAAGGAAAAAGAAGCAGAAGCTACATCCACAAGTTGAAGAAATGTATCCTAAAAAAACCCCAGAAACATCAGAATATGTCATCCCAGGGGACAGGACACTACAAAGGTAGCGTGGTCCTGGGCATACGAGCAGGGCAACTCGCAGCAAAGTAGAAAGGTGAAATTATCTCAAACATAGCACTGTTGAAATCACAACTAATATAGTCCAGCCCAACATAACATGATCTGCTTTATCACACTTCAAAGAAACAATAGAAAAGAGTTTAGGAAAAAGCAAGAAGAATATGAGGCAAGTTTCCCAGACTCTTAACTCCCAGAGGTTAAAACAAACTTGGTCTATTTATCCAAAGAGTAGGCTAAGAAGGGACTTGCTCAGTCCTCGGAGACTCAGGGAGAGCTTCCTCATGGTGAAGGCAAAATGCAGAAGATTGACTAGCTGGGATTTGAAGTTGGATCCAACAGAACACAGAACGACCTGTCTTTTCACAGAAAGCTCAGTAGGCCTCACCACCAGCATTGGGCCAATTACTTTGGATTTCTCTTTTTTAAATATTGAGGGTTTCTTAGCACATATGTAGAGGTCAGCAGAGATGCCCTTTTGAGTTTGCAGTACTGAAGAGACACACACATCCACAAAGTTCCTGGAGATCAGGGACTGTTTGATGGAGTCCAGACCAATCCCACCCATCATGTTAAGAGCGAGCAAGAAATTGTCATTGGAGCAAAATGCCAAAACAAAACTGGAGGCTTTGGAGGGAAAAAGACAGAGATGGATCTCTATAATGCATAATCACTATTGCAATCCAAGAACAACACCGTAAAACATCATAGGTGGGGCTGTTTTCAGTTAGAGTTAAGCTGAAATGTAATCATATTTGCTGAAGTTTCCTGCAGTGAATACCCACTTAGGGCCTATTTTTGCAATTGATCAGCAGTTTTGTTGGGGAGAACTGGTTTGGTCGGGATTTCTTTCCATCATGTTAAACTCATGCTGGTGAAGACCAAGTGACAAACTAAGACTCATTAGGATCCTTGCTCTCCATCAGGGAAGCCTGGCCTGAGAAGGAAACATTTTCTTCTCTGAGAATTCATCCAAATTTGGCTATATTCTTCACCTAGGGTCTTCCTCTGGGTACACTTCACTCCAGCTTGGGAAAGTCCAGCCCTTCCAAAAATCCCCACTGAAGCACATCATTTCACCCACTGACTGTCATCTACAGGGACACCAAAGCAGCCAGGGACCACAGTGCCATGCTGAGAAGCAGTAGCTCTTGTGTGGCATCACAGCCTGCCCAAGGGGCAAGGAAATGCAGGCAGGAGGAGAGAAGGGACCTCCAGGGCTTTCATGGTTTTCTGTACACTAGAGCCCTTCCCCCCTGGGTTTGGGAGAGTGCTCGGCTCCTTTATCTTGTTCTCGGCTGTGCTTATTGTTTTGCTGTCTTACAATAGACACATCCTTTCCTACAGCTCCCTAACGAAAGGAGATCCATTCCGCAGACAAGCTCACACAATAGTTTTTGCAGTCCCTCCTCTTAACCAGATGTGATCCTTTCCTCCACTCCCGCGTGCCTCTGGAACATGCTGTAACACACACACACAGACACTCTTATAGCTCTCATGGCCACAAAACTCGTTGCCAAAATCCTTCTCACCTTGCCATAAGCTGCGAGGCAGGCTCTGACGCCACTCTTCCCCCTCAGCCATTTGGTGAACAGCATCGCCTGGAACAAACCTTCCTGCTGCACCGAGCCAAAACCACCAAGAATTAATTTTAGCAGGGAAGAATCTGGGGCACGTGGCTTTTTTTTTTTTTTCCCCTTTTCTATTGTGCAAAGCTGCAGCTCTGAGCTTTGCCTCTCTTCTGATGTGATGCAGCAGAGGAGAACACTTCAACAAATTAAATCAAGGGGTCCTTGGCCTTTGAGGACCAGCAGAAAAGCACCAAAGCAGAAAGGATCACACACAAGAGCAGCATTTCAAGTGTTGGCTTCAGCTTGGTTCAATTTTAAATCAGTTTCCCTGTGCAGGGATGCCTCCCTTGGAAGGAGTCTGGCAAGTCACTTAGTCTGCCCATGTCTCAGTTTCTCATCCATAAAACAGATATTAAATATTGCTTGACCCCTGATCTCCTGTTTCTGAGGTTTTTTTACTCTTTTCTCTCCTTTTCCTAAGCTATTTATTTTCTTCATCACAGAGCAAGAGCCAGGTATCACCTCTGGACACACTCACACCTGGCTGGAAGAGATGGCTGCTTGTCCCTGCTCAGGTCCTTGCAACATCAGCTCCAGCAGTCAGCACAAGGGAGAACTTGGACCCCACTCCATCCCAAGGGTAAAACACTGCCCTCATGCCAGCAAACTGATGGGAGCCCTGATTTATTAAAAAACACAGGAAATTTCCATGTCACAGTAAACCTCCAAAGACAAAGCCTCCAAATGAAAGCAATGGCATGGGTGCGAGGAGACACAGACTCAAGGGTACTAGAAAAGGAGGACAGTTCCAGTTCTCCAACTGTGCTGACCAGGAAAGTGCTGGGAGATGCCAGGATGAGTTGCAGAGCCTGAAATCAAGACACAACTCAGCATATCCCTCTCAAACCCATTTTTTCCTCTCAGCAACCTCTCACATCTGCCAGGAACTTATTCCTATGCAGAGTTAGCAATTTACTCTGAAATGCAAAGATAAGTAGATATGGTTATCTTTGCTAGCAAGTTTCTAGCAGCAGAAGAGCCTGTCACCTCTTTGTGACAGCAGTGGGGCTGGAGAGCACTGAGCTGGGTGTGTTAAGGCTGGTGACACTGAACACAGCTCCTTCCCTCAACAACAGTACTTTGTGCAGAGGTTTACACAAGTTAGAGGGTCAGGCAATCAAAGGCAGCTCTGTCACCTTGCAGAAGGAGCAGAGAGCGATCAAAGGACAACAGTTTCTGTAAGAACTCTTCAAACCCTCACAAACAGCAATTACCAGTGCTCTCATGACCCCAAATCTCCCAGAACAAGCTGCAGACCTCCCCCTTGACAGCCAGGCTAAATCCAATCATGCTGGTGAGACATAGCATGCAACAAATCATTCCCTTCTAGGCAGGATGAAAATCCAGAGCGGACATGTGGAGATGAGAAGCCACCCAGGCATTGCCAGAAGCTCCCGTGGCATTTGTGGTGCTGCAGATCTTATGGGTGTCAGTGCTCCAGCTGCACCATGTTCCTCTGGAATTTCACTGAATTTTTAGAGTTGGAAAGGACCATAGAGATCATCTAGTCCAACTCCCCTGCTGAATAGGATTACCTAGAGCTAGAGCACATCACACAGAACTGCATCCAGGCGGGTCTTGAAAATCTCCAAAGAAGGGGACTCCACGACCTCCCTGAGCAGCCTGTTCCAGAGCTCCATCACCCTCATCATAAAGAACTTATTCCTCATATTTGAGTGGAACCTCCTATGTTCCAACTTGTGCCCGTTACCCCTTGTCCTCTTACTGGCAACCACTGAAAAGAATCTGGCTCCCTCCTCCTTCAACCCACCCTTTAGGCATTAATAAGATCTCCCCTCAGCCTTCTCCAGATTAAAGATCCCAGCTCTCTCAGCCTTCCCTCATAAGGGAGATGCTCCAATCTTTGAATCATCTTTGTTGCCCTTCGATAGACTCTCTCTAGCAGCTCCCTGTCCCTCTTGAACTGGGAAGCCCATAACTAGATGCAGTATTCCAGTTGTGGCCTCACCAGTGCTGAGGGGGAGAATGACTTCCCTCGACCTACTAGCCATGCTCTTCCCTATGCAGCCCAGGATTCCATTGCCCTTCTTGGCCACAAGAGCACACTGCTTGCTCATTGTCATTTTGCTGTCTACCAGGACCCCCAGATCTTTTTCTTCGGAGCTTGTCTCCAGCAGATCCACACCTAACATGTATTGGTGCCTAACATTCTTCTTCCCCAGTTGCAGGACCCTACACTTTTCCCTGTTGAACTTCATGAGGTTCTTCCTTGNNTTCTTCCTTGCCCAGCTCTCCAGCCTGTCCAGGTCTCGCTGGATGGCAGCACAGCCCTCTGGGGTGTCAGCCACCCCTCCCAGTTTGGTATCATCAGCAAACTTGCTGAGGATACACTCTGTCCCCTCGTCCATGTCACTGATGAATATATTGAACAGGACTGGACCAAGTATTGACCCCTGGGGGGACACCACTGGTTATAGGCCTCCAGCTTGAACCTGCTCCATTAATCATTACCCTCTGAGTCCTGTCACACAGCCAGTTCTCAAGCCACCTCACTATCCCCTCATCCAGCCCACACTTCCTCAGTTTTCCAATGAGGATGTTATGGCAAGGATTACAGCACTGGATTCCCCTGCTTCTAGTGCAGCTGAGCCCTGGCACTGAACTGGGCTATCAAACCCATGTGTGCACCATGGGGAGCCCTCAGAGGAAGGAGCCACGGAAGTCCCGGGGCACCTCTCCATCAGTGACTCCTCTGCACGTGCCCTGCTGAGCCCAAAGGGTAAGGCAGCCCTGATGCTTGCTTGAAGTAACACTGCCGAAGAGGAACAAACATGAAGCAGGAAGAAAAGGAGGGAGTACAAGGGCACGAGAAAGGTGGCAGACATTTGTGAAATGACTTGACGGGCCCTCCACGAATTCAGAGAGGGGGTGGGAGCTGGCAGAGCACTCCCCGGGCTGGGAAGGAACGGTGCTGAAGGTCTGCCCTTTCCCCACGTTCAGGCAGCCTGGCAGACGTTACTCCCCATCCTCTCCCTCCAGCTCCCAGCGGATATTTGCCAATGGCTCAGGCGCCGTGGGCATCGGGAAGCCAGTAACGTGATTCACCACGAGTGCTGGTGGGGAAAGCCCCTGGCCGGGGGAGCGAGGTGAGTCATGGGGAGATGCTGTTGGCTCTTGGAGAAGGAAGCAAGTCAAACTGAGGAACGGCCAACTCAAGCAAACACAGGGCAGGGATGCGTGACGGGGACGTAGGGGACACAAGGCACTGCTGCCTCCCAGCTTTTTGCCAGCAGCTCCAGTCCTGCCCTGGGCTGGGTGCCTACTTGGATCCGAGCCCTCTCAATGGCATTTGCCTGGCTTCAGGCCAGCATCACCCACCAGAGGCACTACACTGGTATGCCCAGCGCCAGTTGATGTGCTCCTGCTAGAGCCCTGAGCACTGCCTGCCCACGGGACACTTGCCCAGAGAAGAAGTCCTGAGCTCCTCAGAGAGACAGGAGGTGTGGGGAATACCAAGCATCAGTGTGCACCTCCTGGCTCATCAGCCTTCTCAAAGCATTCTCCTTCATCTGGGTTTTATGGTTTCCTTCGTCCCTGCTGGCTCCATAGCCAAGCTCCCCATCCATCTGTGAAAAACCCTGCTCTTTCCCAGGCTGGACATCCTGCCACCAAACTCTCCTTTCCACCACACTTTGAAGCCTGTCCACAAGGGACATGCTGCTGCCCCAGACCTGGCAGAGAATTCTTAGCTAGGGCATTGCTGGAAGCCAAAAGGCAATGAGCTTATCATGACTTATTTATGAGGCCAGCCACAGGGAGAAGAGGAACATACAAGAGGGGTTGAAGCTAGATGATCTGCAATTAGATGATCTTCCATCTCTAACCATTCTATGACTCTATGCCTGTTCCTTGTCTCCTCAGGACCCATCAGGTCGCATGTCTGGCTCAGCCCAGTCATTCGTGCCATCTCATGACCCCAGCAGCCTGGCAGACAGCTGGCACAGGAAGTAATTTGCTCACATCTGCCTGGGAGCATCTTCCCAAAGTTCCTCTGGCAAGCAGTGCCCAAAGCCCCAATGCTACCGGGCTTCCTCTGGGGCTCAGACCTGGTTTCCAGTGTTAATGGCTCACACTTCACACCTTCTTACCAGTTCAGATGCCTGCCCTCTGCCAGGTCATTTACCTCCTTACACTTGTAATTTTACTACATGTGCATGTACATCTCACACTAATTAACTTTACCAGTAACCTTCAAAGCTTTGCTGGAAAGCACTTGCCACATCCTGGCCATGGTATTAAAATAGGCAGCAAAGCCAGGGCCACCAGGCTTTAGCAAATTCCCCAGGGAAACCATCCCTCCATCATGGGCAGTCATAGTCCAAAGGCTGCTTCGATGAACCTGGGTACTAATTTAACCAGTTTATTGATTAAATACTAATCACAGGATGAGATCCTGACGTATTTCCCACAATCAAGTAGGCGGCATGTTGGTGGCAAAGCTGGACTAGCCATTATTTTATTAGGAAGTTAAGTGGCACTGGTGGTGCTGGGAGAAATATGATGAACTCCTCCAGAAGCTTTCACCCTTTTTACTGCGATTGTCAAATACTGAAAGAGCAATTGAAATTATTACAGATATCCCTTCAGTTCCTACCAGATCTAATAGAATGTAATCTTGTTCATCTCGGATAATCACGTCAAGTCATTAGCGCGCTGATAATTCACCTCGTGCTGAGCACCGTGACTTGGCCAAGAGCAGGCTGAGCTCTTCAGGTGGCCAAAGCCCGAGCATCTGCTGGCCAGCCCACTGCCCACCATCCCCATCGCCACAGGGCTCATGCTTGCAGGGCCAGCTTGCTTTCAAACCCTGCCCAGGGACAGCTGTAGCTGTGCTACTTCTTGCATGATGAAAGACAGAGGAAAAAAAAATAAAAAAGAAAACCAAACCCCCAAAAAAGATTACATTATTACATTATTATAAATGACCTAATGCTTTTCAAAACTCACCGTGGCAGGAACAGGGGTATCTCAGAAATATTTCAACTGAAAGAGCTCAAAATTACACCAGGCATTCTAACACAAATAACTGGCCAAATGCTTCAATTTTCACACCAGTCTGACTGTGTATGTGGCTTGCAGAGGATGCAAAATCTTGCTTTAAACAAGCTTGTTGAAATTCAGCAATTTTGCCAATTTGCTAAAATAGAACTCAGCTATGCAAAGCAGTAGAAATCCAAAAAAATCAGATGTACCTGACAGAGTAGGAGGTGTAGAGGAGCTAGATTTTAAAGTACTTGAAATGCCTCCTTGTTTTGAGCCTGCAAAACTCATCTGGACACTTCCCAGAAACAGGCTTGCAGAAGATTTCCAAAGAATTAGCTTTTAAGAAGTGCCTATCTAGGATTTCAACCTTTCTGGCACCAAAGAAAACCTGGATTAAAGCTGTACTCACCAATCCAAGCAGCACAAAAAGAATGATTCCAAATTCTCTATAGAACGACCATACCAAGCCCCAGCCAGGTAGGGCTGGCTGCTCTGGAGACATGCCAGGAGCACAGAGGAAAGCATTTACATCATGAAAACATAAAAAATTATACAGTTATTGTTGTCATTTAGGGCCCCATGTACTCAGCCAGTCAGAGGAGAGAGGATGCCCTGCAGCTATCTCAAGCACTTTACACTGAAATCTTCCACAACTCACTATCTTTAATGGCTGGGAACACACCTCAATTGTGGTCTCTTCCTCTCCAGTACTGTAACATCCTCTTCAGTGCTGACAGATGTACAACCCATCCCAGACCCCATCCACAAGCTCCCATCTGAATTTCTCAAGCTTTGCCTATGGCTGGCATGCAGCAGAAGCAGCTTCTGGGCTGCTGCTTCCCAGGAGAGCTAGGTCAAGGAACGTCTCGAAGTCTCATACCAACAGGACAGGCTGGCTGCAGTTTTAATGAGCATTTAATTTCTGTTGAGCTTGGGATCTTTTGGAATTCAGGTGCCTAAGTGTTAACTATGTGGACTTATGGATCAGTTTATCACACCTTGCATCCCAAGAAGCCAAGGAACACTTTGAAGGCAAACCTATCCTAGAAGTTTAAGGCATGAAGCAATATGGACCATATTACTCCATTTTGGGATAAGGAAGAGAGGGGAGTCAGTTGTACAAACAATCCCAGCTGCTTGCTAGGAAAACAATCTCTAGCCTACTGTATTAGTACTGACATGGCCATCCGTGCCCTGGAAGAGAGTCAGAAGATGTAGGCTCTGGAGGGAAGCTGCAGAAAACACTTAGGAAATTGCTGTCCAAGTGCATCCTCAGCCAGGCCAATGTCCTTTTCCACCAAGTCCTTCCAAGGGCCAGGGATTTGCACCAAGATGCAGAGGGAGGTAGGGCTGTGCCCCCAGCAAGCCAGCGGAGCAGGCAGGAAAAGCAGGAAGGCAGAGGCAGCCAGCCGAGCACCTCCCCTTCCCTCCTCTCCCCCGACCTTCAAGAATCCTGGGAATTCTCCAATATCCTCCTGCCCTGGACAGAAACCCTCCCTCTGGTGAGAGCCATGAGGATGGCCGTGCTGCCGCCAGCCCTTCAGCAGGGGGAGGATGGGGATGGTATCCCTGCCCTGCAACACTGACTCCCTGTATGAGGGAGTCCCTCTCAATCCCAATCCACAAGAGAGAACAGATATTGGCTTAACATCTACATCTTGCTCTGGTGGAGCCTGTTCTGCCCACGATCCGTTGCTCTGCTTTGCTCCCAGGAAAGGGGCACCAGAGCCAGGCCAGAGCAGGAATCCCAGCAATGCCAGCTATGCTGTGTCCTCCTCTTTGCCCCCAAAGGGTCAGGTCTCCCTCTGAACAGGAAGCTGGGATCAGCCAGACCCCCAGGGCTCGACCCTCTGAGTCCCAGCTGCTGGGGAGCGGAAGGGGGGGGCAGCGCTGCAGGACGAGGTGCTGCTGTCCCTCCCCAGCCAGGCAGTTATGGGGACCCCCAGGGTGCTCTCCCCACCTCAGCACCCATGCTGCGGGGCAGGGTGCTTCCTCACTTCTTTGTAGGATCTTTTTTTTTTTTTTTAAACGACTTAGGAAATAGTGGCAAAGGCCAATGAGCTAGCACAAAGGCAGCCAGCATGAGAAAGCGAAGCCACGATGGTGTGGGGGATGGAAAGGGGTCCCCTCCATCACTGGCAGCAAGTAACTGGGAACACACCAGAACACAACGCTGCACTAAAACAAAAACATACAGACCTGCAGAACCACTGCAGCTTGCACTTGAAGATCTCCCATGGGCTGCTCTCTGTGCCTAACATAAGCTTTTTCCTCCTCTGGTTTCCCCAAGCCAATATTTGGGGAATTACTTTATTCCTCAAAGAACGCAACTTACCCTTCTGCTTTGAGAAGGTCACACATTCCTTGACCTCCAGCCAAAATCAAACCAGGCTCCGGCGCCCAGCCCAGCCCAGCCAGCGCCGCAGGAACGCCTCGCTGCCGGGTGCGAGGGCAGGGCAAATCCCGGGAAACCAGGGAAGGGCTTTATGCGTAAACTCTCATCAAACAAACCCTCCGGGCACCCTCTTGGCGAACGGCACCCCACGACAAAGAAACAGACGTTAACAGTCTCTCTGGCAGATGTGGCCCACAAACTCACAGCCTCTCAACAACTCGCATCTCTCTCGTCTGACACAAGATGAAGGAAATCCAGAGCACATGTTCCAAACGCATCAATTCATCATGAGAAATCATTTCTTTACCCTAATTTGTGTTCTTCCAGCCGTTCGGAGCTTTATCTCTGAATTGTCTAAACTATGCTTAAGTTTATTTATATTGGTCAATGCAAAAACACAGTAGGGTTTATTTAAGCTCTCAAAGTTGTGCTGGTCCACCCATGCTGATGTGGAGTCATGTGATTTTGGGGCTGGAGCTGCGTCCTTTCAAAAGCCTTATCTTGAAAGGCAACAGAGGAAACAGGTGTTTATGAGAGCTCCTGACAATGTCACAGTTGTTTTGTCCCAAACTTTGTTTGGAACCAGCAAGGTGAGCAAAGCTAATGCCATAAAGGACTTCCCAGCTTGTGCACCGGCCACAACATTAACCACCACCAACAGGACAGGGCAGGGGGTAGGAAAGCTGCTGAGAAAAGCCCACAAACTACGTGCTGGAAGTTTGAAACTGAAGAATTTTGCAAGCTGCATCATTGGGATACAATACTCCTCTCCTTGGGGTATGATACCCTCTCTCCTCCTCTGGTGATAGAAAACAAGACTATAGCAAGAGTCTTCAGGAGGGACTGAGAGAGGAGCCCTGGTTGGGCTCCTCAGCCGCATGAGCAGGACCACTGCTCATGAAATCCCGTGAGGCCTCCTAAAGAGCTCATCCATCACTCAACATCCCTGCAAGCATCCTCCTCCAAGCTTCTTCTGTTTAAGAGTGTTATTTCCAGGAGAGGGGCATCCCAGGGCAGACCCCTTGCTTATGACCCACACAGCAGACACAGCAAATTACCTGCACTTGTGGCCACACCAACAGGTGTGTCAGACCAAGGTCCAAACCCCTACCCAAAGGGCTGTCTCGTGTTGAAGAACAGTCAAGCTCCTGCAGTTTTAAGCCTGGGGGCAGCAAGCTCACCGCAGGTGACCTCCCAGCCTGCCCTTGAACCCCTTCCAGTTGTGCAGGCCATGGAGCAGAGGAAAAGCTCCTCTCCTGGCTATTGGCCAAGCATTATACAGAGAGAGCGCCCTGTATCCTGACTATAAGTATTTTGGGAAGCCAGATGACTTCATTAGCAGCTGACACCCCCTGAACCTACTCACTGTTAAACAAGCTCGCTGCTGGCTGGCCCCAGAGCTCGTTACTCAGCACCATTTAATTTGCACATTGCCATTTAACGGGCATTAACCTGCTGGCATATCTAGGCACCAGCTGGAATTTTCAGGCAGCTGAAGCGCTTAATGCAAGTGGTCAAACCCCCAGCGCACCTCTTCCACAAGTAGTTTGTTGTTGTCTTTGAATTGGGACTGAGGAAATCCTCCGAACTGCAGACATGCTATGGTTTCCTTCCAGTCCTGGCAGCCCCACATCCTGCACCCACCTCCCACCCCACCGCTGCCTCCCCAGCACAGGGTCCCGCACAGGACACAGCGCCATGAGCATGGAGAATGGCCCTGCTACGGCTCGGGCTGCAGCTAATCCCAGCCACGGCACGTGGGATGCCTGGGTACCACGGGGGACAGCCAGCACAGGGGATGCTCCAAATGTGATGGCATGGCAGAAAGTCACGAGCTTGCAGCCACCAAGCCAGTGGGTTACACGGAGATCTCCATGGAGAGAGTGACGGTGAAAACTACAGAGTTACGAATAACCTGGAGGATGGGACTCAGGTGAGACGAGGCTGCAAGCAGAGATCGAGACATGGTGCCCCCGCAACCCCCAGCAGAGGAAGGAGCATCCTCACCACACTCACCCTGATCCGCCGCATGGCCGTCACGATCTCCACCCGACTGTTTGGCCGTGGCACATCCAGGCTCCCGATGTACTAGAGGAAAAGAAAGAGCCGATTAGTCAAGTTTCCATGGCAGTGGAAACCTCACAGTCCCACCATGGACTCGATGGCATCCCTAGATGGAACCCAGTCTCACTTCTGGGGAACAGAAGTTTAGCCCACTGCACCTCGCATGCCTCCCACCACGAAGCTGTTCCCTCACCACAATGTTTCTAGCATTCAGCAGCCCTTATTCTAACAATAAAATAACTTTGGTAATCAGGCCAGTGGGATTCATTCATCTGTGCCATGATCAAAGTGTGTAAGCATAAGCCAGTAGCACCTCAGCTGCCCCAAATCATCTATTATAGACCTGGAAATTGAATGTATCCCTAAAATAGCTGGGTCAACCTCTCCTGTGACAGGCCCTTCGCTACTTAATTACAGCCCTGCCAAACCCTTGGCTGTTTCTGCAGAGACGCTGAGCCTCCAGGCCAGGCCTCCAGAAGAAAGGAGCCGCTTTGCTATTCAAAGGGGACCAAAGGCAGCACCGCTGCAACCTGGCACGGAGAGATGCTGAACAAAAACCTTTTTAAAAATAAAATGGAAGAGGGCAGATTCAGAAGAAGGATCAGAAAACAGACAAGCAATGAAGAGTTGATGCAGAGCGCTAAAAACGCGTAGTTAGAAGAAAAGCATTTTGAGCCTATTTACTAGCCCCCTGTGCTCCCACGCTTCATCTCAACATGAGCACTGACGTAACCCTCAGCGGCGCAGCACGGGCACTAAACCCGGCAGGGCTCTATATGTTCCCGTGAATGGCGCCATAACCCCTGCTGACACCACGAAAACCCAGGTCTAAGGGGTCACCACCCGGGCAGAGGCTGCAGAGAGGGGTCATTTCTCACCCAGCATCCCTGCGGGACTCCTGGCTCCTCTCTGCTGGGACGCCGCTGCCACCTTTATTGGGGGCACAGCGCAGGGGCTGCATGATCGCCCCTGGGTTTTGCCTACATGTGCTGTCTTTGAGAGCCCTCCCTGCTAGACCTCTACGCCTGCACCCCGAGCTCAACAAGCTCCTGCCCCGGGTGCAGATGGAGGCAGCATCCAGCGAGTGGCACCGGGCGGTCGGTGCTGAGAGTAGACACGAAGAGGGAGGATATAAAAATAAACAGCAAACAGCTGGCGTGTCCGTCACGTGCTGAGCAGGCTGCCATGGTGCAGGGCAGCTTTATGTAAGCAGGAATTAAAGCCCACGATGCACACCGCTGGCATGAAACTGCCCAGACCCCAGCTCCTGAATGCCTGACTGCAAAAGCACAAGCCTTGGTAAGTTTTTAGTGTCTCCCCACCCCCCACCCAAACGCAGCCTTCCCACCCCTTCAAAGGTTCAGGCCTCATTAAGAGGCATCTTTGATGTCAATCGATTTCCTTTTCTTATATAGTCTGGAAACCATCAGTAAAAAGCAGGAGATGAGGAAGATGGCTGAGGTAGGCAGACACCTGGGCTCATTGATCACCATGCAGCAGGTAAGGGAGAAACCCTTCCTCATCTTCCCGCACATGGCAGTTGTCTTGGCTTCACTGCACCCTCCATCCGAGCTCCCCCCTAGCTCTTCTGCCGAGACCACCCGGCACCTCTGCCTGCTCACATGCAAGGGAAACTTCTTTACTTGAATTATAAGAAGGATAGAACATTTGCTAGCAAAGAGGACAGCCAGGGGATGCCTCTCTTCTTCCAGCTATTCCCAGCAGCTCCGGGTCACTGCCACTGGAGGGGTAATCGCTTTCCTTCTCCCCACATTTTCCTTGCACAGGTGAGGGCAGAGTACAGCCATGGGCAAGGACAGGATAAGTGGTGGCAGGTATCAGCTGGGCAGAGACAGCCCTGTCAAATGCTGGCTCCCACATGAATTCAAGCAATGCCAACCTTCTGGTTGACAACCACAACCTCGTCCAGCAGCAACACTCAGCCATGCCCATAATTGCATGTACAAGACTGTCAGGGCTGGGCCAACCCATAAGCAAGTGATGGAGCAGAAACTGGACACCACCTTGCACCTCCTTGGAAGGCTCTCCTGGAAAACAGCACCAGCAGTAGGAAGTGTCCTGCCCCTGTATTAAGCTATTCCCCTCCAGCCCATGCTTGTGAGCACCTGAACCAAGGGTCTCAGGTCACAAAACACACAGGATTCACCTTTGTTCCCAAAACCCAGGCTCCAGAGCATCCTGCTGCATCCCGCATCCCACATTCCATGGGAGCACACCCTCACCAAGAGCCTACAGCACCTCCAGCCCCACCGTGGGCTCACTTCACAGATTACTGTGCTCACAGCTCCAAAAACACCCACCTCTCCCTCCGCTCTGGAGGCAGGTATTTTTTTTGCACATTTCACAAAACTCAACAGATGGACAAAGTCTCCCCAGATTATTTTTGCCTTCAGGGCAGAAAGCGCACATGGGAACTGCACTGCAGAGGAGTAACCCTTCACAATGTGATGTGTCCTCCCAGACACGTGGACTTGGAGGTCAGCCTTTCAACAAAACTACTCTTTCCCAGGCAAGGCGTGGGGATGGCCTAAGAAACCACCTGTACTTGCTTGTGATTTGCAGGTGATAAGTGCACAGAGCTCTGTTCCTGCGCTGCTCTCCTCCAACCCTCCTACTCATAGCACCAGCCTTTATTTTGGGAAGAGGTGTGGGAAAAAGAGGCAAGGATCAGCAAAGCAGCAGGAGCCTCTGGGGTGCAGAGCCCCCCCCCGCCTTCCACCCAGTTCCCCCCTCCCAGGGAAGGATGCCCAGATACCTCCAAAGCATGGGGGTTCCCAGACCCCAGCTATGGGCTTTTGCCTTCCTTTAAAATCTACATGCCCTAAGCGAGGTGCCAGCCATGGTGACAGCCCTGTCAATGTCCCTGGTCCCCGCAGAGGTTGGACCAGCATCCGTCCCGTTTCCTGCGGGAAAGAAAGGCAGCAGGGCCCGGGCTGAGCTCAGGGAGGAGAAAGGCAGGCGCCTGAGACAAAAGGAAGGAAAATAAAGCTGTGTGAAAGAGAGCTGACAAAGAAAATAAACCCATGAAAGAACTCACCCTCTCCAAGCCCCCGGGAACTGAGTAGGAAACCATATGTACATATGCAGGACATGGCTTTTCCAAATAATCACCTCCAGATCCACAGCCCCACCACCCTGCTATGGGATCAGGGGACAGGGTGGAGCCCCCCCCTTCGAAGAGCCAGGTAGGATTAGGGGGTCACTGATCCTCGCGCTCTGAAGGTGGGGGACAGGGCTGGCTCAGTGGGGAGGGCAGTCCCAGGCAGCCCCCTCCTCCTCAGCCCAATTAGGAGAAGAAAAGCCACCCGCTCGTAGCCCCAGTGAATGGGCAGCCGAGGGGGTCCCTTCTGTAAGGAGGCACTCCGTCAGCCCCACAAAGGCAGCCCTCACACTGCAAATGGCCAGAGCCTCTCAAGGCTGTGTTCCCCAGTGGTCACGGGCAGGCAGGCACAAAGCACCTATTTTGCCATAGGTGCTTTCAGTCCCCCGCACCCCGCTGCTCCTCATGCCCGTGCGTGGGACCCCCATCGGTCCTTCCAGGGCCCCTAGAAAGGGCTGCCCCTCTCCCTGCCATGCCACAGGCTTGGTGGTCCTCACCTATGGAGCTTCTCAGCACCCAAAGGGAGCTTGTGTGCTGTCACCCTCCCACACAAATCCCCCTCTCCACCCCAGGCATGGCTGGAAGGGGTCTCCAGACAGCCCACAGCACGAACCCTTCCATGGCTTACGAAAGACCTACCCAGTTGAGGGAAATATCAATCCTTCCCAGGCCAGAGGAAAAAAGAAACCCAAGAAAACAAAGGACAGCATTTTGCCAAAACAATGTTTGCACAAGTCACTTAGTTTCTCATTTTTCCTTGAGGTTTTTTAATATTTCTTGTTTTCTGCTCTGTCAGGAACAAATTTTCTTGGGAAGGTGCTTTTTTCTGTGACAGCAGGTGGCAGATTATTTTCAGAAAGCTGGAGGCCGATTGCATCCCTGACGGTGAGGACACTTTTCCAAGGGGGTGCTGATGAGATCCTTTGCTGGTGGTGGGCAGCGAGAGCCTTCCTGGAGAGGAGCTGCCACCTTCCCGAGGGAGGGCACGCTGCTGCACTGCCAGCCCCAGTAGCCTGCAAAGGTCAGGGCTGAATCATACCTGATGGACAGGGGGAGCCTAAACTGTCTGGCTGCCAGGCTTCCAGCTTGGAAAGCCACCTGGAACCAGAGGGCTTGCCATGGATGAGGAGCCACAGTGAGGAGAAGCTGCAGGCAGGCAGCAGGGCAGCGCGGGCAGAGGAGACACCCTGGCACCAATCCCCAGGCTGGGGCATCACACCACAGGCTATGCAGCCATCCTTGGGGCCAGCAGAACCTCATCCAAGCAGAGGGTCCTGCATCTGGGCTGGGGAGGGGTTACTGCAGGTACCCACAGCCCAGTGAGAGATACGGGGTGCAAGGGTCCCAAGATTTCTGAAGAGTCCAGGGTGGCGCAAGGCTGTACCAGGCACTGGGACATTGGCCCCGTGACACACAACTGTGCCATGAAGCAAGGGCCAAAGTGCTAGGGCACCAGCCCCCAGCCGGGGGCCCCGAGATCTGAAACCTCTTTATTTCCCCAGTGCCTGAGGAAACATCTAGCCCAGCTGATAAGGGTTTCTCCCCTGGCAGCCACCACCAGGGAAAGCAAGAGAAAACCCAGTTCCCAGGACTTTTGCTGTCCCAGAGAGCTCCTGCTCTCCACACACAGTTGCCCACACATGGCCTCTGCCCAGGGAGCCATGGGGCTGGGCTGGCACAGTCCCAGCTCTGCCCTGCACCCCAGGAACACCCAGCCATGCTGGAAGGAAAGGGGGGGAAGTTTACTCAGACTGTGGTGGTTCAGGCTCAGAGGCCAAAAGGGATGGAAAAGTCAGGATGCCAGCTGACTTCAGTGGAAAAAAAAAAAAGCCCTGGCTTTCCAGCCTGAGCCCATCAGGAGGGTGCAGCGAGCTCTCTGCTCAGCTAGAGGAATCCAGTCTTGCCCAGTCCCCCCTTATCGGGGCTCTGCACCCTGAGGATGCCAGGGTGCACCCGGCTGTCGGACCCGAGCAGAGCTACGCAACCAGCCAGTGGGCATTCAAACAGGGGGACCTTGTGCCAGGCAGCACTGGTCAAGCTGATGCCCTGAGGATATTAGTGTTTACCTGCCTGCCGAGCCTAGAAGCATTTGCAACCGCCTCTGAGCTGCAAGTGCCAGGGGGCACCAAGCTCCGGGGGGCCCCAAGACAAGACCCCAGCGCCCACCAGGGCCAAACGGACTGCACCCACCCTCCCGTCTCACCAGCCAAAACAGGGCTCACGCAATAAAGGGGGGGGGCACCTTTGCAGCAGGATGCAGCCCTGCAGCAGGGATGCCAGGACACAGAGGTGCACCAGGAGAGCAATAAAGCACGGTTGTCCACTTGCCCCTGTTTCCGACCCCCCCCCACCCCGCCCAGTCATGCCGCCCCCCAGGCGGGGGGCTGAGCTTTCTGCACTTAGACCCAGCTACAGCCTGAGCAGGCGACTGCGCACGGGATGTGCCAGACAGGAACACTTCGGCGGCCAGAAAGAAGGGCCAAGAGCATCCCACCCCCATCGCCTCTTCCTCAGGACCTTCTGGCATCTGCTGAGCCCATGTGCTGCCTGACTGGTACCCACAGTCTGGGCACACGCAGCTTTGCCAAATCCTGGAAGAGTTGCCTTTTTTTTTTTTCTTCTTCCCCCCCCCCCGCCAAGAGCTTCACCAAGCAGCCTGTGAACTGACTTAACAAGTATGGCAGGAATATGCCACTGTTTCAGCCGAAAACTTTTGTGGCACACGGGAAGGTTATTTATAGCCTCGAGCAAGCAATCCCAGGCTAAAAAATCACACTGCAGCTTTGCTCTGGGCTGAGCAGCCCTGACAGAGCACACCATACTCCAGAGCTGCCAGTACAAACAGCCCCCAAATAAAGCTGCCAAGTCTCTCCCAGAGAGTTAAAGAGGTGCAGAGCTTCACACAACCTGTCTCTGGCTTCCCAGCCCTCCAAGAAAAGGAATCTCTTTGGGAAGGGAGCAGAGAAGGGGAACTGAAGACCCCAATCAGAGCTGCCTGCAACTCAACCCACTTCCAGCGCTTTTATGTATGGCCCCTCCGTATGTAAAAATATACACAAGAGCAGAAACACACATGCATTTGTTGCTTAATGTTCACCTGAGGCTATAATCCCTTTCCTGATAAAATTATTATCTTTGCAGCAATCAGTAGACACAGCCCTAGGAAGGTGGTGGCAGGGGAGCTGGAGGGGCCCATCGGAAGGGACATACTGGATCAGACTAAAGTCTTCTTTGTGTCCCATCGCCAAACATAGACAGCAGCAGATGCTCGGTTCAACTTCAGTTTCCCACGCACGGAAACAGAAAAAAAAAAAAAAAAGCACTGACAAACGAGAGAAAATGCCTGGTTGCCAAGATCTCTGAAGGGGGAAAAAAAACCCCAAACCACAAAACCCAACCACCACCTGAACCCAAACACCCCACCTGCTGCCCAGAAGAACAGCAACCCTCCTAAACCTCCAATCCCACATTTATCTGCAACCAGGGTCTGACGTCAGGAAAGCCAGGTCTCAGCACATGGCTCGTCCTAGCCCATGGCAGTCCCAGACTGAAGATGGTGGGAGCGAAGACAAGGTTTGCTTGGACAGCCCCTTCTTTCCTCTCTCCCCTCGCCTGCAGATGGGGGAGTAGCAGAGAGGGTTCTTGCACCCACCTCCCCCCTTCATTGGGAACCATGTGTATTAGGGCACTGCAAATGGCTTAATGAGCCTTGGGACTGAAGGATTAACAGCAATTACCAAATAATGGGCATTTTGTAGATGGGACCTTGCTCTAAACCACAAATTCTCCAGAACAGGAGAGAGCCCAGCCCAGCGAGCACCTGAGAGGGACTCTAATGACAGGGGGCCAGTAACAGCTTCCCCGTGCAAACCCAGCACCCCCGCACTCGAGTGCACAGGGGGTCCAGGAGCGCAGTGACAGGCTCCACCACCCCACTTAATTCCCTCAACATGCTGATCTCTCGGGAGGCGTTGGAATCGCCTGAGTCATGATTTCCAAATGGACAGAATTGCTGGTGTTGCACAAGCTGGCCCTTGGGTTTTGCAGCACCAAGGCTTTGGGAAGATAAGGAGTAAACTCACATCACCCTCCTCCTCACCCCAACCAGAGGAGAAATGATGGGTGGAGGAGGACAGAAGGAAACTTTACTCTCTACATATCCATTTATTTAACCAGAAACCATTGCACAAGTGGGAATTTATGCCTGCTCCCCTGTGCCACACTGCAGCTCCCAGCTCTTTCATCCGAATGCTTCAGCTAACTCAAGAGGTCAGGCTTTTGATTTTATTCAACAATTCAGACCAGAAGACACAGAAGACAGCAAATCCCCTCTGAGCCAGCTCCCCCGAGTCCCAGCAGCCTGGCTGAACCACCTCAGGGGCACAGAGGGGTCTGATGCCAAGAGGGGTGGCCAATGAAAACAGATCCAAAAGTGTGAAACGTATTACTCTAAGAAGACAGAGTGGGATTTTCCAACTATTGGATTTATCTCCAGAAAATGGATTAACATAATCCTTAGAGGACACTTCACTCAGACTCAGTGTCCCCGTGCCAGATCATGTGGCTGCAAGTAGCTTCAATGGGGATGAGCAACACAAGCATCCCGACAGCTTCGTGTGTGACAGCAGTGCCTGCCTCAGAGCGAGTCCATCACTTTGTGCTTGAAAAGGGTCCAAATCCTGACTGCCCACAGCCACCCTCCCTGGGACACCGTGATTCCCTTGGGAGAAAAGGGGGAACATCAGCATGGAAGCCAGCAGCTACTGATGAACAAAAACAGGCAGTACATCCACTATGTGTGTGCCATTTAAAGGCAACAGCAGACAATGTAGGTCTGAGTGTAAAAATAAAATTAAAAATTAAAACAATAAATCAGTGCATACTAACTCAGGCCCGCGTTCCCCCCTGCAGTGAGCCCCAAGCAAGCTCGTCAGGAATCCCGGGCTGCCAGAGCAGAGACCGCTGATCCAGCTGCTGAGCGAGGGCTGTAACACTGGGATCCCCACCGCCCGCGCTATCAGCAATCCCAGGAGGCTTTTAGGAGACAGGCACGCGAGCCCTGGCACTCCAGCTGAGCATTTTTCTTCTTTAACCTCCCCCCAAAGTTCTGCTCTAAATCAGAGTTCCTCATTTTTGTGACTCGCGCTGGGTGTCTGACCGAAACAAGAGCCAAGCGGGTTTAAGTGCTTGGGATTCTTGGGGATAAAAGGAACTAAAGGAGTGTAAGCATTTAATTAATCTCCAGCAATCTAATAAGAGGATGGAGTAATTGCCTAAGCCATCTGCATTCTGCATCTGGCATCAGGGGCTGCTGGAGAAACCCACAAAATCGGAAGACGGGTTTTGTACGGAGTGTGCTTGGCATTAACGCCTGCCACGGGATACAAAATAAGAGGAGCTAACAAAGACTAATATGCACCACCCCATTAATGCAGCCCGACCAGCGGCATGGACAAGAGATCAGCCATGAGCAGACCAAGGGGCAAGTGAAGCCCAATCCCACTGCTGGGTGACACAAACCTGGCATGGAAGAGACATAGCATTTGCACCCAGGCAACTGGGATCTAGAAGGGGAGATGCTTCACCACCTCCCCACAGGTGAGGGCTGAGCAGATGCTGGCAGTAAAACAACATTTGGCTCCAATAATCCAGGAGGGATAGGCTGCAAAGCTGAATTTGCACAGTCTTTCCCAGGAAAGAGTTGCAAAGCAGGTTTAAGTTTGCTCCATAAACAACTCCTCTGCAGCACGGTGCCCGCCATCAGGCAACAACGGCCTTTGCAGAGGAACCCTCCCAGCTGCGAGAAGAGGGGGAAACTTCAGCACCCTCCAAGGAGCTACAGCCTTGTCCCCCAGGGCACTGCACAGGATTAGATGCCAAAGCTTTGCTTCTTCCCGTGCCAGCACCCATGCTCCAAGGACAATGGTGTGCGACAGATGCCTCCCTCCCTGCCACTCAAAATCTGTTCTACAACAGCTTTTTTCCAAGCCAAGGGGTACCTCAGCAACATGATAATCACATCCCCCAGGAGCAGCAAAGGGGGCAGGATTACGAGCTTCCCCTTTTCCAATTTCCTGGCCAGCTACTTCCCGGTGTACTGCCGGCCAGCACTACCTGCTCAGGGCTGGGTAATGCGGGCAGGTAGCCTGGCTTTTTCCCAGCCTGCCCAGGGAACACAGGCACTCAGACGGTGGGAAGCCACAGCCTAAGTGGAGTAAGAGTCTGACAGATCCCAACGTATTTAGAAAACAAACAAACAAATAAATAAACAGCGCTTCCTGACCAAAACACTAGCAAGAATGGTTTATACAAGCAAGGAGAAACAGCAAGCTTTTCTTTCAGGCAGGCAGCCCTGACCTCTTGCACTGCACCGCAAATGGCATGCAGTTCCTCCGCCTGCTCACAGGATGGGTTTATCCCATTAGAGGAGAAGCAGGGTACGAGGCATCCTGCAGGAACACCAGCCGTCCCCCAGCACGCCGGCATTCCAGCACTTCCCACAGCGCTGGAAACGCAGAGCGAAGCCCAAACCTTTCCCGGGAAGAGGCGCACACGGTCCCGGGTTCCTCCGGGTCCCCATGCAGAGCCAAGGAGGGAAAACAGCAGGGTGACTCTGCTCCAGCTTGACCCATCAGCCGTCCAGCTTCGACATCCACACGGGATGGGGAGAAGCCTCACTTTGCAGCCGAGTTTGGTGGAGAGAAAGGTACACCTACGGGATGGGCTTCCCGGGGGTTAGCAAACCCCAAGGCTATGCGGAAAAGAGAGCTGGAAAACAGGGAATACGAGGGGGTCCGGAGGCGCAAGCGCTGGGCAGGGACCACCCCACCACCCCCCCTTCCGCGCCCGCTGCCCACCTTGGCCTCGAAGCAGATGCCGTGCTGGAAGGCATCTTCGTTGTGCAGCGGGATGCGGAGGTCGTGCCGGTCGTCCACCAGGTTGTACTTGGACTTGGCGGGCATGGCGGCCCCGCGGCGGCCGGGCTGCCCCTGCAGCGCGCCCGGCGCCGCCGCCGCGGAACCTCCGCCCCTCGCCGCCGGCCGGCCCCGGGGCGGGGACGCGCCGCCGCGGAGCGCGGAGGAAGGGCGGGCGGAGGAAAAGGGGGGGGGGGATGTGGGGGGTGGTCTGGCAGCGCGAGTCTCCGCACAACCCCCCCGCATCCACCCCTCCTTCCAGAGGGGAGGAGCAGGGGAGCTTAAAAAACGAGGAGCCGAAAGGGCCGGCGGGGAAGGGAGCGCTGACATCTAGTGCGCGGTGGCGGGTCTGCACCCCGGCCCCGCCGAAGTTTAAAAAAAAAAAAAGAAAGAAAAAGAAAAAAGAAAAAAAGAAAAAACAGGGGCGGGGAGTGGGATAGAAAAAGCCCTGCAAGTGGTTAACGGTGGTGGGGGTCCAGCACAGCCCGGGGAATGCTGTGCAACCCCGCCGAGGGACACCGGGGCAAGCCCTCGGCTGGGAGAAACGCATCCCTCCGCAGCGGGGAGCCTGGGCTGCTGCAGAGGCTCAGGACAGTGACCCCGGTACCCAGAGCTTTATATGAGCACCGGATGTGATGGAAACGAAGTGAACGGGAGGTGAAAAAAAATCTCCATCTTGTGCTTAATGAAAAGCCGGTCTGCGTGACCAGACCTGACCCTACTATGCCCTACCTTGTAAAAGCCCTGAAAGCTGTGAATGTGCTCCCCCAGCCACTGAAAGTACCCCAGGGACGCTTTCCAGATGGGCAGGGACCCACCTGCATGGCTCTGACTGCAGGTCCAGGCTGTTTCACCCCTTACACCCTCACGCATAGTGCACCCTCAGGTAGGGCTCCATCCTTCTTGTGTTTTAACATCCACAGACGCTGCGTGACAGCTGTGAAGCTCGTCACACCACAGCACAACTGAAGAGCTCACACTGGCCTTCACACATGCCAGAGACACCACTTAGGATGAGCCTTTCCCAGGGCAAACAGGTCCCCCATCTCCACAGGAGACCCATAATTCCCACCACCCTTTCCTCGCTCTGCTTGTATGGTCCTACACCCCAGAGCACGTTTCCCCTGAGTGCCTCGGGTTTCTAAATGACTGCAGTGCGAACAGCAGTGCTGGCTGATTCCCCTCCCTTGGGATGGGATTCACACCCATCCATTTTTTAGTCTTAACCAACGTGATGATGCTTCCCTTGAGTCTATACCACAGTTCAGAGACAGCCACGGTGTTTCAGACACATCTGAAATCCTGGTTTCTTTCCCCTTTGACATGGAGTGGGCTTTCCACTATTCCCAGAGGCTCAGGTAAGAGGCTGAGCACAGACAATTACATGACAAGCCCAGAAATGCCTGTGCTCACAAGAGGTGTATGGGAACGGGTGCTGTGCTGCCGGCTTCCCCACACTGGGCTCAGGGTGTGATCACACAGAGCTGTCAGCACTGGGACAAGTGCATCAAGGGATGATTTCCCACTGAAGGCACCATGCCAGCAAGACCTGGGCTCTTGAAAAGCTTTACTCCTTGTTTTGGAAGAGGGGAGGGGGATCAGTGCTGTGCGTTGCAGGGAGCACTTGGGCAAAAAGGGTGCAGAGAACAGAACACTCACAAGGCACTTGAGCTCACGTTAAGTCTGGGACAGGCAGAAGCCAGTGGTGGGATAGTCTCAAGCCTGGATCTGCTCCGTGATGTTTGTCACTCTGGGTTCTTGCTGAAGGTTTTTGCTTACCTCTGGCAAAAGTTTAGCTGACAGCACTGAAGGGAATGATATTGCCACTGGAGAAGATTCCTGGAGGTCTGTAGTTTGATGCCTGCTCCAAGGAGGGCAAGCTTCAGTACAAGTGCTCAGGGCTGTGTCTAGGCAAGTTGGAAATATCCCCAGGGACAGAGATCTCACAGCTTCTCTGGAGCCCTGTCCTTGTGCTATAATTGATTAAAGACAGTCTTGCCAACTGCTGGGCTTTCCACAGCTAGTAAAACCCTGTGGATTCAGCAATGAACTGAATTCCCACATGGAAGGGCTTGTGAGCATCTCTTCAGTGATTAGTGCCTTCAGTGATATTTTCCCTCGTGCATAGACATTTCACTGAATTTCACTGAAACGTGGGTGTTTGATGCATGGACCTCAGAGCCTAGGGAACAAGCCATCTCCTTCCAGGCAGTCCCAGCAGGTTTGCGTGGCCAGTGCTGGAGCTGCTCGCAGACCCTCATGGGGGGTGGATGCCCTGGGCAGTCCATAGCCCGCTCCTCTGGCATCTTCTCCAGTCACAGTTGTGCTTCCCACTGACTGCTGCAGCATCAGGAGCAAGCCTGGAGGCTGCTCTTCAAATGCTGGGGTTGAACCAAAGTATGACCCTCGCTCTGCAGTTGCTTCTGGACTCTCAGCTTGAGAACCAGCAGCTCAGTACTGCTGCAGCATGGAAACAGCAACCAGGGGGTGGGGGGGTGGTGGGGTGGCAGGAGCTCTTCCTGTAATCAGTTTGTGTCAAACCCCCACCTGCCTGTTGACTCGCACGTGATTTGGGTGGTATTGGGCAGTGCTCCAGACAAAGTCACACAGGCTTTGCAGGGAGCTTAGGATACCTGTGGCATATTCCACCTTCCTGTTATGTTACAAAAATTAACTGTAACACCAGAAGTAGTTAAAAAAAAAAAAAAAAAAAAGAGTCAATGACCAACTCCCCCTTGCCTTTCGCCATACCTGCCAAACCATCACCCCTTCCTGGGAGAGCCTTTCTGAGCTTTTTGATCCCAGGACATCAAGCCTAGTCCACCACCACAGCCAGAAGGTACAGGAGATCCCTGAAGAATAGGGAGAGGATTAAACTCTCACACTCGTGTTTGTCCTGCAAGTCCAGAACCTGTCTCCTCCCTTTCAAAATCAATAATTAGAAGCCCTGGAATTATACCTTGAAGTTGTGTAACCGGTTTGCTTGTTTTTGCAGTCCCTTCCATTTCCGCCCCGGCGAGGACGCAATGGCTCTCCCAGGTTTGCACAACGGCCTGGGACAAAGGTCCCATGGGCCACCTGAGCAGAGGTGACACCTCACCACAGGCGGGGAGACTTATTACCGGGCATGTGGCCCGTGTTAACTTGAGCCAACTGGGAGGAGGTTTTGAAGGGGTCCATCCATTAACAGAAGAGTTTTGAACAGGCTCCGAGATGCGCGGAGGAGGGAGAAGGGGTGCAGCCCTCCAGCTGTGGCTCTGCCGGGGGGAGGCGGCTCGGTCCTCGGTACAGGCTCCTCCGTCCCGGGGGTCTCGCCCGGTCCTGTCCGGGCTCAGGCTGCGGCCGCGGGTTGTGGATTTATAAAGCTGGCCTGCCATCTCCTGGGAAAGCCGTGAAACGCAGCGCAGAAAACTCAGACTGGGCTGGAGAGGGGAACGGAGGGTCTTTGGCAGCCCAGGGCTTTCACAGGAGAATCATTTTGGTTGGAAAAGACCTTTAATTCATCAAGTCCGACCGTTAACCTAGCACTGCCAAGTTACCACCAAGCCATCACATCCACACCTCTTTTAATTATCTCCAGGGATGGCAACTCAACCACTTCCCTGGGCAGCCTGTTATAACGCTTGACAACTCTTAGGAAAAGAAGCCAACACCTCTTTTGATTGCTTCTGCCCTTGTTCCTGCCCCAGCACCCCAGGAAAACCAGTCCTGCGCCCCACCCAAGATTCACAGACTTCCTTTTTCACCCTGTGAAGCTGAAGTGGTGTTCTTGCAATGAAAGCCAGCCGCAAAAAGCTTGTTATTACGTGCCCACTTCAATACTCCACCACCACCAGACCCCTCCAGACAGTGCCAGCAGTAGGAGAATGGAAGCAAAGCCCTGCAGCTCCGCTACATCCCCTCAGTGGCTGCTGGGATGCCACGGGACGCAGGTGGGAGAGGCAGCTGGCAGCACATTTGTGCATTAGTCTGCACTGAGCAAGGTATCCCCCCAAAAAAGGGACCTGGAAGAGTTGGTCAGGAGTGTTTCGAGTTCACTCAGTGGTTTTCAAAACACTGCAAAGCTTCGGTAGATTTCAGGACTTGAAAAGAGCTGATATTGTACAAATATTTTATAACAATTGTCTGGCCTGCAAACATCAGTATGCATTGTCTAGCCTTGCCCTTAAAAAAAAACAAACACACACACAAAACCCACAAAACCACCACACTATGGAAATATTGCCGTATTTCTAGCAGAAAGGCTTGTTTGTTACCGTACCCTCCACAGCCTGTAACAGAAGCCACCTGCGATCCTTTCCCTAGCCCTGGGGAAATGCCATGTTTGCAGAGCATTTCGTGCATCACACAGGGTTTGTGCCAGGACAGCAAAGCTGTGACTTTCCCTGCCACTCTCGTGCCGCACCACTGCGGGAGGAGAGGACAACCACCAGCAAACCACCACCTGCCATGGCAAGCAGGCAGCGCAGCCCCAGCTGGCCACCGTCCCCTGGCGCTAGCCCTCTCAAAACATACCCACGGCTGATCACTCCACAGCCACGTGCTGCTTCCACAGCGACAGCGCGGCACAGGGGTTTTGGGGAAAAACACACTGCACACTGTTTGTGCTCAGGAGGCCCCTCCTCCAGGGAGCAATAATAAAAGGGCGTTTGGCCAGGTATGCAAATATTTTTTTTTATTGTGCTGGATGAGGAACATCCCAGAGCACAGCTATGAGAGGAAATGAGCAGATGGTAGATTTTGCAGCTCTAAGCAATAAATTGTAAAGCAAATCGGCTCTTAAGCAGGCATTCTGATTGGAAAGGTAGGATCCAGCTCACACCTTGGGGCTCTAGTTTCCTTTAATGTCCTTCCATGAAATCCTATCACAGCAAATTATTTTAGGGGGTCATGGTCCTGCAATCAAAGAGCGCACTAGAGCACAGACCTACGTGACATGAAGGCCCAGCTGGCACAGAGCATCCCAAAGCTCGTTACCTGTGAGCCCGTGGTGGGCTTGGGCAGGGAGTCACCTTGTCCCTCCAGTCATTTAGAGTCACTTCCAGGTGGAAGAAGCACTAAGCAGGGCCTGCAGGTCGGCACAGCAAGGAGGTGCCTTTGCTGCCTAGTAAAAGCAGGCGATTAACATCTAAATAGCAAGGGCTGGGAAGGAAGTAAAAACTTCAGAAAGGGAGGAAGGCAAGTCTGCTGGAATTAAGGTCAGGAACTTGCTGGCATTTGCTGACATTTTATTCTGATGAGCTGGCAGAGCTCATTCTCATCAGGCACACACATATGTGTGTATTTATTTATTTTAGAGGTGCGACTAGGAACAATTTCAGAGCTGTTTTTAAAAACACAGCCCCGTCTTTGATATCTGCAGCGGTGCAGACAGGCTATTGATGGAACCACATGAAAACTCAGATTTTGTCTTCATAGACATTTTTATTCTTTGCACCCCCATCTCCTTGCAATTTTTGCAATTTATTTGCAACTTGCAATTATCCCAGGTTTTGGGAAGCTCTCCACAAACTCCAAGCCTTGAAACATTTTTGTTTCAGAAAGACAAACACATGGTGCTTCTGAAATAAATACACTCCCTGGAGCGGAGCAGGTGCCGGCTAAAATTAACATTCCTCCCTGCCAAGCTCAGACAGCCCCATCACAGCCTACAAGCAAGCCATGAGAGCCTGGAAGGTCTGGAGCACCCTGGGTCCCATTGCCACAGCAGGGAGCTGGTGGCAGTGGGACACTGTCCCTATGAGCCTCCAGCAGGGTTCCACAAGCAGGAGCTACTCAGAACCAGCAGCAGGAGTAGTCCCACAGCAAGCTGAAGCAACACCCACATCCACTGAATGTTTCACAGCCACGCAGGAGCCATCCCATGCAATATTCATCCTCTTCTAATCTCACTGGCCCATTAGTGATAAACATGCCTAAATAGTATAAGAAAAACAAACCACATAAACATCATTCTTAACCATCCTTAGCATGATCACTTGTAATAGTTGCCGGTAAGTTTATCAATAAATGTATTAAGAGCTTCTCATTTTAAGAATTAGTACTTACCTCCTCAACATACAGTGTTTCTCATCCCCAGGGCTCAGCTCCTTCCCCACCTCCAACAGCCTGGAGGATGGACCTGCACACACCTGGAAAACATCTGCAGCAAGCTGCAAGACTGCACGTAGAACACAGCTACTCATCCAAGAAACCCTACTACCTCCCCTGCCCAAACAAAACTGCCCCATTACAATGTGAATCACATCTGCTTAAATCACCACTTCCCCAGGTGCTCCCAATGAGTGAAAGAAGCTGCCCCACGCTGCCTGCCAGACCACGGAGGGGAAAAACCATAATGCAGCAGTGGAAAGAGACAGCAAGAGGGCTTGTCCCTGGGTGGCTGGCAGGCTCCCCTGCCCACCCCTAGGCTTGGGATGCCCACAGCAATGGGGATGGGAATTGCAGAGGGGAAATGCCCATGAGAAGGAGAGAGAAGACCTAAAGTGAGAGGGAGCTGTGGGCGTGGTCCCTTGGTGGGATGGCCAGCCTTGTCCCTACAATTCCAGTCCAGAGTGTACAATTTTGGCTGTAGCTTTTATGTTGCACTGGAGACAAGAAGGAATCTGAAGGAATGTAGCTTTTCTCAGCTTCTATAAGGAGGATCAAAAAAGAAGAACATCTTCTTCATTTGTGTGACAAGCAAGTAGCCATATTCAAATGATATGTTAATTGCCACGTCTAGCTGTCAAGCTTCTTGTAGCAATTCCTCACTGGCGTCTGATAAATGCAATACTTGGCATTCTTTGTTTGGGAATGCAGCTTATGATCTTCAGACAAGTTATTGCTCGGTTCCTGAGTGCAAGACACCAAACTGAGGAGGAGCTGTTATCCTGGGTGCTCTCCCCCGTGAATCACTGCAGCTAATTGGAACTACCCTTGATATGTTTGTAATTTGCCAAGGCTTGTTTGCTGTGTAATCAGACACATGGCCCCTTCTTTTAATTGCCTTGTAAACTGCCAGAATGATTAATTCTGACACAAGCCTGCGTTTACCTGGGGATTGACATGCTGTGACTTACGAGGGTGGCAAGGCGAGGGCTGGGACACCCCCATCCAGCCCACCAGGTTGGGGGATCATCTCTCCCGCTAGGTGCAAGTGGTTGGTCCTCACCCTTGATAAATCTGTGGGTGTGCACCCCTATCCCTGTGCAAGGGGACGTGATAATCCTGTGGGTGCCAAACCACAGCTGTGCCAGTGCAGTAGCTGTGCCAGTGCAGTAGCTGTGCTGGCGCCTGCTGATGGCTGCAGAGTTCCCCGAAAAACACTCCCTGAAAAAGTGCCCAGCCCCACTGAGGCAAAGTCCATGGCAAATGCCTTCCTCAGTGCTCCAGTATACCCTTGGGGACATGTTCTGGTCTCTACCCTCACCTGGAGAACCTCCCCCAGCTCTGCCCCTCTCCACAGCCACCTTCCCACAGCCCGGCAATAGGCAAAGGTCTGAAAAGGCAGTATTTCACTTTTACTTCCACATATTTTACATGCTAAACCCATAACTCTGATATATTCTCTTAAGGGACACTTAATTTCTGGGCAATGAACAGTTCTGTGTTTGCTGCTCAACTTTCTTGCCTAGAGATGTATTCAATGAAAAAATAATATATATAAATATCAACCCCCAGATCCCAGTGACTGCAGGTGTCCAGGGACAAATTAAAGCAGCACAGTTAATAGTTAATAGCCCTGGCTGCCATCGTTACAGATTTTACATAATTTCACCATGGTTGGACACTGGTTGAAGGAGGGATGAGCAGAGCAGGTGAGTGCCTGGGTGTTCAGCTGCTTGCTGCTGCTGGGACAGACGGACAGATGGATGGAAGGAGACACAAGGAGCAGTGTGCTCTGAGCCCCAGCCAGCTCCTTGGGGGGAATGCTCAGAGCCCCCCGCATCTACCTGCTGCCAGCTGGGTTGGCAGAGCATGGCTGGTCCCCAGCATCACCAGTGCCACCAGACAGAGGTGACAGGGCCACCCTGGATAGGGTGGTGTCTGTCCCTGCGCTGGCAGCTGCACTAAGGCCACAGAAGACAGTGGAAATGCACTGGCATGACAGTGGGGTGACAGCAACGGTGCAAGAGGGGGACATGGGGATGTAGCTGCAGGCTGCATGATGGGGACAGGGGGTGACCAGGTCTCGCAGGAGGAGCTAGGAGCTAGGGATTCAGAAGGAACCATTTCCATTTCCTTAGCTGAAGGTGGCATCCAGGGAAGGGTCATCTGTCCAAAAATATGAGGCAAGGGATTTGCCCTGGGCTGTGAGCAAATGTCTGGGTTTTCGCAGGACCAGGTGTGGAGGAATGTGTCGGCATCCTCTGGGCACCTGAGGGTGCATTTCTCTGCAGGAGGCTTTGGTGCTGCTGGAAGCACAGAGAGGTCAGCAGGAGTGTTCAGCAGGAAAACATCTGAACAGCTCTTGGGATTGTCCCTCTCTTCACTTGTCTCTGTTTCCAGGACCAGGTTATTTCAGAAACATACTCTAAGTGGAAAAGTACTCACACAGGGAAGAAGGCCAGGTGGTTAAGAACGTGGATGCAGGTGCTCAGCAGGATGGCAGTCCCTATGCACTGGAGCCCTTGGGTTCCCCCTCAGTTTTCCCTTTCTGTTCCTTTTGGGGCCTGATTAGGCATAAGCTGAACCCTGCTGTAGCTGGCTCAGCCCCCTCCACACCGAGGGAAAAATTAAAGAGGACTTTGTTTCCAAACAATTGCAAATGCATAGTTTGTGAATCTGTAATTTAAACTCAAATCCTCCTTCTGCTAACAGTGATGGATGGCTTTTTCCTACTGCTTTGAGAGCCCTTGGATCCTGCACGGCAGATGCCTTCCTGATTTATGGCTTGCCTCTCAATGCGACGGGAAACAAACAGCCCAATTCTAATTACCACACTCTTGTTAGGATAGTTTCCTATATTGCTTCCTTCCATCTTATTACCAGGGCTCCCCACTCCACCTTTGTGCAGCTGATTTGTGTTTTACGGGTAACCTTGGCATGGCTTCAAATAATCTCTGCTGCACCTATTTCACTGGCACATAAGTTCATGTGTACTGTAGGCAGATGACACGCTGGAAATTGTGGGGTTTTTTTCTGAGAGGCTCAATCAGTGATTGGGAGTCAAGATTTGGGGATGGGGATGATGGCGATGAAGGTGAAAAGCTGATGCCAGTGGTATTTGCCCGCTTCTGCTGGGCACTGGCAGAAAAGAGGGAGGGAAAGATGGGGCCACATGAAGGGCTAAAAATAGATGTTCTTCCTAAAGAGAATTTTGCTGGTTCAACTCTTTCCCATTCTTTTCTGTTTGAGTGTGGTTAATTCTCCTTGGGAGCCCATTCACTGAGCAGATGTTGCTTTTCTTTGTATGATTAGCCTGAAATCAATGAAAAAATAATCCTGTCCTTTAACAAATATTGGAGCACATGATTTCAGTGGTACAAGGTGCTTCAGCAGTCCGAACAGATGCTGAAATTACTGTCCATAAAAACCACACACAGACATATCCATTGAATCCAGCTTCTAAAATAGCATCACCCAAGTTTATGAGCTGATGGGGGGAAAATGCCTGTTTGTAGCTGCAGAGCTGGGGCTGGCTTGGGCTCCCCAGTATAAGGACAGTGACACCCTAGAGTGAGTCTGGTGAGGCCACTGCAGTGGCTGGTAGGGGAGCATGAGCCATAGGAGGAGAGGTTGAGAGGCTCATTAATTCATAGAATCATAAAATAGTCTAGGTTGGAAGGGATTATCAAGTCCAACCATTAACTTAACACTGCCGAAACCACCACTAAAATGTCTCCCTAAGCATCACATCTACCTGTCTTTAAAATACCTCCAGGGATGGTGAAGCAGCCACTTCCCTGAGCAGTCTGTTCCAATGCTTGACAACCCCTGCAGTGAAGAAATTTTTCCTAATATCCATCCTAAACCTCCCCTGGCACAACTTGAGGCCATTTCCTCTTGTCCTATCACCTGTGACTTGTAAAAAGAGACCAACCCCTGCCTGACCACAACCTCCTTTCAGGTAGTTGTAGAGAGCGAGAAGGTCTCCCCTCAGCCTCCTTTTTTCCAGGCTGAACCCCAGCTCCCTCAGCAGCTCTTCATAGGACTTGTGCTCCAGACCCTTTTCCAGCATCCTTGTCCCTCTTTGGACTCAATCCAGCGCCTCCATGTCTTTCCTGTAGTGAGGGGCCCAAAACAGTGCTGAGTACAGGGTGACAGTCACTTCCCGAGTCCTACTCACCATACTGTTCCTGATAGAGGCCAGGGTGCTGTTGGCCTTCTTGGCCACCTGGGCTCACTGCTGGCTCATATTCATTCAGCTGACTGTTGACCAACACCCTCAGGTCCTTTTCTGCTGGGAAAGTGCTCGCCCCAGGGAAGGGGAGCCACCCAAAAAGCTTGTGGTCCCCGTTTGGTACAGGTTGCAGAGCTCATCCCCCTGTTCACCATTGCAGCCACCCAGCCTGTCCTGGCCACTGCTGCCGGCAGTGATACAACCCACAGAAATGCCAAACCCTGACCCCTGTAGGCCCCAGAGATGCCCACTTGATGAGGGTTTCTGGCTCACACTGACTTCTTTAAATGGGCTTGTCAGCTACACTTTAATTCATTTAATGTGTCTTTTACTGATAACTTTTAAAATCCAACTGTTGCACTGTACAGACTAAAATGCCAGCAAAGCTCATGTATTTCACATTTCTGTCGTTACCTTTACCAGCCAAAGCGATAATCTCATCAAAGAGCAAAATCGGAATTATCTGATGAGCACCAAGTCCCTATAAAAGCCAGAGGATGGGAATGAATTATCTTCCTATCACCTCTAGAATCTCCGAATCCCGGTAAACTTGCCCTTTATTTTCTGCTGTGAAGTTATGAGGGATGGTGTCCCCCGGCACTGGCCCAACACAGCTCTCCGCCAGCTCCCTTATGCCCTTCAGTCAACCTGCCTACTGGATCATGCTCTGATGCTCACCTCTTCTCTCATCCCCAACGTGCAATGGGGGCAAATATGCTTATTTCTGATCAACCCCTCCTGCCCGAGCTCAGCAACCCCCTGGTGCGGGGATGCCTGTGTCACTGCTCTGAGTGGAACCCGGACCTCAAGGTCATTGCCTGTCACATCCTCCTGCTTGTACAGGTGATAATTTTCCCCACCAGAAAAACCTTTGGGTCACACAAAAGGTATTTTTATTTCAACTAATTTGCAGTCAATGTCATTTTATATTTCAAAGTCACTTCTTGTGTACCAAGTGGAGAGGAGGGAATAGCCTGTGAGAGATTTTTCTGAAGGTGAAGTCTCTAAAATTCCTCTCAGGCATATGAAAATGCAAATCCCTTCCAAATGGCATTCGTTCATTGAATCCAGCAATATAATTGTATGGGCAATTTTTTATCTGCCCCTGAAATCATTGCTCTGCCTCAGTGCAGCACTGGGGTGCTCCCTGCTGTGATTGCTCCGAATGGGCATCTCCCTGACAGCTGAAACCTCGTTGGGCACTAACCAAACACCTGGGCTGGCCCTGCCTGGTATCGGGATGCTGACATCACTTCTAAGAAAACTTCTTTTCTCCCTTGCCCACATCCTAAGATTATTTAAAGGAGCAAGGAGCTCTGCTGGGCTGTGATGCACAGTGAGCCAGAAACGAGCTACATCCAGGCTGGCCCAGCACCTGCTCCCTCTAGCTCTGGGGGGAGCTGGGGACAGCCCCGGCAGATAAGGGAGACATGAAACCTGCTAATCATCTCCCCAGCACTGTGCCATGGCATGAAATTGGATTTATTACCATTAGCCAAGCAGCTTCTGAGCAGCTCCTCGACTCCCGCCGAAACCGCTCTCCCACTGCAAAGCTGATTAACAGAGTGCGTCCACGGTATTTAATTAACCTAATGAACCCTGACGATAAAATTAGAGTCCACTTAAGTCCTAGTCCCCCTGCTGTGGTGTGCAGGTGAAACGGCTCACGGTGCCAGAGCAGCCCATAGCTGCTTTGCAGTGGCTGCCAGGGAGCTGGGGGCTCCCCTGCACCCCGGGCTGCAAGAAATGAATCAGTTCTTTGCCCACTGCCCTTGTAAAAATCTTCACAGCCCCCAAATAAGAGATTGGAGATAACAGATCCACAGCTCGCATTGGAGCAATGCCCTCAATGCTCAAGGCACAAAGCATGAACATCCCCAGGTCCCATTTTTAGGCATTTCTCACCATAGGAAAGGAAACAATAATAAACGAAAGGCTCAGAGACTGTAGCAGAGTCTGTGATTCTGGTTGTGCTGCCCTGGGTACTACAGATGCTGGAGCCCACAGGGAGAAGGGAGGTGATGGACAGGGTGAGGAGGTGGGTACCTGTGCAGTGCACCTGGCTGGGCTCTCCAGGGCCACTGCTCCTGCCGTAGATGGTAGCAGCCAGCTGGATCAGTGCCACCATCCAAACCTGAGCTCATCCATCCTCTGCAATTCGTTTGGACATTTGGAAAGAAACAATTGAAGCAGAGAGGTTGGGTGTTTGGGGGTTTTTTTCTGGTATAAACAGAGCTCTGTCTTAATGACAGATTCATAGAATGGTTAGAGTTGGAAGGGATCTTGAAGATCATCTAGTTCCAATACCACTGCCACAAGCTGGGACGTCTTATACCAGAGAAGGTTGCCCAAAGCTTCATCCAACCTGACCTTGAACATTTCCAGGGATGGGACACCTGCAACCTCTCTGGGCAACCTGTGCCAGTGTTTCACCACCCTTACAGAAAGAATGTCTTCCTAATATCTAATCTAAATCTCCCCTCTTTCAGTTTAAAACTGTTACCTCTCATCCTACCACTACACTCCCTAATAAAGAGTCCCTCCCTGCTTTTCCTGTAGGCCCCCTTTAAGTACTAGAAGGCTGCTCTAAGATCTCCTTGGAGCCTTCTCTTATCCAGGCTGAACACTCCCCACTCTCTCAGCCAGTCTTCATAGGAGAGGTGCTCCAGCCCTCTGATCATCTTCATAGCACTCCTCTGAAGTTGCTCCAACAGGTTCATGTTCTTCTTATGTTGGAGATCCCAGAGCTGGAAGCAGTACTCCAGGTGGGATCTTGTGAGAGCAGAGTAGGGGGGCAGAATCAACTCCCTCAATCTGGCCATGATTCTTTTGATGCAGCCCAGGACGCAGTTGGCTTCTGGGCTGTGAACACATGTTGTTGGGTCGTGTTGAGCTTCTTGTCCACCAACACTCCCAAGTCCTTCTTCTCAGGGCTGCTCTCAATCCATTCTCCACCCAGCCTGTATTTGTGCTTGGGATTGCCCTGACCCTATGTGCAGGACCTTGCACTTGTCCTTGATGAACTTCATGAGGTTTGCACCAGCCCACCTCAGAAGCCTGTCAAGGTCCCTCTGGATGGTATTGCTTCACTCCAGTGTGTCAAACATGCTATAAAGCTTGATGTTGTCAGCAAACCTGCTGAAGGTGTACTCACAAAGAGCCATAGCAGAGTGTGAGCTGCTCCTCACGCTCTTTCTGGAAGGAGACCTGCTGAGCAGGTATGGGGCACCTGCAGGTTATGTAAATTTTCCGGCATTTGGTGCTTGCTAGTCACAACCGGGTTTCTCTCTACATGAAGATGGATTGCCGCTCAGCCAGAAACACTAGGCTTGAGGGAAGAATCATTGGGCAAGCTTCTCTGGCCGTGGCCCTGCAAATCATAATAGTCCCTTCTGGCCTTAAAGCTTATGAATCTATAAAGCAGATAATTACTAAAATAGCTATGCCATTTCCCTGTGACATAACAGTCATTTAAAACATATTTTAATATACAGAATGTAAAAGAGAACTGTCCCAGGGAAACAGAAATGTCGAAGAGTCACTTGCAGCCAACCAAGAGGCTTTTTGTGATGGAAGTGCTGTTTTTTAGGAAAATGAAAACTCCCCATTTGGGTTCCTTGGCCCGAATTACATCCACCTCTCCACTAACTCCTACACTTTGCAATCTGCTCAGTGGTCAGGTCAGTGAAAAGTGACAGCATAAGGAGGGATGTAGCATCAGGTGGTGCTCCAAGGGAAAGCTGCCTTTCCTCCCTGAAAGTCGATGGTTCCCTTTGAGCCCAATTTCTGGAGACCAGATGCCTTGCAGCCTTCTTGAGCGCGATGACTCAGTGGAGGAAATTAAAGGGCCAGTTTAAAGTCAGGTTTGATGACTGAGGAGCCTTATCCGATACTTGCTTTGTGCTTGGTCCTCCTCAGGCTGTTCTGCTCAGAGAAACGGATCCAAAACACATGGGACAGAAACTCTTCTGAGCCCAGGATTAAGAAGAAATACTATGCACTTATTCCTGGAGGCTTAGAGTTGCATAAAAGTGAGTAAAAATTTGTGGGAGCAATTTCTTGTCTGGATTTCAGTATGCCTTTAAAATCTCAGGGTCTGGGATTTGGGCAGTGAAACTGGGAATAAGCAATAGTTCAACTGCACAATCTGTTTACAATTGTGAGATGATAGCTATGGAGAAAAAAAAGTTAAAAAATAAACTGGATGAGAGAATGAGTAAGGTGGTTTTTTTGCAATTTTGAACTTGTAATAATCTATACTGTTGCTTGTCCTGCAGATAAGCACATGACAGATACTCCAAATCCACCCAGATGGCGTTATTTAGTATGCCTTTAACATGAAGAGAAATGGAAATGAAGTCTAATAAGGCTGCTGAACTCTTTCTTTACTGCCCTCAGAGACAACCAAAGGCATTTAATTTCCTGCAACCCAAGAGCATAAACTGCACTCAGACACTTTATAAAACCCGTCAGGCATCTTTCTGAAAGATTAAATAAGTAGGACAATGTTCTCAAGAAGCTGAACTGGGGCTGCGTGAGCAAACTGCCCAGCTGTGCCTCTGCCCGCTCCCATCCCTGCCCCACTGCACCTCTCCTTTGCCATCAGCAAAGCAGGGACGAGCCTTTGATGGCATCAGCCACCCCCCCCTGAGTGGTGGCAGTGCCCTGTCCCTGCCTGTCCCCCGGCAGCAGACGTGTGGGGCTTGTTTTGCCACCTCCACATCCCCTTTTAAAAGGTCAGAGCTCCCTTTGCATCACACCTGGTTGAGGTTGCTCTCCTTCTTGGGGGGGGAGGGATGTTGAGATCTGGTCCTTCCCCAGGGCTGCTCAGCAAGATGGAGAAAGTTTGAGGGGTCTGTCTGTCTGAGCAGCCCCTGCAGCTGCGTGCCTTGCCGTGGGTGCTGAGCCCTGTGTGGGTGGTGAGGAGCCGTAAGTCCTCCCTCGGGATGCTGCTGCTCTCACAGCCCGTGGGAAGCTTGGCCAGCCATTTCCCAGGGCAAGGTTATATTTAGGATGGTTTTTGTTTACGTGGAGGGAAGATGGTGAGATTTGCAAGTGTGCTGGCCTTCCCCACGGGGATGGTGTCAGATTATAGGTCTAAAAAGGGGATAGAAAATCAATTCTACCTGCAGGCTGGATGGCAGGGGAAGGGGACTCTCCTGACCTGCAGCACAGGGGGAGTCATGGTGCTCAGGGTAAGGATAAGCAAGAATTAAGAATCCTAAGAATCCTAAACTCTGACCCAGGTGCACAGAGCTGTGCAGGGACAATGAGGACACCTCCTTCCACATTATCCTCCTCTCCTGCTGGATTAGTGTAATTCAAAGAAGCAGAGCACACCAGGTAAAGTCCACTTCCCTTGTTCAGGTGAGAAAGAGGAATCTCTCAGCTGCCCCTGCACCCGAGCAAGCAGGTCCCAGAAGATTTCCAGGTGCTCTTCTCTTACAAGAAAGAGCCACGCAGTTTGGGCAGCCCTGTCTCTTTGCCATATGTCTTAACCTTGCAGCAAAGGAATTCAGGGAACAGATTTCTTGTGTTAAAGAGGAGTCCAGTTAAAGGATGAGCTCCCGGTGCCTTTGGTGAGAGCTATGGGTGGGGGAAGAGGATGATGTGACTATAAACTGTCATCTGGGGCATCCAGGTCTGCACTCTTCAAACTCTTACATGGGCACTAAAGCCTTAAAAGTCCAGGAGAGATTCCCATGTGTGCTATTTTCTCTCCTGCATCCTGTGGCAAGGGGGATAGCATGTTGAGGGAGCATTGCAGGGGGAAGGGGCCGGATCCTACATACGGACAGACAGCTCATTTCTGTGCAGAAGGCAGAATTTCTGCATCAGACACGGAAGCTGGAAAGAGCCCAAAAACTGCAGCTGTGTTGAGCAAATTGGATCGTTATATTAGAAACCGAACAGGAGGAATCTGTGAATGAGAGCAGCTTGATGCTAGCTATTTTTCATCTGAAGAGGGATTCAACAAGGCGAACCCACTTCCCACCGTTACCTTGGCCACAAGATGACGGAGATGACAGTTTGATATTCACTCCCATCATATCTCCTCCTATCAACGCAAATAGCCCGTCAGGCTTCTCCTACCCCTGCCTGCTTCTTCGGCTGACACAGTCCTGCTGGGAGCACACAGAGAACCCAAGCCCCAGGAGCTGGGAGAGCAGAAGGGCTGAGACATGAATCAAAGCAAGATGTGTCGGTGGCAGGAGCCCTCCATGACCTAAAGCGCTGCCCAAAAACCCCTGCACCAGAGCCAGGGGGGAAGGGTGGCTGCAGGGCATGGGCAACTAGAGCCAGGCATCCTGTCAGACAAGTGCCAGCTTTGGTGTTGCAGGAGCAGGATGCCACAGATCCATCTGGTTACAAGTTCCCAGGACCCACCCTTAAGAGCTCACTATGCTCTCCGTATGCACTGGTGAGGACTGGAGCAGGGAGGAAAAGGGCAGGGGCTCTCCTGGCTGATGGACTGAGGGTCTGGGCTCTTGACCATGTCCCCATGGCTTTATATAGGAGAGAATTGGCCTGCAGCCCCACAGGGGAATCAGCTACTGGCATTGTGAGCTGTGATTCCACTTCCAGCCCCTCTGCCAGGGGAAAACCCAGCCCTCCATGTCACTGGCAGCATGAAACGGGAGATAAGAACTTCCGCAGATTGCACATGATCGTGTCTGGTTGAAGGCACCAGGCAGCCAGCAGTACCCAGGGCAGATCCAAGACTGTGCAGGGGATGCAGCACACAGGAAAGGTTGCAGAGGGAGCTGTGCTGCCCTGGGAATCATTATCTCCTGGGGATGGCAGTGTTTCTGGCCTCCAGCATCAGCTGCAGAGGTGAACCCACCTGAAAAGGTGCTGGAGGCTCCTCTCGCCTTCACCAGCACCAGCCTGCCTGGAGCAGCTCCCAGACCTGTCGCAGCACACTTGGCAAGGCGAGTTTAAGTTAAATGTCAGCTGTGATTTGGCATTTTATCTCTAAGTGGGGGTGAGTGACCTTTCTGGCTGCGGTCGGCCCATGTTCCTGGCCCCACAGAAGCAGGCGCAGGTGGCTTGGGGAGGAGGCACTGGGCCACGCACCGATTTTTGGCAGGAACAACATTTATTCTTTGCTGTTTGCTGTTTCTTTGGTGCCCTTGAGTCATTGTTAAATTTGTCAAGAGTGATTTACAACTGTGTCAACAAGTGGGATGCAAGCTGCTGGTCCACACCGCGGGAAGGAAAAGGAGGAAATGGCTCCTGAGACACGATACGGAGGGGAAGGCTTGAAGATAAAAGCACAGCTACTCTCCTAAGCTGCAGACTGGCCTAGTCAGGTGTTGCTGTAATTGCCCTGCATTTTCCAGGGTCTGGCATCACCCCTGGATGTTCCTCTTGCCATTCAAGTGTGGCTGAGTCTGTCTGGCAGGGCTGAAATTCAGACTACAGTTCACGGGTGTTCAGTATCTTCAGCTTGTTTCTGCAACATGCCAAGAAGCGACATGCTTGTTTCCCCAAAGATGTCATGGTCTTTCCCTTGCAGGGAAAGCTTTGCATGTCAAACCCCACAATTGCTACAGTTTGCTGTTTGGTCCCTAGTCTGGTCCCTGTCTCAGGGCAGGAGCATCACCACTGCTAGCTCTGGCCCTTACCATCTTAGCAGCCTTTGGTTTCTCCGTGTCTCCTCTGAACTGGGGGCAGCGACTCAAACTGGAGTCTGTTTCAGTGCAGCCTTGCCAGCACCAAGCAGAGGTGGGTAGTAATTCCACTCTACCTCCTGGCCTCGTTCCTCCTAAAATAGCCCAGGATGCGGTTGCCTTGTCCTGCAGCATGTCTGCAGACCGGCATGCCTGAGGGCCTGTTTTTGAAAAGGGGACAAATATCCCCCTCCTTCATGAGATGACAGAGAGCTGGTCACCAACCACAGGGTCACCCAGCATGGAGCCTTGCAGTGGATTGAGATGGATCAACGTGTGAAAGGAAATGACTGAGCTTCTGCATCACCCCGGTCAAGTCAAAGCCCCTCTCCTTTGCAAGACATTGAAGGGTTCAGCAAGCCAAACCAGGGAAAGACACGATTCACTTCTATTTAACATCACACATCAGTGCTTGCAGAGCCCTGCTGCTTTTCTGGAAACGGCGCAGAGCCCTTCAGCTGGCACCAGGCACCACCTTCTTGTGGTGGCTCCTGGCTCCTCATGCACTTTTCTGCCTGCTGTGTCCCCACTCTGAGCAGAGGACTGTGACAATTTCTGCTCCCAAAACCCCACCATAACACTTTTCTGAGGTCAGGTGGTGAAGGACACATCATCACTCCCTGGAGACCTTCAGAAGCAGTATTAGGGATGCATGACATTTTCCTTCTGCTTTATCACGGGAGCAATCTGGAGAGACAGCAGTTGTCTGTTGGAGTGAAATACTGCTGCCACCGCTTACTTGCATTTAGCTGATGCTGATTTCACAATGAAGAGAATTACTGCAACCACTAAATAAATCTGTAATCACAAATAAAAAGCAGCAATGGAAGCAAAAACATACTGGAGCAATGTACCCCATTGCCATTAAATAAATCCATGAAAAACAGCCATTCATCCTCCTTTACCTTCAATAGGCAAAGGAAGTTGCTATGTGTTCGTGCTGTGGGGGCTCAGACCCATCTAGGTGATCTTAACCATCCAAATGGCCTGAGGAGCATTGCATACCAGTTCCAAAATGATGGAAAAGTCTCTTCTCTATTTTTCTGTAAAATTTCTGCATGATGAGTCGGTTCTGCTCCTAATTAGAGGCTATTCACATGTGAGTCAACTGTGGTTGAGCTGGTTTAAATGTATCATCCTGACAATAACACCTGCCGGCAAAAAAAGATTACCTGAATGAGAAATCATCAGAAGGGTTGGGGTGATTGATTGTCCTCACGGTGCTGCAGAAGAAGCACTTGCAGCAGAGCATGGGTGAAGGAAGATGTTTGGTGAAGTTGGGGGCTGCTGCAGCAGGGAGGGTGTTGAAGCTGCAGGGAGAGCTTGCTTACAGAGGAGTCCTTCTACCATACCATACCATACCATACCATACCATACCATACCATACCATACCACCCCCACCCCCCTTCACCTGTGAAAGGGTTTATAAATAATCTGATGCCCACAGCCTGATGAACAGCATGTGCTAGGGCTGCTCTGCAAAGGGCTACACCTAAGCAGGAATTCCCCATCCATCTCCCTTCCTTTCAGCATACTGCTCCTCCTGCTGCAAAGGCAGCCTATTGCTGTTATTCTTGTTACTGCTGTTATTATTATTATTACATATCACTTTTTAATTGCCTGGTAAATTTGCGATAGCTTGGAAAAAAAAAAAACACAACAAAGGAAGATGTGTAATTTGAAATGCTAAAGAGGGAAAGAGAAAAGATAGGGAAAATGCAGTACACCTAGTAGGATTATTGAAGAGGTGATGAGGACATTCTTAACCTTAATTATTTCAAATCAACTCATTTTGTAGAGTGTGTAGGTTTATGAATCACATGAAACGTAAATTGATTCATAATTTCCTTTAATTTTCTGCTCTTTGGAGAATTTAAATCCCTATTAACATAACCTGTACCAGCCAGTTACTAAGAGACAGGAGAAAATTAGTATGGGTGAAGCTGGAAGACTGGCATTTTAATACACTCAAGCCCACCTGCTGCATGGAGGTTATGACTGGGACTCATCGGTGAGGGGCTGCTCCTGTCCCCTCTGCTCCCCGAACTCCCGGCTGCTGCTGCCTCCCATGGGACTCCTGGAGTGGGAAATGGTGGGCTTGAAGAAGAGTGAGGTGGGCATGGGTGGAGAGCATCATCCAAGCTTGTTCCTGCTTGCCTCACAGGAACAAAAGCAATTCAAGAACTAGTAGAAAAGTTAATACCATCCATCGCAGAAGTGGAGAACAGCTGCCCAATCTCCACTGGGCAGCCTCAACCTGCTTTTTACAAGTATTTTTTCATATAGTGCCTTTCATTTTTTGTGACATTCTCCTCATCATTTGCTCTCTTGAAATTATCCTTCTGGTGCCTGTTTTCTGCTACCCAAAATTGTACATTAAGGAAAACGTATGAGTCAATCATGTTGTGCAGCACTGGGGAAAAACAAAAAAAGGAGCCTCACTATAAGTCATGGTACATAAGGACCACACAGACGTTTGAAAAGCTTCTTGCCCTCTGCTGATGAACATCCTGAGCCAGTCAGTGATGCAAAGCAACACCGTGTCTGCCGGGTACCTGCTCCCTGCCACAGCAGGCTGCACCAGGGTGCAAGCCTCTGAAGCACCTTATGAATGTAACACTGCCATTTGTCATTCTGGTTTCAAAGAGAAAGCTTTCCTTTAGGAAATAAGCAAATGCAAGGGCTACCAGCCACAGGGAAAAAGTAACCAGGGCTGGTGGATTGCAGGAATAAGAGATGCCTACAGGCAAAATTGCTTTCTTGCTCTTTTTTTTTTGTACTGAGCCTGTGCTGTAGCATTTTCCTTTGCTGCGCACCTGGAGGCTGAGGGGGGGACATGGATGGAGGTTTGGGGACAGTATGTTCATGCCCTTCTTCAGGGCAAGGCTCCGGCAAGCTGCGCTGCAGCACACTCCAGGCTGCCCTGGCTTGAAAGTCGTTTTGGGCAGTGACAAATGCCTTCAGTGGAGACTGCTCTTCCCTCAGGCTGGACGGAAACCAAACAAACGTAAAAAGCACAGGAGGCAGCTGGCCGTGTGGGAAGCTGGCTCTGAGCGTTCTCGCTCTGTGCTGGGAACACTTCATTACCATTTTTCACTTGTCCTGCACATTCGTCCTCCTTGAGTTGCAGAATCACAGAATCACCTAGGTTGGAAGGGACCTTTTAAGGTCATCTAGTCCAACCAATGAAAACAAAAAAAACCAAACAAAAAACCCAAACAAACCACACCAATCCCACACCATACCCAAAACACCCAATCCAACACCAATCCATCACTAATCCATATCCCCAAGCACCACGTCAAATTGTCTCTTGAATACCTCCAGGGATGGTGCCTCAACCAC
>BJBW01002271.1:0-32023 GCA_004320125.1 Scolopax mira | reverse complement strand
TACAGGGGGACGATCACTTCTCGGGTCCTACTCACCACATTGTTCCTGATACAGGCCAGGATGCTGTTGGCTGAGTAAAACAGCAGGTCATGGTAATATTAATCTAATAAAGCAAAATCAATAGTGGAATTTCAATTCAGGAGGGAGGGATTTCATGGCCGCCTCTCGCAAGTGCAAACACACATTATGTCATCAGCAGAGCAGTAAATCAGCATTTCTGAGACCAGCTGCCCAATTACTGAGGCAGTTAGATGACAGGAACTGTAAATTGGATGTATGCAAATACATAGCATGAGACAGCAAAGTAAACACCTCCAAAAATTACTGGGAAATCTCTGGACCAAGTCACCAACAGGGCGTCTAGCCAGGTGTGAAGGCTCATGGGGCACGGAGCAGAAAATGTGTCTGGATGCTCTTGGTGCCCAGGCATCATCCCCAGGACCCTGACAGGCCAGCTCAGAGACTTGCAAGCTCCCTGTGACCTATAAGACCCCACAGTTATGGCTGGCACAAGCACCAAGTGCCTGGCACAGCTTGGGCTCTCTACAAAATGCATCTTCTCCATGTGCTGCTTCGGGGTCCTTCAGTATTATGGACCTATGGATTTCTGCAAAGCTGGGAGCCAGGAGCTCCCAGCAAGATATGGCCAGCTCTGTGCTGCTGGTCCTGAAGGTGACGTAGCCAGCACATGCTTCTGCATCTTTGCTCTGAATGGTGTCTTTCCTGAGCACACAGTGTGCTAAGAAATTATGTCAGTTTTGTCTTTTCAACAGCTTCACAAATAATGAACACTTTTAATTGCTTTCCTCCATGTTCAATTTCTTCCCTCTCTCATACTTACACAGATAAGGTAGAGCTGCAGTTCAGAGGGAAGCTGAGGAATTTGAAGCGATGATGATGGGAGAACTCAAAGAGTGCATTTGTACGCGCAGAGGCGATGAGGAAAAGCAATCAGTTCTGTGGACTTGCAGGGACTACACCAAGGCCAGAGTGCTCTGTGAAAGCCTGCCTGGAGCTGACCTTCTCCTTTACCTTTTTAAAAGAACTTGTGCCTAACTTCTTCCTCTAGCTTTGGTTCCCTGAGATCTATTGTCTTCACTGACAGGTTCTCCTCCTGCTCCACGTGCTGCTTTCTTCCTCTGAGAGTCTGTACATCCACAGCCCCCCACCCAGGACATCCCTTCTCCTGCACTGCTGTGCTTATGTACAAGTTTGGGGGCTGGAGAGATTTTTGTAAATTTTCTCATTTGAGCACATGCATAAGCAAAAATGATGGGGTTTCCCTGCTCACCCACAGATGACACCAACAATTTGTGGTTGCCCTGACTCTGAGTGGCGCTGAGTCCACCAGGTCACTTGGTAATTAATCTCCTAGACAGCCAACTGTTTTTGCAAGCAAAGTGCTCATTGCCTTCTCAGCCTGAAATTTGCTGAATTTTCAGCCCTAGACATGGTGGTATCTGCATCAGCTACTGCAAAGACCTATTTAGTATCATACATCATCTCCCTGCACGGGAGCTTAAAGACTGTGATCAAGTTTCTACTTTACCAAACTGTTTAAGAAGCTAAACAGATTGAGCTCCTTATATCACTCATCACTGTAAAGACAGTTAAAGAGCTAATTACCTTGGAAGGGAGGGCTCAGAACCCAAAGCAACGTGAACATGGGTTGGCAGAAGTGACTGCTAGCCTGGATTCCTAAGGAAAATGGCCTTCAGGCACCTGGGCTCTTTGCCTATTGCTTGTCTGTCTGTCTGTCTGTCAGTCCCATCTTCTCATCTCAGCCTCTTGCAACCCTTTTCGTCAGAAGGAAATAGTGCCACAGAGATGCACGCTGGAAACTGCAGGGGCCTGGTAGTTCCAATCCTACCAGTCATATTGAGGTGGGGTGTGTGCTTTGCACCCCAATTACTGCGATTAGATGAGAGTTTATTGTGTGCCTCTCACAGCACTGACAAACCAAGGACACCCTGCCTGGAGAGGTATTGATCGTTAATTAATAGCAGCTAGCCTGAGATGAGCACAGCATGGAGTGTGACAAGCTCCAGGCCCTGGCTACGGAGAGCTCCTTGACATAAAGATGAAGTCTCCTCAGCTTGCCCCAGGGGCTCCCCAGTTTGAAACCGGCACTGTAGCAGTCAGTGGTGGTGAGCAAAGGGTGGTTTGGGGATGAACCTCCTCCCCATTGCACCCTACTGCACGCTCCAGGGTCTCAGTCCCACCAGAAGGACCCTTTGTTTAGCTGCTGTGTCATCCCAAGACCAAGGTCAGGTGCTCCAGCAGGATCAACAGCAGGTGGGCAGGAGAAGATGCTTCACTTGTCCTGGTGCACCACTCACGGTCTGGTTGCAGCGGTGCAACCTCATCTCCTTTTGGTCTCTGGCCTGTAACTGGGGGAGCAAAGCTTCAGGGAAGCAGAAGTGGTAGGGAGGAACCTCCTTGCTGCCTTCCCTTTGCACTGCCCAAACTGCACTGGCCAAGGCAACGAAGAGGAGCAGCCTGGCTCACTCCTCCTGCTCACCTGCAGGGATGCTGCCCTGTGACAGTCTCTCTGCCATTTATCTGGCCCCCTAGGATGTTTCCAAGCTTAGTCTGACCTTGTGACATCTCCTGCCAAATCAGAGTCTGTCAGAGTGGAGAAGGGGTTAAAAAAACCCCTGCATCCACAGGACACAGCCATGCCCCCAAGCGATGGGGCACACAGTCTAGTTGAAAATTTGGAAAAGGTTTTTCAATCATTGGTCCTGGGGTAAAGATTTCATCCCATGATCTGGGGCTGCTGGACCCTGTTCCTGCCACGGGACCTGGATACTGGTCCAGTGGATGGAGTGGGCAGCCCTGGCCCAGCTCCCCAGGTGTCACCTGCAAGCAGACCTGGCAGGAGAGTCGAGGGGAAGCTGCTGCCTCTGTTCCCCCTGCCTGGCCTCTCTTTTAGTTTGTGTTTGTTTCAATTTTAACCCTCCAAAACTATTTTACTTGGCAACCAGGCAAGGTCATGGACCCAGAGCTGGTTCCCAGTGAAGGTCTGGTCCCTGCAAGACCAGGGAAGGTCTGGTCCCTGCAAGCCAGGGGATGGAGGTGAGCTGCAGGACAAGGCAGTGGGACCCACAGTGCCAGGTGGAAAGGGTGGCTGTTATCAGAGCCTGGTGTCGGCAGGGTGAATGGTGCTGTGCTTCCATACCATTGCTGGAAATTTAAATATTTCATTATACATTTATTATAATACAGTCCCAAGCCAGCCAAGTGTGTAATGAGTTATATCAGCACTGGCACAGGGGAATGCAGCTCCTGCCTGTCACTGGCTGCTCACCCAGCCTGTGTGCCCTTGGGTAAGGAGGCTGCCCTTGACGGGGCCACCTCACTGCCCAGTGACGTCTCTAAGGACGGGCTCATTGTCTATCGGGTCTGGGACTAGCAGGGTTAGCACTGGGATGTATGAGAACCACTGGTCATCTCCGTGGGATGGTCGTGGTGTTGGAAATGGCAGAGACAGGAACTCTCTTGGGGTGGGAAGTAAGTGGTGGGACCTGCAGAGTTGCACAGAAGCCGCCATGCCAGGATGCTTGACAGCCTGTTGTGGTTTGAGAAAACCCGTAACAACTTATTCTATCACCCAATGACTCCTCCCCACCCAGGAAGGAGAACCAGGGAAAGAAACAAACATGAGGGTTGAAATATGAATAGATTTAATAGGATAAGACTAAATAATTAACAATAAGATGAAAAAACCAGTATTGATCCCAGCACAAATATAAGATATACAAGAACTATAATCAGACAATTCTATCAACAGGAAGCTGTGCACTCCCAGCAGGGCATGGCAAATGTTGGACATTGTGCATGACATGGCTTCAGGAGGAAGGGAAGGCCTCAGGGATCCAGCACTGGGACATGAAGTTCTCTGGACCACCACCATCAAGGGAGAGAGAAACTACACAGCAAACTTACTAATTTATATTGAATGTGGTGCTAATGGCATGAAATAAGCCCATCAACCGTCTTGTGTCAAGTGCCTAGATCTCGCTCCTCTTCATCCCTGCACCTGGCAAGGCTTGAAAACACTGAGACCTTGAATCCCACACACCAGAGCAGACTATAAAGTAAATATTTTCATTAATTCAGACAAGAGTCTTCTAAAAATGCAGTTTTCCCAGGCATTAGAAGAGAAATTACTCCTGTGTCACTCAAACCAGGACACAGCCATGCTGCAGTGCCAGGGGAATATGCCCTGGGTGGTTCACTGCCCTCTTTTTCAAACCCCCAACAGAGCCCTTGAGAGGGTGAGACAGCCCTTTGGGGTTCTCATATTAAATGCTGGAGGGTGCTGAGAACCCCTGGACAGGGTCTCATTGAGATACATTGGGATACAGTCTTTCAGAGCAAGTGGCTGCTGTCCCAAGGCAATGGCATGCTCCAGAAGTGTCCTCACAGCCCAGTCCTGGGAAGCCAACAAACACATGGACAGAGGGATGTGAGAGCCTGAAGGCTTTCCTGCAAGGCCAGCCTTTTCCTCGTGTCTGTCATAGCTCCCTATGGCTGGATGCCACTCTGAATGTTATCCAGGAGATATTGACTTCTCCTCTTTCCTTGCTGAGGGAGAAAAGCATTGGAAGCAGGGGTGGTTGCTCTTCAGCTTGGGCTGCTCCAGAGCATGATTTCTGTGCCTGCCCCTCTGGGGCAGGGCTGTCAGGTCTCTCCCACCATCGTTTCATGGAGCAGCAAACCCAGATGCACTGCCTGGCTAGTGCTGGTGTGCTGGAGGGTGTGATGCTCCCCACAACATCACGCTGCCCCTCAGATTTGGATCATCCCTCACAAATCTGGTTTGGGGGCCATCCTGCTCTCTTGCTTGGCCTAGAGGCTTGGATTATTTTAATCTAGGCTTGATAATGTGTTTAATTCCAATTGCCGATTCATGATGTCTGATTTCTGAACCATAAGTGCTTTAATATTTCATTTTATGTTGCTTTCAGGGATACATAGTTTATTCCACAAACAAGAGGTTGGGACAGTCATTAGCGTGTGAAATCAGAAACGCATGCATCAGTAACTATGGCAACTCTGGAGAGAACACCAGCTTCTAGTAAAATCAAGAATTAAGCTTACATGAAAATGCTGAAGTAGGAGAGATCCTATCTGCTGAGGGCTTAGTGTACACTTAAAAAAGAACAGAAAGGTCTCCCATATTCAAGTAAACCGCCCACCCAAACCTGGCAGTGTAGTCGGTCCTGCGATCTGGCTGGTGCATCCCGACAAGAGGGCAGGACTGCTTGCATCTGAAAAATGTATACATGTAACAGTCGAGCCCACCAGCCTCATCTGAAGACCTGCCCCTGCACCCCGCTGTCTGATCATGGGGGTTTTTGTTTCCTTGGAGGAAGAAGATGCTGTAGCGTAGCTCAAGGAGCAGTGAGGCTCTGAGCAGAGACGATCTGCCACGGGATGGTTGGAGCAGCATCCATAATTGATGCTGTAAAAACACCACTGCCAGTTTTGGCCCTCCCATGATGTTAGGTGTCAGATGCTGCTTTCCATGCAGCTTGTAGGTACAGCGGTTCGCTGCACTCTGTGAAGACATCCCAGATTTCCTCCTAAATAATTTAGGCTGTCTTTCTGACAACTTCACTACGTAAGGAGTTTTCCTCACCTCGATGAAGAAAATCTTTTCTTTGGTCTCCTGAAAGCTTATTGCTTCCTCAATATTTCCCTCATGCATCATATAATTGAGAAAACATAAACGAAATAACAGCACTGGGGAGAAGTTCTTAGACACTGTCCTCTCCATGGAGTGATTACATCTCCATGGCTGGAGAGATTAGATGTGTGACAGGTTGGTATTAATCTGCGAGTATAATCAGGAGCCAAGCCTGGGTGCTGCTCCACGGACAGCATCTGCTTGCACCGAGCGGGGATTTTAATGCTGCGCTGAACAAGGTACTATAAATACCTCAGCAGCCCAGAAAAGTGCAGGAATTAATAGAAATGAAGTTTTTTTTGAAGAGGCTGCTTTTTCAGAGCCTGATTTAGTGATGCTAATGCTGCTACCTGTGATTATGTTTGCGCTATTCCCAGTGGCTTTTCCAGTGTAATCAGCCTCGAAGCGTTCAAATGGAAATCTTTCCTGCTGCTTTCCGCTTCACACTGATTTGGGAGGGGAAGAGGGAAGGAAAGAGCTTCTGGCTGGTGCCAGCCATTGAGAAATCAGGCATGGTGTTGGAGGGTGGCATCTGTGTGGTGGAGGACACGAGGCAAGCAGCATGTGGGGAGAAGCCTGCATGTCCCTGCCCTGCTCCTTCCTTGCCTGGGCTCCCTGGATACCTGCTTTACACAGCAGTTCTGGTGTCAGGACACTGTGTGACATCCTGCTTACATTCTCCTTAAACACATGTGCAAATGAAAGAAAGAGCAGTTAAGAAGTGCCCCTGCATCTTACAAGTGCATTACAGCAGACATAATGCAGGTCATTCCTGGCTGCAGTGGTGGACATGTCCATCAGCTCGTCTCTCTGATCCAGAAGACAGCAGCTTTGTGCCCAAGGGACCTTCTGCCAGCCAAGGGTTTTTGAGGAGCACATGCTCTACATGCAGGGTGGTTAGGATGGCATGGTGTGATTGGGCACAAACTTGAGTATAAGAAGTTCCACCTAAACATGAGGAGGAACTTCTTTAATGTGAGATGGTAGAGCACTGGAACAGGCTGCCCAGAGAGGTGGTGGAGTCTCCTTCTCTGGAGATATTCAAAACCCGCCTGGACAAGTTTCTGTGCAACCTGCTCTACGCTGACCTGCTCCAGTGGGGGGGTTGGACTAGATGATCTCCAGAGGTCCCTTCCAACCCCCTATGATTCTATGATTCTACGAATGCCGGCCCAGTACCCAGATCAACTTCCAGCTGTCTTTACACCAAGATGAATTTTATCAGACTGCATGTTCTCCATCTTTTAAGCACATAGAGCTTGTGAGCTGTCTTTTTGGTAAATGCACTGCCAACTATCATCCTCAGCCGTGTTTTCAGGTGTGAGCCTATGGACACACAGGCATAATTTGCATGGTGGACATTCAGAGAGAAATCACTAGACTTATGTGAATGGCCTTGCACCCCAATGGATCAAGCTTTTACAAGGAACCTGTACATTTCAGCTGAAAAATCATCAGGAAAATTTCTAATGTTGAGAACTACAAATTCCTTTGAACCCTCGAGATACAGAAGTTCATGGCGCATTCATTGTGCTCATCAGAAAGACGGAACCATCTGCGTGGAGTGCGATTTGCAAAGGCACTTAGCATGAGCTTGAAACCCTGACCCAAATCCAAATTAAATACTTTTCTGGCAAAAGAGGTTTATTTTAGATGAGTTTTTACCCATACTGAGAGTACCTTGTCCTCTGCAAATTATCTGCAGGCTGGAAGCCTGCGCATTTATTACACAGATAATAAAAGGAGCTTTTCCAAATGGTGGGGAAATTCCTTCCCTATTTTCTGCTCTTAGACAGACGAGATGCGTTTTTTTCCCACTAACGTTTGTGAGCATAAACTGATATTCTTAAACATTCACAAATAAAAAGGACCATAAATACTGAAAAGGCAAACCATCCAGATTCATTTGCAACAATAATGCAGATGCATTCATTTTATTCACCCCATGTGATGAAGGTGAAGGCTCTTCAAGGCAAGTCAGCTCAAAAGCATCTTGACTTCTGTCTTGAATGTCTTTGGTCTTACATCTGAGTTCTGTCCCAAGAAAGATTTTTTAAGGCATTAAATATATATGGCAGAGGGAGATAACATCTCAGAAGCAGGCCAAAATGTCCAAGTGCTGGACAGGTGCAGAACACGGTCACTTGGGTCATGGAAGCAGGACTGGGAGCAGTGGCAGGACATTAACATCAGAAGCAATGAAGCTGGCTGTCAGGAGTTATCCCCAGCAGAAAACTCGGAGGTCCAAAATATCTCCTGATGGGACTGGTGGAAATCTGCTGCCGCTTCAGAAGAGCAGGGTGATGCACTGGGCATCTACTGCAGGGAGCATCCCAGCTCGGGCAAAAGCCTCCTGCCCCTGGAACAGCTAGAGCAGACAGGAGCACCCCAACTGCCCAATGCCTGTGCTCTCCAGCAAAAAGCCACTTATTTTAGGGAATTTGAACCTCTCTTCAGTGCCCTTGGCCCTGGGAGTCATCTCCTGCTTTCCTGCTTCGTTTGCTCCTGCCGTGGGCGGAGGTTGTCCCCACTTGCTTCATGCCTTAGGCAGGGAGAGTCCAGTGCAGCAGGCAGGATTTTCTCCCTTTCAGGAGAAAATGATAAAAGATAAATTCTCTTTGGCCCCATGCCCAGCTGCCTTTGAAGGCTCCTTTCTCCTATGCTGTTTTCTCCTTTGATGTGGTTGCTTTGATTTGCACTGCAGAGGTTGAATCAGAGCCCTTGCGCTTTTCTGGGATGGAGGGATAAAGGGTCTAGTGTAAGAGCAGTGTCCCACAGCATGGCCCAACCTGCTCTCTGTCTTGCTGAAGCATCCTGTGAAGCAATGGTGGCAGCTCAGGGGAATGAGCATGGAGTTTCCCAAAGCAGCTCCCAGCCCTGGAGGTGAACGCAGACACAGCAGCTGGCTCTCTGCCTTCTGCCTTCAGCAAGATTGTCCTGCTGCACATTTATTATTTACAATTGTGTCCTGATCACTTTGAACCATCCCTATAAGAAAATAATATAACAGAAGACTGGTACCTGTGGGGTGCCACCAGAATTACCACCATCGGGTAATGCCTTTCCAATTCTAAGTACTTTGAGATCTACCTATGAGCCAATTTTCCATCTATAAACTGCACACATTTGTACCTCACAAGTGTATTAGTCAGGCTGACAGGTGATATACCATGTCAGGTGCCTATGTGTAATGTCAACACATTTACTTTTATCAATCAAGCTTGTAACTACATGGGGAAAAAACCCAACACGCAAGGTTTGCCGGGATTCATTTTCCATTAAAGTGTACACACTGGGATTAATTTTCCATTAAATTGTACAGCACACCAACTGGGGTGGTCTCACGTGCTTTGCAAGCTGCTCTGCCCATCGCTGGCATTCGTCCTGCCATGGCTACTTGCTCCTTGCTGTCCCCTTGTCCCCGGCTCCTGCGGACATTGCTTCGAAAGCTGATTTTACACAGAAATGATCTGATTCTTCAGGCCTGTCAGGTGGAGAGGCTGTCACACAGCCACTCTGTGTGACGGCAGCAGAAAGCACCTTTATCCCAGATGTCTTCCTTCATCACCCCCAGCTAGGGAAAATAATTTGAAAAGTGACTGACACCTCTTAGGCAACACTGGAAAGAAAACCCATTTGGAGATAATTTGGCTTACTTAATTTTTCCACATCCTGGTGGAGTGTATTAACAGGGAGACCAAGTCTTCGCTTTAAACAACTCGTCAGCTCCGATTATTGACTGTGCCCTTCATGTCAGTGGCTGGTGGGAGGATGTGGCAGCAGAGAACAGCATCATACCCACTAATTCCAGCCTGTCTGAGGTGTGACTCGTGGACAGTTCAGACAGCCCTGTGGAGATGGCTTTCTTTGGAGACAATGTGACTCTCTTCAGGTTTCTGCTTCCTGGGCAGGAGATCAGCAGCATGATGCTGAAAGCCCAGGAAGGGGGTCTTTTATAGAGGGAATAAATGGCTGAGTTTGGTAGCTGTGAGATGAAGTCTGGTGATGGCTTCAATGGAAAATGGCCCTCGATCTCAATATACACACAAATTAGATAGAATGGTAAAATAAGAAGCTTAATACAATACAGAAGCCATGAGTTTAAGGGGAGAAACACCAGCCAGGTAGTGAGGAAGGTTCCCACACCAGCATCCCTGCGCCAAGGGATGTGCAGTGCTGCCACGAGCCAGTCCCCAAGTTCCTTGGTGCAGGACAAGCCAGAGGCTGCCAGTAACATCTTTCTGACAGGGAGATACACATCAGGCTGTGAATTTCAGATGGATGTAAATCATGCAAGATTAAGATTTAGGGCCTAGAAAAAGGGTGCTGGGGACACAGTCTGTGTGAAGCCTGGAGGCTGAGCACCCTGGGCTTCTGATGAACAGACCCCGTATTTGTCTGGGAGATGCTGGCACTTGTGTGAGAGGTGAGAGCCTGCAACAATCACATCTAATGCAGTGTGAGAACAGACAGCTCGGCAATCTCTCCGAGAACAAGAGTGTGCTGGAGGCTGCCTGCAGAATAAAGCCGCTGAAATTTCACAGCTCTATTATCACGCTCTGAAAGGCAAGCAGGTCTCCGTTCTGCAAATGAGGACTGCTGCCCAGCCCTGCGTGCTTTGATGGCCCAGAAAATCTCACCTGTAAGTGGAGGTGCAGCTGGAGCAGCCAGGTGACGATGCCACGAGATGCTGAGAATTAACTTGAAGGAAGGCAGGATGCTGCACTCCATAATTCAACAGAAATCAGAGGAAAAAAGATACCTTCCCCAGCAGGCAGCCTAGAGTTGGGCGAGAAAGGGCCTGCGGGGGCCACAGCCTGTATGTGTCCCTGCACAGACTGAACGTTAGATGAGGGCTTTTGCTGTGTCCCCCCCACCCCAGCATGAACACCAGGCATTGAACACCCCTCTCCTGTGCACCCCTGAGCCCAAGCCCTGTGAAAGCTGCCCCTCTCCCCATGCTCTATGCTCCACACCTGCACAGCTTTCTCCTTGGAGAGCGCTTCAGTTAACAGGTCTTTAAGGAAAGCAACAGCTCGCATCCTCTCGATCTTGAAGAGCTGTGATTAGTGCTGTTAGGGCCTTCAAAGACCTTCCAGGGTGGATTGGGAAAGCAGCTTGTGCTGGAAATGCTGTAGCAGGGCCGGGGTGATTTTCTGGTCAGCTGGCAGGTGGAAGCAGCAAGGAGAGGATGTCCTTGCTGGTGCCACAGCATCAGGAGATCCCTGGGGGTGAAGTGCTGCTGTGGCAGCTCCGGGATCCTCCAGGCTGGTTCTACTTTCAGTGCCTTTGCTCAAGGATAGAGGACATATCGTTGAAAAGTACCTAAATAGCTCAGGAGCCTATATGCCCTTGGCCCAGGGACCCAAGCAGGCCACAGAGCCATTCCTCCTTCCTCTCATGAGGAAGGCAAGGCAGTGGCCACTGCAGCTGCTGCAGCTCCATCGGGCCGTGAGATGTCAGGGATCTGTCTGTCTGCATTTTCTTCATCAGCATGACCTACATCCTCCAAATGTGTTCCAGTACCTCTCTGACTCTGGCAATTAGTTGCCTGTGAAAGAAGCAACTCTCTTGCCCAGGATGTTTAGTTTGGAGAAGAGGAGGCTGAGGGGAGACCTCATTGCCCTCTACAACTACCTGAAAGGATTTTGTAGAGAGGTGGGGGTTGGCCTCTTCTCCCAAGGGAATAATGACAGGACCAGAGGAAATGGTTGGCATCAGGGGAGGTTTAGATTAGATATTAGGAAGAATTACTTTACTGAGAGAGTGGTCAGTAACTGGAACAGCCTGCCCAGGGAGGTGGTGGAGTCACCATCCCTGGAGGTATTCAAGAAACATGTAGACATGGCTCTTCAGGGCCATCTCTTAGTGCCTGAGATTATTGGTTTATGGGTGGGTGTGATGTTGTGGGCTGTCGTGCTTTTTGTGGTGTGTGGTATTTTTTTGGTTTGGTTTGGTTTTTTTTTTTTGTGGTTGGACTTGATGATCTTAGAGGTTCCTTACAACCATGGTGATTCTGTGATCCTTGATTCTGTGACTTTCTTAGTAGAGAAGGCAGATTTTTCCATACTGGCAAAGCTTTGTAGAGCCCTGCTGTGAAAGGATGGAGATTATCATCTGCCCAGGTAAGGTGGGCTCCAAAGAGCTCCCAGGTATGCTTTAGCTCCTTTCCAACTCCAGCAGGACATGAGAGGAGCCCCATGGCAGCCTGGCGGTGTGGGGAACTTATTTACCAGCCCACGGGCTGATCCAGTATCTGAGCACCATAGCCCCGCTGCAGTCCATCCGCCGGCACCTGCATGGCTCAGGGAGCAAACGTGGCATTCAGACTGCTCCGGTGGCAGAGAGCTGCCTCGGGAATGCAGTCACCCAGGCAGAAAATAGGATCTGGTCAGCTCTCACCCCTTTGCACACACAACTGCTCCCTTGCCTCTCCTGATTTGGGTGGAATCATTTTGGGAAATTCTGACATTTTGACTGTAAGCAAAAAAACCATCATTTTGTTTTCCAGAAAAATTAATAGTCTGCCAAGAAGACGTATATCTCTGAGGAATCCCTGCCCTCTCCTATAACTCCAGCCTGAACCCTTTTAACCAGTGCTCTTGAGCCATCCCTGTGCTGTCCCTACTTCCCTCCTATGAGGAAGAGGAGGAGGATTTGGGATGGATTCCGTGCTTCTCCTGCCAGCTTTCTTTTGGCTTTGGAGAAACAGGATCCCCTGAAACACCCAGAAGACAGAGCAGCATAATTAAGGAAAAGCGGATCTCCAGATGACACTGGCTTTAGAGAACAGTGCTTTCTCATTGCATCGGTCTCTCGCTGGGGGCATAAGTCACATTGGTTCTGGTGATGGATGAAATTAGCTCCAATGTGAAATGGGAAATAAAAAGCCATTCACCGACAAGACAGCTGTGCAGGCACAGGGCTCAGGGCAACGATCCGCTCTGCCTTTTTCTGCTCCTGCACTTTTCACAAGCAGCTCCCTTTTAATTAGATGGGACGCAGTTCTAAGTCAACTATAAATGATATTATCAAACTAATAGAGTGTGATCATATCCTGGCTCTTATTGGTCTGGGAGCTGCTGCTGGCTGCCATGGGAACTGCGTGTTTCACATAGCTCCTCAGCTCTGGTTTGTACACATCAAAAGAAGGGACAAGATGAGGTGATGAACCCCACAAATTTCCTTGCTCTGCAAGGATCTGATGACTTGTTCTTCCCAGGGACTCATCTATTGGGGCTTTTTTATCTCCTCCGTCTTGGCCAAGGCTGCTCTTCAGCATTGCCCTCCATCTCCTGGTAGGCTGCTGGTCCCCCTGCTCTTGGACCCCCTTGCTTCATCTGGGCTGGGTGAAAGGGGGATGGAAAAGGGTGGCAGAGAGAAAAATGACAACCCTCTCACCAAGCCACAGTGCCTCTGTGTGTGAGGGCTGACTGGAGCAGTGTTTGCCCCCTGTGCTGGGGCTGTCTCCTGGAAAAAACACCCTCTGTCCCTGGTTGTACGTCCCACAGGATCTGTCCCCTCTGTGGAGTGTGAAAAGGAGAGGCTTCCTGAAAGTCACCTGAGGGAAGTGAGGGAAGTAGGGCAGGGGAGGCATTTCCTAGGTCTTGCAGCCTTCCCAAAATTCTGAGTGGTGAGGTGGGCAGTGGTGGGATGGGAGATGAGAGTGGGGGGCCCCAGACTTCACCCACCTCAGCCTGCCTGTATGCAGCAGAGAGGGTGCAGTGTAGGATGCGTTCACAAATGCAACCAAATGCAGAGGGAGAAGCAAGAGAAAGATGGCTAGATCCTGGCTGCTGTTAGTGTTTCAAGCTTGGCAGGAGGATGCAGGCTCCAGGTGCACTGGTGCTGCCCTGGGCTGGCGCACACCTCAGCTGGGTCCACCCTGCCAGCTGGCTCCAGCTTGGAAAGCTGGCTATTAAACTGAGCCCATGTGAGCTGACCTCTAGCCCCACCACTCACACCCTCTTTGCCACAGGGAGCAGCAATGAGCCTACCTTGCACTAAAATCCCCTGATGCTTCATTCCCCACTCCCCAGCTCATCAGCACTTATAAAGCACAGAACCTGGCATGGTGGCTATGTATCTGCTGGGCAGCTGCAGGGCTGTGGGCTCTTGCAGGGATCAGAGGGGTTGTGGGGGAAAAGAAAGTTTCTTTACCAAGAGGTGATTCTGCTCCTCTACTCTGCTCTGGTGAGAGCCCACATGGAGTGCTGCGTCCAGCTCTGGAGCCCTCAACACAGGAAGGACATGGACCTGTTGGAACCAGTGGGTCCAGTGGAGGGCCATGATCAGAGGGATGGAACACCTCTCCTATGAAGACAGGCTGAGAGAGCTGGGAGTGTTCAGCCTGGAGAAGAGAAGGCTCCAGGGAGACTTTATAGCAGCCTTCTGGTACCAAAAGAGGGCCTACAGGAGAGATGGGGAGGAACACTTTATGAGGGAGTGTAGTGAAAGGATGAGGGGTCATGGTTTTAAACTGGAAGAGGGGAGATTTAGATTAGATATTAGGAAGAAATTCTTTAGTGTGAGACTGGTGAGACACTGGAACAGGTTGCCCAGGGAAGCTGTGGATGCCCCATCCCTGGAGGTGCTCAAGGCCAGGCTGGATGGGGCTTTGAGCAACTTAGTCTAGTGGCAGGAGGGTTGGAACTTGATGATGTTCAAGGTCTCTTCCAACTCTAACCATTCTATGATTTGAAGTGCATTACTGTCTTTCTGCAGCAAGAGACCTGACCTAGCCTCAAATCAGGGATTGTGATGGTGCATGGCTCTGGGTGACCTGGGGCACAAGGGGCAGCCTTGTCTGCATCCCACTGGCTGCTCAGCTGGGTTCTGCCTGCACCCCTCCTGCTGCTCCATAATGCTGCAGCTCTGGTTGGTGGCGTGGCCTCAGCTTGCCTGGCCTGTCTAGTTGCTCTCTTCTTCTAAGATTTGTGTTCCTCTGAAGACAAAAAAAAAAACCTTAAAAAGGACAAGTCCATTGTAAGAAGGTGAGATCCGTTGTAACTATTAGGCTGAAAGGCTTCTTCCCTGCCTGCCTGACCCTGCTCTGTGATGTTCCTTTGAAACGATCTATCCGTCCTCTGTGAGCAAAGGCATCCCAGGCCCCTGACGAGGTCTTCTCAAGCCACCCCCCGCTGCACTGATTTTTTTTTGATTTTTTTTTTTGGATGGGATGATTTTTTTAATCAGAGTGATGTAAGACATGATCAGAAGAAATTAAAGGCTGGCAGACTAATTAATGTCAATCAGCAAGGTTCATGGGTCTTGGCCTTGTCAATCAAACTTGATATTGTGTGTTGGTGAGATTGCTTTTGGTTCTCAAAGCTAATGCTCTACAGAGAGCTTTTCTTCCTGAGTTGCTCATTAAAACAGTGTAAGTCCTTCAGCAACCAGTTAAAGGACATATTTAAAAGCTTTTTAGGCACTATCAATTGCAGATATATCCTCTGCTAAATCCCTCTTGGTGCTGCGGCAGATTAAATGCAAAGCTTACTGCTGTGCTCCTGAGAACTGTGCTAGGTGCATCTCCCTCCTCCTGGTGCTGGCAGGCCACTGAGAATGTGCCCTACGAGGGTCTGGGCTGGAGGAGACAGGTTAAAAGGGTGTTAAAAGGAAAATCAAAGAGCGTTTCATGGTGCCTGTGTTAGGATGGCACAGGCACGGTTGCTCTGAGCACTTGCCGCCTTTTAAATCCTGAAGCCCACAGCTCTCATGTTCTTTGCATAGGTAGATATAATAGTATAGACGTAATTTCCTACTTTTAAGAAAAATGATTACAGGAAGAACTCCATCAGGCAGAGGCCCTGCCTGGTAGAGGTATGAGGAGGCAGAGAGGAGATCTTGTAGGGCACAGCTGGCCACAGGAAGAGATGCTCAGAAGTCCCAGCAGCTCAAAGCAGGGGTGGCACAGGATGCAGACTACCATTGAGCTGTGAGCATCATGTTCCCAGCAGAAAACAGCCGGCCTGTTGAAAGTGTTGTGTTTGGGCAGTGTAGGTCTTGTTGCCATCCATGTTTCATGGGTAGCGTAGCACCAGCTCCTTCCTATGCAGAGCTGGAGAGGACTAAAACATTGGTCTCCATTCCACTGTCTTTTAATGGCCTCCCTGGATCTGAGAAAGATGAGCATATTACTCAGTAACCTCATCAAATATTACAGTTCGACCAGCAGGTCTCTTAGTGTTAAATTTATCTGTGTGGTTCCTGGGACTCGTATTGTTAAACTTCGGAGCTGTATAATTTTATCCTTTCTGAATGACTTACAGTCCTTTGCTACAGCCTGTCAGCTGGAGGTGTTGGAAGGACCACAACAGGCTGGGCTTGGCTCAGTTGGCAGCGAGCTGGGAAGTTCAAGCCACGCAATGCTTCACAGCCTGGGTAGCCTCAGCACGCAGAGAGCCGTGACCGAGATGGCAGAACAGGGAGATGGCAGCCATTCCATGGGAGCAGAGCAGTTTTTATGACACACTTATTTCCACAGTACAAAATCATATATTGACATTATAGTGGAAGATTCTTTGCCCAGTTATTGCTTGAAGACACACGTTTTATCCAAGCAAATGCTTAATTGCTCCTTGTTGGACACTGGTCATGGGACATTAGGCATCAATAAAAGACGATTCTTAAAAAATGGGCTGAATGCTCTTTCCAGCACAGTGTGGTAGCTATGGTCACAGAAGAGATTTGCTTCACTGCCTTTTTATTTTTTCATTTCTTTCCCTTTTGGGCAAGGTGGCTGATATCTCTGCTGTAACCATGTCCCTGCTTCCTGGCCTCTGCCCTGCAGATTTCCTGATCCAAAATGCCACATCCCTGAGGGGGACCCTGAGGACAGAGCTGCACCTTTTAATTCCTACCTGACTTGGGAAGAGTATGGCCCCAAGACAGGAGATGAGGCTGCATGATGCTCAGCAAGAGCACAGAGATGCCAGTTGCTCTGAAGACAAGGATTCTGGAGGGAAGCATTAATATTCTGGGCCACCACATCTCCCAGCCATCTGTTGCACCAAAGCAAAGGACACCGAAATAAACTTTGAAATCCCCTGTGAGGGGGAATAAACTCTGGATGCTATTTCTACGGCAAGCTGTTCAGAGCTTGCTCGAGTCATCTTTCTCCTTTCCAAATGTAGACTTTTTCAGAGCTGTCCTGCCTCAGGGATATATGGGTTTGGTATCTGTGAGGCTTGTAGGAGTGTGATTGTGCATGGCGTGCCCCAGCGCAGCCAGACCAGCTTATTGCTGCGGAAAAGGATGAGGCAGAAACCATGCAGCCTCCAAAGCAGCTAGTCTTTGAGCTGACAGTCCTTGCGGAGCAGTTTGTTCCTGAGCAAGCAGCACCATTTAAAGCTTTTGGACGTTTCCTGAAATGTCTGATGGAAAGGAGGCGAGGTTTCCTCCAGAACTCCTGCAGATTGCTGGAGGCTCTTGTGATGCCCTGTCTCCTGCTGAAAGTCCTTCCACCAAGGATCCAAGTGCTGATGTCCTCTTCTCAGGAGGAGATCAGGAGGAAAATTTTATGGGGATTTATTCTTTATATGGCGTTTGGGACTCTCCCGGTATAACACGCTCACTGCCTATGGCCCATTCCCCTGTCTCCTAGTATGTTCAGGTAAAGATTTATGTTATTCCAGGTGCCAGCCTCACCAGAGAGATTAATGAGAGATAATTTCTTACAAAGAGGTTTATTGAGTTCTCTGAGCTCATTCACCAGCTGTGAAGTGAAACATCTCAAAACAGTTTTTGAATACTAAGTTCTCTCTGGCACTAGCGCCAGGGAAAAAAAAAAATTAAAAAAAAAAAGGGGAAACAGTGCCTTTTTCTGCTCAAGGTATTTATTCTGCTGGGCAGAGCAGGCTTCGTGTGCAAAGCCCTGGGAGCTGAGATGCTGGGTTGTTAGAAGCCTGCTGGCATGGCCCACCCAGCGTGTGGGAGGATGTGCCTGGCATGCTCAAGGCACCGCGCTCTGCTTCTCAGCATCCTCAGCCCCGGGAGCTCCCATGAGCGATGGGTTATTATTTCACGGCAGATTTGGAGAAGCAGGGGAGGGTGCTCTGGAGACCGAGGCAAGGTGGATCACTCAGCTGAGGTAATGTAAAGGCACTAGGAAAATGGTTTGTGGCTACAGCACCCTGCAGATCTCATGTCTGCTGGCATTATGGCCCAAAACGTTGGTCTGATTTCATGGCACTATCTCTTCTGCCATGTTACACTTTAAGGGGGAAGGATGAAGGTCCCACCTTGGACCTCAATCTCAGCCAGTCCCCTAATTGCATGTGTCTTGTTGACCAGCTTTTTGGGACACCCCTTCCCTCTGCCCTGCCCGAAAGTCCAGCAGGAGCCCAGCGCTGGCTCCTGCACCCTCACGCTGGGCTGGGGCAGAGCCTGGCAAAGCAATGTGTGGCCAATCTATTAGAGAGTAGGCTGTTTTGCTGCAGCCCATTTTATTCCATGTGCAGAAGAGGTTGGAGGGAATTGGTGGAAATTAGTAAATTGTCTTTTCAAAAAATCTGTCCGCTCGCAATTGGGCAGGTGACTCCATGGGGGCCTCTGGGGTGTATAACTGCATGCAAATATTTGCCATGAGGTGCTAATTATGCTCCTCTCCCTTCTCAATCCCATTCCTACCTCTGCCAATGGACCATTCTACCAATTTTTCTCTCTGTTGCACTCAGTGTACCATACCCATAATGGGTTTGCATTTTCCCACAGGCATCAGCTGGGAAGAGTAGATGGGGAAGCCCACAGCTGTAAAGACAGTTTTCAGAAGATGATTTACCGTTTCCCTCAGCACAGTACAGGAGCAGTGAACCACGGGCTGCCTGAGGGTTTTTCCTTGGAGATACACCAGTAAGGAGGATGTAGGTATTTTCTTCATTTATTTAGTTGTTTATTAACACTTTGATGCCCCTTCCTTGGAGATGACTTTTCTGCTATCTGTATTTTTCCTTCAAAATCCCCCTCCTGAGAGCATCTCAGCAAAAGGATCACCACTTCTTCACATCTCCATGAAGAACTTGCAGAAATATGTTTGCAAATGCCTTTTGCACACATGAAATGCTGTATCACCAGGGAAGCTCACATAAAACCAAACTGCAGTACTCACTCTTCCCTTTGACTAGTCTTTGTCTTCAAACAACTGAAAAAGAGGGCAATCAATATACCTTGCCAGGGTCTTTTTAATGCTTCCTGAGCCATTATGGTCATAATGTTTCTTCTGGCTGTCGTGTCAATACATTTGAGACACTGAACATGTCAAAACCACATAAAATCTTTATTAAGGTGAAATTAAACGAGCAAGCCCAAATCAGTAACTTAAATGGATATTATCCTTCAAGGATGGCAGACCTAAAAACCGGACACAGCTGAAAAATCCAGGGCAGTCAAAGTTAGGATTAAATTAATGAGAAACTCAGACTTTTGCCACAGAGCCTGGGCAGGAGGAATTGAGGCAGACGGGAATTGCTGTTACAGTGCTCTGGACACCTGTCCGTCATTTTTTATTGCAGCATTAGCCTGAGCTAAAGAAGTGCAGTGAATCTGGGGCAGGCAGGAAGAACAGTTATTGGCAGGAATATTCAATCTCCTTTCACTCAACAAATTAATCCAGACTGAACAAAAGAAAGCAAACAAACAAACAAAAACTATGTATTTGCATATGGTTGGAGGTGAGAGTGCACGGGGCTGTGCAGGGTGGCACCGGGACGCATGGCACCCTGAGGGGAGGGGTGTGTGTCTGGGTTTTGCAAGGGAGGGAATGAAGAACCTTTTTACCCTTCCCGGTTAAATACAACCTGACAGCCTCGACCCCTCCCCGCCATACGGCACGGTGCCTGCCACAGCGGGGCTGTGCACACCAGGCAAGCCTGTGTTTTTCTGAGGAGGAAATCAGACCAGTGCAAGTTCGGAGGCAAAGCACCCCACTGCTCTGCTGCCTGTGGAACAGCATCTCCCAGTGCAACCCACTGTGGTTTCTGCCCCCTGAACCTCCCCAAGGGTACTTTAGGAGGTGATGCTCTTGGGTACCCAGGAAAAAGAAGCAGATGCTGGGCTGGGAGAGCAGCCTGTCCCCCAGGTACCCTGCTCTGGGTTTGCCAAGTCACCCACCGCAGAGAGCCAGCCTGGCTGCAGGATCATCCTTGTGCTGTATCACCCAGGTGGGTGTCTGTTGTCTCCCACACTCTCCCAAAGCACCTTCAGACCCTGCAAAGACACCGGCACCGTTCTCACCCAAAGAATCTGGCTGCAGAACGGTGGGGTGTTTTTGGCTCAGTGCCTGTCACCAGCCACCCTCCTCCTAGCCACGCACAGGGGCTGCAGCATCAGATATTTTCACCTGCCTAAAGGAATCACAGGACCACACAGGTTGGAAGGGACCTTTTAAGATCAGCTAGTCCAACCAATGAAAAAAAAAATACACCAAAAAAACCCAACAACACACCCACACAAACCCCACACCACACCCCAAACAAAAAATCCAACACCAATCCACTACTAATCCATATCCCTGAGCACCATGTCAACTCGTCTCTTGAACACCTCCAGGGATGGTGTCTCCCTGGGCAGCCCATTACAATGCCTGACAACCCTTTCAGGAAAGAAATGTTTCCTAATATCTAACCTGAACCTCCCCTGGTGCAACTTGAAGGCATTACCCCTTGTCCTATCATCTGTGACCTGGGAGAAGAGACCATTAGAGGACAAGCAAGACACGTAAGAGCTGCTAGGACTCCAGGAAAAAGAAGCTACAGCTCCTGCCCCACTCACCTTCCTGGTGCCCTTGGTGGTGGAGCACGCTGGAGCCCAGGTCACCACAGCAGCAGGATGCTGGGTGTGAGCTCCCAGGAGGGAGGCTTGAGGCATCAAGAAAGGTGGAGGTACTGCAGGTACCAGGAAGCCTTTGGGACACAGGAGCTGGGCCCAGGCTCTTCTCACAGGCTGTCTCAGACAGGCAGCAGCTAGAGCCTATTGCTGCCTCTTCATCCAAACATTTGGCGGGGGGACAGGACCCAGATGGGTTTGTCTGGGCTCAATGCTTCACCACAGCCTGGTATGGCTTGTTTTGCTCTGCTTCCTTGTGAGCTCTTGTTTTGCAGTTCTGCAATGCTTGGGAAGTGGATAGGTTCAGTTCAGCACGTTCCTGCTGACACAGGAGGGATCACAGATCGCCTATGACTGCGCAGGGCTGGGACAATTTGCTGCCCTTCAGGACCAGCCTGACAGGAAGGCTCAGAGAGGCTTGGGTTTTGCATCTCCAGAGGGTGCAATGCTCCAGTGTCCCACCCCTGCAAGCTATGGAGTGGACCTGGCTCCTCCACAGGCAATCTTGGTTTGGAAAGCGTGTTCACCTCAGTGCTGCCCAGCGGGTCACGAACTGGGAGGACAGCACCACTTGGGTCCCCAAAGCATCACTGGCCTCTCCCCACCAAGGGCAAGGGCTCCCTTGTGCCCATGGCCTGTTTTCAAATGGCAGTGAGCAATGCTGCCCCAGTGGGTTTTCCACTGGAGGGATGGGAATTTGTGTCCCTTCTTCCACATTATTGTTGAGCTGCTTTTGCTTCAGCAGGTGGGAGTCTATAGCTTGCCAGGACGATTTCGCATCTCACAAAGGAGCCTTTTGCCCACACGCCTTCACAGTGGAAAGCTGAAAAATTGTTCAGTTCCAGCCTATTTAGTTTTAATTGTTTCCTTTACTTCTCATTGCCCGCAGCAAAATACCACCTTCCCCTAACAAACAGCCAGGCTGGGAGCCAGTCACCCTGCACAGCCACCGCCACCACCATGCCATCCCTCCTGCTGGTCTCACGGCTCCCAGGGGTCTTGTCTGTGCTGGGCAGGACTGGATTTTGGGGAGGAGGCAGCAGCAGCTAGCAGTGCCCTCTGCAAGCTCTGGGTGAGGAACGTCTGAAGCGCTCCCGTGGCTGTGCTGTCTCTGAGGTCTTTGCTGGCTGCACTGGCTCTCTCCCCTGCTCTCAGATACTTGCTAAGCTGCCTTTCCCTACTAGCTCTCCTAGAGGAGAGGCCAGCTCGTAACACTTGCTTTCAAGGCAGTTTTGAAAAGAGAGGGTTGTGTTGCTGAGTGAGAAACACGATGCACGCAGAGCCCCTGGGGAATGTTGAACAGCAGAAGAGGAGAGAAGCCTCTCCTCCTTCCCTACCTCCCTCCCTTCACCACAGAGCAGGCTTCTCCGTTCAGGAGAGACTCAGTGCATCTCATCCCAGGTAAGCACCACCTCCAGGACCTCCCCTCCTGCTCCTAGTGCCAGGGCTCAGGACAGCCCATCCCCACAGACACCACTCTCTGCAACCACAACAACCCCATGCCACCAGTGGAAAGCAGAGCTTTACAGTTTCAGGGAAAAGGTTTCAGGGATTTCTAAGCCTGCTCAGAGGTTGTGGCCTTGGGAGGATAAAGCACTATTCCCTTTCCAGGGTCCATCCAAGGAGCACAGCCAGGCATCCCCCCCACCAAGCAACCTTAGCAGCAGATAAGGCTCAAGGGAATATTAACTTCTTCCAATCATAGAATCATAGAATTGTTTGAGTTGGAAGGGACCTTAAAGATCATCCAGTTCCAACACCTGCCCTGGGCAGGGACACCTCCCACTACAGCAGGTTGCTCAAAGCCCCATCCAGCCTGGCCTTGAACACCTCCAGGGATGGGGCATCCACAGCTTCCCTGGGCAACCTCTTCCTAACATCTAATCTAAATCTCCTCTCTTTCAGTTTAAAACTGTTACCCCTCATCCTACCAGTACAGTCCCTTTCCGGCTCTTCTGTAGCTCTCTTCAGATATTGACAGGCTGTTATAAGGTCTCCCCAGAGCCTTCTCTTCTCCAGGATGAACAACCCCAGCTCTGTCAGCCTGTCTTCATAGGAGAGGTGCTCTATCCCTCTGTCTCTGATCATCCTTGTGGCCCTCCGCTGGACCCAAGGCCCATGTCCTTCCTGTGTTGAGGACTCCAAAGCTGGACACAGTACTCCAGGTGGGGTCTCACCAGAGCAGAGTAGAGGGGCAGAATCACCTCCCGAGACCTGCTGGCCACGCTTCTCTTGATGCAGCAATATAAAGCATGGCTGGAGAGCGAGGTAGCAGGCTGAGACACATCAAAAATACACGCAACCACCTGTCAGGGTAACCCCACGGAAATTTATTTTATCCCCAGGATAAAATCCCCCTGTGGATGCAGCCCTGATGCTGGGCCCTGCCTGAGCTGGCACATCCCAGCCCCGGGCAGTGCAGCACCGCATTGCCCGCACTTGCAGAATTACCTCTGCTCCGTTCTGGGGAAGAGCTGTAAAACAAAGGCTCATAAATTAATTACCTAAAAGGGTGGCAGAATGTTATTAGATACTTGGGAGTTAATTGTACTGATGTTAATCGCATGTATTTTAATGGCACCAGTAGAGATGTAATATGTAATTCCATAGGTATTCCAGGATAATTTAGCAATTTAATTAATTTCTGCTAATACTTTTTAAATCACCTGCCCTCTTCCTCCCTTGTTCTCTGAGGGAAAGGAGGAAGAAACTTTTCCAGTTGGCAAAATCTATTGCAAACTCACTTTTGTTGGCAAAGAGATCATTTTATTTCTCAGCAGATTTATTCCCAGTAAAGAACCGCCCCCCAAAGTCATCCCTGGGTGACAGAGGGGCCAAGGAGAGCTTGTCACGGCTGTGATTGGCTGGTCCTAAATTTGGAAGGCTGGATCGGGGCTGGGTGAAATGTTTTGGACAGAGTATGATGGGCTGAAAAGATGAAGACTAAAATGATTTGTGGATTTAGGTCAAATTCAGTAAGCAGAGCCAGGAAAAAAAGTGGAAGAGAAATATAAACAGCATCAGGCATTTTTTTTCCCATCTCCTCAAAATGAAGTGTTTGGTTTAGAAAAAGCAAAAATATCCCACTTTAGCGTGTTTTGAGATGCAGCTTTTCTGCTTTTCTCCCTTGTGGCTCCCCCCAGGTGAAGGCACCTGTGAGATGCCCAACCCCTGGGGCAGCATTTCAGCTGGAAAAAGGATGCATTTTCTTTCTGCACCCTCCACTCAATGAGCACAGGGCAGTGCACCTCAGGGTGGCACTCGGGGTCCCAGGGAGGTGGATTTGAGCCACACGGGAGCTGCTCCCTGAGCTGCCCCCCTCCTTCCCCACCCTGGCAGAAAGGAGACCACCAGAAGCCATTGCTTTCATGGGGCTTTTATTGTCTGGCTGTCCCTCGCCCCCCACCCTGCTGCCCAGAGCCAGCCAAGCCCCTTGCTACCACATACACCAGCGGAGGACATTTATTTTTTGGGGGGGAGGGGAAGGAAGGGGGGTTGGGGATTTTTTTTTATTATTTTTTTTCCAAAATATTTTATTTTAAAAATATAGTAGCTGTGGAAAGCAGCCCTCTTTATAAACGCTCGATGCCAGAGTGGAACGCATCGTCCCCATCCTTACTACCAAGCCCTCCTGGGTGCCTGTGCCCGCTGGCAGCACTGCTGGGGGGGTCAGGGTGGCTGCACCAGTGGCTGCAGGCAGGGAGGCTCACAACAGTGGGGGGACAGAGAGGGGGAGAGAGAGAGCGAGCCTTTTAAAAATAGAAATATTGTGCTGAGTTGTTTGGAGTGAATGAAATACATAAAACGCCAGCATTAGATTAGTTTTAGCTCGTTCAAATATTGCTCCTCCCAGCAGAGCTGGCGTAGGGCGCTGGTGGAGGCGCAGTCCCCGTCATCCCAGGGTGGGGGAACCCTGCTGGCCCCCAGCCCCACTGCAGGGCTTGCTGCTCTTGCCCACCCCAAGGACACCGGCCCCCAGGGCAGCCCAGGAGCCACTATAAATAGGAAACTGTAAACACAACCATTGGAGATAAGAGATATCTACGATCACAGGGTTTACTGGTTCAAACGTCCCACCCTCCCCTCCCCATCCCCAACCCATACACCTATGCCCCCTGTCCCCGCTCCATAAAAAGGTCTCCGGTAACAAAATCTTCATTCCAGGCTTGGAGTAAAGGTGCAGTGCTTGAGGAGTAAAAAGGGACATTGCAACCTTAGTGGTCTTTGCTGGGGATGGGAGAAATTGGTGAGAGGGAGAGAGAGGGTTAGCTGGTTCAGGTCCTTTGCATGTTCATTTGGTTTGTCTGGAGGACTCCTAGGGTTATACCTGAGATGAAGACGTCTAGGGGACACTCCATAGCTCAATTAAAACATGGTTGGTGTTTTGTGCCTAGAAGAGCCTTCGCTGCTGGGATTTGTCCATTGCGCTTGCCCCACTCAGCAAGAGAGCAGCATCCCTCCTCCACTTGGCACGGGACTATCTGAACCAACACTCAGATGGGGGTGATCCCTCATGTGTCAAGGACCTCACTGGTGGGTGATGGCTCATGGGGGATGCCCTGTACGCTGTGGATGGTCTGGTTGTGGGAGAGGGAGTTCTGCTGGAGCTCCAGGGCGATGGCATTCTGGGGGAACTCCTTCACCTGCCGCTTGTACTCAAGGAAGGTGCATGCCTTGGTGGCGATTGCGATGATGTTCTTGCCAATAAAGATGGTGGAAACCCTGCTGTCCTGGAACAAGACCATGTTGATGGCCCGGATGAAGATGGTGACAATGTTAATGGTGACCAGGCTGAGGACAGGGTAGAGCATCATTTTTTGTGGAGCAATGTGCTCCCCTTGCATGCTGATCTCACTGAGGGATACACAAGGCAGGATCAGGAGGAGTATGTAGCAGTAGAAGAACATGAGGCCCTCTGCCCAGATGGGCAGACCAGTCCTGTGCGGCTCCCACAGGTTGGCTTGGATATCCAAAATATCCAGCAGGTCGAGGGCCACCCAGAAGAGGCGCCCCCGCAAGTCCTCTTTCTTCCGAAAGGTCCGTATGTACTCCATGCTGTCCAAGGCCACCAGCACCAGGTAGAGCCCTGGCACACAGATGGAGAGGAGAAGGGTCAGGGCTTTCCTGGCCACTGTCTCCAGGTTCTTTTTGTCTGCTTTGTAATTCTGAAAGATGAAATACAGCTTTATCTCCAGCACAAAGATGTAGAGGAACCACAGGATCATGGCGTAGCCCCTTTTGGCTGTCTTCACCTCTGCTCCCACCCACACCGCCACGTAGCGCAGCACGATGAGGAAGCAGATGTCCCCCACCAGCACAATGATGCAGACACCAATCTTGCGGGGGCCCTGGTTCTGCTCCACCAGGTAGGCGTCCATGAAGGCCATGCTGGTCATGATGACGATGGTGGTCAGACAGACGTGGCGCTTGTCAGGTGGTGGCAGCACCATGGTGAGATGAGCAGCCCTCCTTCCACACTGGCACTAGGGCAGCAGTCCCGCCAGCAGGGCACAGAGTGACATCCACAGTGAAACCAAGGGCTTCTCTGTCCCCCAGCCCCAGGAAGAGGTCCCCAGAGGAGCAGCAGCTCAGCTGTCAGCCCTGCTCTCCCGCAACTCTGGGCTGTCCCTGCAGACTGTCCCCAGCTCTTCGCCCTTCGCTGGCTGTGCCCAGGCACCCTGCGCCACCAGCAGCCACAGCTCACAGAGGTGCAGGACCTCCTGGGGGGATGTCCCTCCTCTGTGGTGGGTCCCCCATCGTTGTCGGGTTTCCAGCGATCCTATGGCACTAACGCACCTCCAGGCTCTGAGTCCCAAATCCTGGTACAGATCTCTGGGAACACAGTAGATGACTAGGCAGCAGGCAGACCTGGCCAGCAGGGCAGGAAGGGGAGCTCTGCTCTTCCCAGCAAGACCACACACTCCTCCAGGGTCTGGGGAGGTCCTGATGTGTCCTCACGGGGAACCACCTTCAGATCTATCTCTGCGGGGCTGTGCCAGGCTCCTGCTGCTTCCAGCTGTACATACATCCCTTCATCCCTGGAAAAGAGAGCAGAGAATGAGCATTACCGTCTCCATTTGCCAGCCATGGGATGACGAGGATGACAGCCCTTCTCAGCTCCCTCCACACTGCGCTAGGAGCTGGATTCCCACCATGTACTGTCCCACCACCAGGGCACCCACCACCATGCTCTGTGCACTACTTGATTCAGAACAGCTTTATATTGAAGACAAACACAGCCTAGGGTGTCCTGCATGGAAACACAGTGTGCTGCCCTTACACAGGCTGTCCCCGGCATGGCAGGGGAGGAGGCAGCAAAGCTGTCCCTTTGGTGGCACAAGGTCCCAGCAGCTTTCTGGCCTGGCCCAGCTGCTCATGGACACAGCTTCTTCTCACCACGCTGTGCTTGAGTAATGGATTTGATAATCTGTTCTCTGCAGGGACTGCACTCCTGGGAAGTGAGGAGGTCCCAGTGTACTCAAGAGTACTATCAAACTGCTTAGATGGAGTGAAGGAGCCGAATAATGATCACAGTCAGATGTGGCAATCGCATGCCATGTGACAGCTAGCCCTGTGTGTGTACCAGTGCTTGACCGCACAGACCCCCTTACAAATCACCCCATCTCATCTTGTGGAGACTGGCCATCAAGGTCATGTCTACCCACAGATATCCCCATCTCTCACGCAACCCACGTTTCTCCAGCCCTCATCACCATGTGTCTCCACAAGCTCTAATGGAAATGACCACCCTGGAGATAACATTGCCCGGGTGATGCAGCCAGGCTGCTGGGGTTGGGGAACACTCTTTACCTGGCCCATTGGGGTCAGGCTGAGCCTAGACCTGGATGTGGAGGGCTGAGCTGAACCCCACACATGCATGCAGTTTGGCCGCCCATATGGGCGGCCTTGGGCCTGGGGGAACACCCCTGCTTGCAGGAGGGCAACCAGAACCCAGGGAGAGCCCCAGGACTGGCTGGAGGGAGTCAGCACCAGGACTTGTTGGCACTGCTTCTGCTCCCCACCAGCTGGCTTAACAAGGACACGTGGAACCTGGTCTCTCACGTCTTTTATGGAGGGAGGCAGAGGTGGATGTTGAACCCATTAAACCTCCCCTACTTTGCACAGGGAAGTATATGAAGCTGCTTATGTTTATGGGGCTCCATTTCAATAAAAGCTGCATTCTCTCCTGCTTCAGGGAGAGAAGAACAAAGAAGAAAAAGTGGGAAGCCAGATGAGTCAGAGCCAGTCTTGACGTGTGCCTGAGTAGGTGGACACCAGGGATGCGTGTACCTGTGCCCTGGTTCCCAAAGGATGTGGCAGGCAATGATATGGTCCTTGGCAAATATCAGCAGGGGTCTTCAAACCTGCAGCTAGGACCCATACGTTGCTTTTCTGAGCCTACTGCCGCCCCTGTGTGCAGCTCAGAAAACTGGTAGGTTAAAATTATTCCCCAGGCAGGAATTGCTCAGAAAGATGCCAATGAGCCCAGGGGGATTCATGAGTACCCCTAAACGATGCTTCCGAGGCAAGGCACTCACCGCAGCCTTGCTCTCACTAGTGATGCCTTGTACCTGACGTTAAGCGCTTCAATTTGTTCTTTCTTGAGGTTTCAGATAAAAATATACAGTCATTGCTGTAACTGCTTTCAAAATTGTGCCAAGTTTTACAGGGGATTTATAGCCAAGGATGGATAATTCCAGATAAATTAGGTCTTTCAGGAGAGAATGGTGTTTTTTTTCTTTCCCCCTTAAGTATTTATGCCTTCAAAAGACAGCGGTTATTTAAAGGGCAGTGGGTGCATCACAGCACGTTAAGCTTAGGAAGCAGCTTGCTGGTAAATCATGCCCCTCTGCCCTTGTGCCTTACACGTGTGGAATGGGAAGCTGGGGGAAGGCTCCCAGCCCAAGCTACCCTCACACTTACATGAGAGCACACAATAAAACCCTACTCTGCCTCCTGGTGAATACCCAGGGCACCGGATGGTATTAATTCATGGTGTTTACAACAGCAGCAAACAAGTCTTTCACCACTGGTGCCGAGCAGATTGTTTTCAGCAAAATGCCTGTTCAAACGGTGGATTCTTCCCTCCCATCTGCCCCTGAAGGAATCACGGCAGCCTGGGAAGGGTTTGACAAACATGTTCATTTGTTACAGTGACCTTTCGGAGCGGAGGAAGGGGATTGCGGGGCTGAGCTGAATCACATGGTTTGAGCACTGCTTTCTCTCAGGTTAAACCCAATATTACCCAGGGCAAGCCCCTCTCTTGTCTTTTGCAAATAGTTCGCAAGTATTTTCTGCAGTGAAAGCTCTTCTTCTTTTTTTCCAGCTGTGCAATAGCTAGTGTTTCCCCCGCTTCTGGCAGCCCCGCTGCTATATGGGAATATGGAAGTCTCTGCCTATCCATGGAGCAGAGCTTGGCACTTAGACTGATGTGTGACCATCTTACCAAGGAGGGGGGATGTAAAACTCTCCTCAAATAACTATTAAAAACGCAGGTAGTTTTTAAACAACCATTGCTCTGGGAAATCCCGATTCATAATTTTTAAATGACTGTATTTGACAGTATGTTCAGAAACCACTTGAGAAACGTGCCGGATAAACAAGAAAATGAGCATGTCAGAGAGCCACAAGAGCATATCTGAGGCAAATATTTGTTTAGACAAGTATTCAAAAAATTCTTTTTCCTGCAGGAATTCCTGTAAATAAAAGGCAGCTCACCTAAACATAACAAGCTCCCAGTGTTACAGATGCCAGCAAGCCAGGCTGGCAGCTTCCTATGGGAAGGGATGTAGCAACCTTTGCATCCCGCTCGGTGCCAGGGCTCCCACGAGCAGGTATTGCAGCGATGCCTCAGTTTGGGCAACTATGGGACTCCTTATTGGACAAAATTCAATCCATAATCACATACTCTCCTCTAGCAGGCAAACAGCTCCATCGCTTGCATTGGAGTAAGCAAGTGCACTCGACAGCACCCACAGCAGCTCGTGATCAGCTGGTGAGACACAACCCAAGGGCAGTGTCCAGATGCACCAGTGAAGACTGACAGCACAGCACAGGGATATGCAACAGCACCGTGTTCTCTCTCCATCTCTGGGGCTTGCCTGGGGACACTCCATTTCTCAGCCCAGCCTGCCACTTCCCAGCATCCCTGCGGGACAGGAGAAGCTACGGTGGGAATGAGAGTGGGCTGTGATTTCCTGGAGAGACTCAGGTGTTCTGCAGGTTGGTCCAAACCCAACTGAAGTGCAGGCTTTGCACCCTCATCTCTGCCCTGAGGAAAAACAGGCAGCAGAGGTACAGCCAGCCCCTGCCCTTATTACTCTGGTGCCTCTGCGCTGGCTGTGAAGTTATTTCTTGGTCTCATACCTGTTTTCCCAGCCCTTCTGGCTGCTATAGAGCACCTGTGGTTACCCAAGGATGTGAGGTCACAGCCTTGCTACACCAGGCAGTTTGGAAGAAAATTAAATTGTGCTTTCCACCACAACACTGGTGGCTCATTGCGGTGTGATTAATTACTGCTAACTCTGCCATTATCAGCGTCTGCAACCCGCAGCCACCCATCACCAGTGCCCTCCTGTATCTTCTCCCACCTCCACTTGCTGCTCATGCCTGGCATCACCTGGGATGGCACCCGAGAGCCATGTGGGTGCAGGGACCTCCCGGCATCCCCATGCACCCACACAAAACCCATCACCCAGGTGAAGTGGCCACAGGCAAGCCTCCAGGGCTTGTGGAGCCACTTGCAAAATACAGCCCCATTAATGCCTGTAGGCGCTTCCTGAACCCTGGTTCTACCTGGCAAATCACTTTAAATTATTTAAGTGATTTGAATGCTGAAGTGAAATGATTTGAAATGAAGGGGTATGAAGCTGCGGCAAGGGAGATTTAGATTAGATATAAGGAAGAATTACTTTACTGAAAGAGTGGTCAGGCACTGGAACAGCCTGCCCAGGGAAGTGCTGGAGTCACCATCCCTGGAGGTATTTAAGAAATGTGTAGACATGGCTCTTTAGGGCATGCTCTAGTGCCCAAGATTATTGGTTTGTGGTGGGATGTTGTGTGTGGAGTTTAGATGTGGGTGTGGGGTTTAGTTGGTGGGTGCTTTTTTTGTGTGCGTTTTTTATGGGTTTTATGGTGGGGTTTTTTGTTTGTTTGGTTGGATTTTTTGTTTTGGCTTGTGGGTGTGTTTTTGTGTTTGTTTGGGTGGAGAGTTTTTTTGAGGTTCATTTGTTTGGTTTTGGTTTGTTTTTTTTTTAATGTGGTTGGACTCCATGATCTCAAAGGTCCCTTCCAACCACTAAGATTCTGTGATTCTGTGATTCTGAATTCTGTCCATAAACAAAAGAGGGAGAGAGTGAGGCAAAAAGTATACGCAATGTGCTTCCCAGGTAGCTAGGATGCCGCATTGCTTAAAGCTTTATTTGCACTTTAATTGCTGTGATTTATTCCAGCTTTCCAAAGCTCCCCTTCCTTCGCTCAATCCTTCAGCCCTCTGAAGAGCTGCTGCTCCACGAAGCCCTTTCCCTGTCTGGCAGTGCCATGCCTTGTGTCACAGCACTGTCCCCAGTGTGGGGCAGGACCAGGCAATGGGCACGGCCACCTTTTGCGGGGAGTGAAAGCCAGATGTGGCAGAGCTGCCCGGGCGATGGCATCCCTCACTGGCAGCTGGCTCTGCTTCAGGGAGTGACCGAGTAACAGCCAAGCGACCTGCTCTCGGCAGAGGTCAGGGATGGGAAGTGGCTGTTAATTGCTTATGCTTTTCGTGACCCACTGAATTATCTGCGAGCTCTGCACAGCACAGCAAGGATGAGGTTTGCAGGGAGAGCGAATTCTCCTCTGACTGAGGAACTATAAATCACGTCGTCCCTGTGCTACTGCATTTTCCTACCTTACCTTGCTGAAAATCGGTGCCGGTGGGTGCTGCGCTCAGCCTCACTGAGTTGCAGGCTGGGATTTCACCTGTCTCCCCCGGGGCAGTCCCTGGGCACTGATGGAGGTGGGGATGCTCATACCGTAGGGAATGGGGATGAACAGTTCTGGGCAGCGGCTGTGCCCTGCCTCCTCCGAGGCAGTACTGGCATCTCAAGTGCATCCTGCGAAGGAAATGAGATTGAGGAAGATTTTTCCGGACCCTGCCCACTAATTGTGTCTGAAGGAGGAAACAGCCCACTTGCTAATGATTACAGATAATTTCCCATGTAGGCACATTGAGAAATAGGGAAAGAGCTGCAAACTGTTCCCAGAACCTGCCCAAAATAAACAGTGCAGCAGGGCTGGCAGACAAAACCGGCTCCTGCTTATACCAGTGAGAGTGAGAGCATCCACTGTGCTCTCAAGCTGCAAACCCCTCGATTCCGGACAAGGGGATTGAATGCACCCTCAGCAAATTTGCAGATGACACCAAGTTGTGTGGGAGTGCTGGTCTGCTGGAGGGTAGAAAGGCTTTGCAGAGGGATCTGGACAGGCTGGATGGATGGGCTGAGACCAATGGAATGAGGTTCAATA
>BJBW01002270.1:142677-262321 GCA_004320125.1 Scolopax mira | reverse complement strand
AAAAACTTTTTCACGGTGAGGGTGACAGAGCCCTGGAACAGGCTGCCCAGGGAGGTTGTGGAGTCCCCTTCTCTGGAGATTTTCAAGACCCGACTGGATGCAGTCCTGAGAGGCATGCTCTGACATGCTCTGGGTGGTCCTACATTGGCAGGGGAGTTGGACTAGATGATCTCTATGGTCCCTTCCAACTCCAAAAATTTCAGTGATATTCAGTGATAACATATAAGCACTGTTAATTTTGGTGACCCCTCGTCGCTCGGACACACATTTTCTGTCCTTACCCTTTCTGGTCAGATCGTGTTGTCTCCAACAGACCCAAGGCTTTCTCCCTTCTGCTGCCAGGGAAGCCAGAGCCTGCAACCCCTGCTGGGTCCCACTGCCCTCAGCCCCTCAGGAAAGCCTTTCTCCTGGTGCTCCCCCCATTCTGGGCTTTGCCAACTCGCTCTGCAAGGAAAGCATCCTTCAGAAAGGATGCAGTGCTGTGGAGGTCATGCCATGTTTTAAATGGGCACATATCAATAATCGCCCTCTCAAACGAGAGAGAATACCTCACTCTAGGACTGTGCTGACCTCTTTTGGAGGAACCTTCATATACAAAGACTTAGAATCCCAGTTCTTGTAAGATGAAGGCTTTAACCACTAGCTTTATATCCACACCTTCAGGGTACAATCCCAGCTAACCATGTTTGACTACCTGTTGTCCAGAGAGGTTTTGGATGCCCCATCCCTGGAGGTGTTCAAGGCCAGGCTGAATGGGATTTCAAGCAACCTAGTCTAGTGGAAAGTGTCCCTGCCCATGACAAGTGGGATTGGAACTCGATGATCTTTAAGGTCCCTCCCAACCTAAATCATTCTATGATTCTATGACTCAGGTGCAGTTTTACTCTAGCCCTATGGAAAATAAAAGTATCCCATGGGAAACTAAGGGTGCCCCAGGCTGTGATGAGTGTTTCATATTTGACCTCTAGATTTCTCTGTTCAAGGTCTGGCTGTGACTTTCTCCAAGGTTTTGCCCGTGGGTGGTGAGTTGGAATGGCTGCAGGAACCCCCATAGCTCGCAGGAGGCTGCAGTTGGTGCATTAACCCTGCTTCATCCAGATCTTCCCAAGGTATCTGAGGTGCCACCCAAGCTTCAGAGGGTCAAAAGTAGCAGGAAAAAGCTCAATCTCTGTAACAGGTCTGTGAGGAGCAAGAGATGACTATTCTGTCAGGATATGGTGATGCACCTGGGTCTCAACGGAGCCTCCAAGCCACAGCACGCGGAAATAAACGGCAAGCTTGTGGCAGAAGTGTAATTGGCAGAAAACAACCACTTTCTGGCTATAAGCACAAAACAACTTTCTAAATCAACAGTAGTTTTTTCCCTCATTTACTTTGGAGAGCCTGCTGGCTTTGGAATTGCCTCAGCCTGCTGTAAACAATGTATGAAATGAAAACGTTCCCCCTGCCCCAGCATGGCCGGACCCCAGTGGTGCCTTGCAGCCAGACACAAACCACTTCAGGCCCCACCGGGGTGGTAGGGGACACTTTGCTGCTTTTGGTGGTCACAGTGTGCACATCTTGGTTTGTTGTATTTTTTTTTTTTCTAAATGAAAAGAAAGCTGCTTTCTGCCACCTGCGCAGGATCCCCTCTGTCCAGGCTGGGGGCTGCAGACCAGGGCTGATTTTGGCAGCAGCCTTGTCCCCCCATTCTTGTTCCCAGCACTTGGAGAGGCTGTGGGAAGCTGAGCTTCAATGGGATCATCCCAGGAAAGCTTAATCATTGGAGCAGAAAAGTAGTTTAAAGCTTCATCTTCCCCCCCATGTGCTCCTTCTTCAGGTGCTGGAGGGGAGGAGGGAGCCTGGGCTGCAGGCAGGGCAGGCAGCAAGGGGTGACCGTGCCCCTGTGACACAGGCTGAGGCTATGGCTGCATAGCCAGTGGGCAAGTGGCAGAGCCAGCCTGTGCCATTGGTGAGGCTCAGCGTGGCCAAATGTGGCCCCGGTACAGGAGCTCAAGCCCCAACTGGCAGTGGCCAGCAGGAGGGGGCTGAGGCTGCCACAGCGTGGGGGCTGAACGGGAGCCAGAAATGCAGTGTTAGTGCAAGAAAAGCAGCCGTGGGAGTGTATCCCTTGTATCCCTTGGATAACATTTTTCCCCATCTACCGAGCAGGGCAGGGGCTGTGCTGCTCCTGATGGCAGCGCTGCCACTCACAGCCCTCCCAGTGCTCCTAGTGCTCCCAGCCATACGCAGTGCTCCAACACTGGCAGAAAAGCTGGTCTCTAACAGTTTGTATTTTTACTTACTTTTAGCTTGTGTAGCCCTTAGCTAAAAGCACAGTCTGTGCAAGTGCAAGCGTGGGCCATGTGGTGGCCTGCAGTAGGGTGACGGGGTGGCACACCGGGCACAGCTCGCTGCCCTCGGAGGTGCTGCCCCGGCGTGTGATCCTTCACCCAGGGAGCCCCGGGAGGCTGCAGTGCTGATTCAAATGTTGTGGGTAATAACAAATGCTTACCTCTAGGAAATAATGTAAGCCTCTAAAAGCCTCTAATGATTTGTGTGATGACGTTGCAGCAGAAGTCTGAAACGGGAGGGCTTCAGACTCCCCCCTGGGGGAGCTGCCAACACCGGCTCCCAGTCAGTCCCAGTGAGCTCAGGGGGCTGCTCATGGCAGATGAAATCTGGCACCCGGCGAGGCTTAATTGCAGCACATGAGGCTTCCTGGCAGAGATGCTGTTTCTCACGAGGTCCGATGGAAGGCTGGCAAAAGTCATGGGGTCTTCTAAGCAGGAGAGATTCAAAAAGCTTTAGTTATGCTAAGTGGGACTTGCCTAAACCAACAGTGGAGTTTGTGTCTGGTGGAGGTGATGCAGAACTCATTTGACATTTTCTTGCTTCAGTCTGTTACAACTATGACATATTTTTTCTGAGTATTTAGTTAATAAAAAGCTAAATTAAACCCAGGACATATAAATGGCTGTGGGGACCTGGACAGAGGATGGACTTCTGCAGCAAATCTCTCTTAATAGTTTCTGGTCCTTCTGAAAAGAGGTATTTTTCTTCTGAATGCATGTGGGAAAGAAACTTTGCTAAAATATAGAATTAAGCTTTTTTTTCCCCTCTTTTTCTTTTTAAATGCTGATAATCAGCTTAACACAATGAAAGGTGCAGTGAAGTTGCTTTGTAATTTGCCCTGGATGAGGGTCCCTGGGGTCCCAGGGCAGCCAGGATGGACATGGAGAGCTCAAGTCAGCACCCAATGCCTGGAGGTGCCACCCAGACACCTCCAAGTGCTCTCCCTGAATCTGGGGATTTAATCAGTGCTGAGCTTGATGCTCAAGGCCAGGAGGAAATCTGTCACTATTGGGTTTGGGAATTTTTTTTTATTAATAGAGTTTATGGTAAAGGTACAGCTGTGCCAGAGGTGTTTCCTGGTTCTGTTTGATTCTGGTATAATATCAGATAATGTGTTTCTTTTAAAAAAAACTCTGTCCATGATTATTCCAGCTTGGAGTCTGGACAGGAGCTTTTGTACTCCTTGTATGCTTCAAACTTACTGCACTTGAGCAGAGCATAAATTCCTCTCTCTTCAACTGTCACATCGCTCTTTTAAAAGACTGCGCACTGATTTGCTTTTAACACCCATTATATAGGGCATTCAGCTCCGTGGTGGCCAGCAGGGTAAAAAAAACCAACCTTGATACTTAAATAAACCCTGCATATAAATATGTATGCCTGCAGTGGAGCAGAACAGCCCGCGGGAGCCAACCCACCTCCCGTTCGGCGTGCTGCTGCAGCCCATACATATGCATGCCCAGCTCCCGGTGTATTTATAAACCATCAATATGTGCATATCTTTAAAAGTGAGAGGTCGGCCACCAACCTTCTGCCGGGGCGTGGGGCCTGGTGGGGCGTCCAGGGTGCTTATGGGGGTTAGGGGTTGTGTGGGACCAGGCCCCAGAACTCGCTGGTGGCTGTCCCACCCCGGGCATCCTCAGCGGGGTCGGCATGTGTGGTTCTGGAAAAAACCCTGTGTGGCACCTACAGCCCACTCGGGAGCAGCTCACTCCCCAAAGTGTGAAGTTACATTTCCAGAAAAAAACGAATGTGCTGCAAGTGGCTGGGAAACACAAGTGGCAGGAGGTGGCTCCGAGCAGCTATTTTAGTGTTTTATTTTAAAAACACAGGCAGTGAGTGCCCCTGGCAGAGCCAGAGATGCCAGGATTTCAGAGAAACGTGTTGAAGAAAAGAGAGAAAAAAACTGCAGAAAGATTTCTGCTTGCTTAGGAGGTTTGCAAACGTGGTCTTTGGAGGACCAAGGATGCTGATTAACTTGAACAAGCAGACAAAGACCCTGACATCAATTAAGTACTGCTGATGAGGTGAGGTCAATAGTAATTATAACCTGCTCATATCTTCATGCATTATAGACATGTTTAATCTTTTTATTGGAAAGCTTTTTACTGAAATGATGTGGTATGATAATTTTCTACAGTGTCCTGTTTCTAATTAAGTAGTTGGAAATACAGTGGATTGCACTTAATCATCTCTGCTTCAGTTAAGTCCTTGTTAAAGAAATACATTTAGTCCTATTTTTGTTTTATTTTATAAACCATAACCTTTTAAGTGGCTTTGAAAATGGAGATGACACTTGTATCAGTATTTATATACCCTTTCCAAATGCAAGCCTTAGAGTCAATGACTGTGACTGTGAGACAGCTGTACCTTTGTGTTTTACAGGGAAATCCATTTTCTGAGTGTTTCTGTCTTTGCCCGAGTACTAGGTTAGTGCTAAATGCTAAAAGCTCAAATGTCAGCAATTTGCTCAGCAATTAATCATTATCTGTGTGCCGCTGGCTGGTGTCGGTGCTCCCATGCGACAGCCTCTGGCTGTGTGGCTGGGCTGCTCTGCGGGAGCTGCTGCTGGGGACAACACAGCAGTGCCAGGGGACAGTGGGGGCCCAACCACCAGCTCATCCCCACCTCTTCTTGGGGTGACATGGGTGAGTATCTCAGTGAACTTGACAGCCCCAAGCCAGCGCTGCCATTGTCATTAATGCATGGCACCAACGGGAGAGGGGACACAGCTGGGGACGGGGTGCCCAACGTCAAGCTGCGTATGGCTTCAGCTCCATCACCCTCCAGCAGGTCCCAGGTCCTGCCTCTGCTGCAGCCCTGTGCTGCTGGTGGAAATGGCAGGTTGGTACAGGAGAAATGTCATGTCTTGGAGCTGCAGAGGGAGCTCTGGCTTCCCCCTGTACAAGCTTTCCCTGCCTCAGTAGTGTCTCATACTGAGCAGTCTGGTTCGGGGACTGCCCAGGTTGGTGTTCAGCTCTTCCACCCACTACTAAGCTCACTGAGAGAGATCACATTTCTTATCTTTTTCCCCTACCTGGCTGGGGAGATGCTGCCCACAGCAGAGTGAGCCCGGTGCACTGCAGTCCCTGGCCCCCAGCAGCCAGGGGGGAGGAACAAACACTCCAGGAGATGTTTGAGGACAGGGGAGGACACGTGTGTGCCAGTCTCTTGACACCCCGGGTGGGCATTTCTAACAAACGGCCAGGCAAAAGGTGTTAACCACATTTTTTGCACCTAGTAGTGAAATCTCACTGAGTGTTTTAACCCAGACAATTAAGAAAGAGCATGACAGCCAGTGGCTAAATATAGCTCTGGAGGGGTGGCAGCGGTGGTGGGGCTTGGGAAGAGGTTTTTAAGGGAGGCTGGGAAACTGGGGAGCGCTGGTGGTGGTGGGGTGTCCACTGGTTCACGCTTCACTGCCTGAGCTGGTGGTGCAGTGAGGAATGATAATGCAGCTCCTCCATCGTGCTGCCATCTGGGAATATGCTTCAGCATGTGTTGTCACTGATTTGAAATCTCCGAGCGGAGTTTAGAGATAAGGTGAACCGTGCTGGGAGCGGAAGCAGTGGGGAGGAGAAAGGGGCCAGGCTGCAGCGCTGGATGCCAGCCCGGCTCGGGGCCACTCGGCCACCAGCTCTCCCAGGGCACGCCAGCGGCTCTCACTTCTTGTCCTCAGCTCCTCTCTGCTTATTTTCCAGAAGCTGTGAAAGGATTTGTCCAAAGCATCAGTTACCTTATACAGTGGCAGCAGTTGTCTATTGACATTGCCTTGAGCATCGCTGCCTGTGCTGAGGGTGCCAGGGGACCGGAGGGCTATACTGGTGCCCTGGGCACCTGGACCACCGCCGGTGCTGCCCGGCCAAATCAGGCCTCGTATCATCTGTCTGAAAGCTGCTGTTTGTGAAACCTGAGTGGCTTCTCCCACACGATGAATGTGGTCTGTCTACCACCAGCTTGAGCCCTTGTGCCAGGAGGTTGCAGCTCAAGCAGGCTGGGCTGGAGCTCACATCCTTCTCTCCAGCTGCCCTCGACATCCCTGGGGCTCACCAGTTAGGACGTGCTAATGTGGTTTTTGGACTCTGTTCATTTAATGGTCACTTGGCACTGAGACAAATGTATTAGATTTGTTGGAGAAAGTTTATATACCAGTTAAGTGGCTTTTATAGTTCCAGCCTGGCTGAGAGAGCTGATGTGGTGGTTAGTGCTTTTGATTGGGTGCTTTGCTGCTCCACAGACTTTCAATGTGGTTTGGGGCACCCCCATCACTCCTCGGCCCCTACTGCCTAGTGGCAGTGTTCCCCTAGCCCAGGGGAGGGCTAGGGAGGGAAACCAAAAGCACTGAGGTGACCAGAGGGATTGAAACACTCGTGGTGGCTTTGGTAATTGCTGAGGAGAGGCAGGGAGTAACCAGCTGGGCTCGGGCTGTCCTGCAGAGGAGAAGGCTGGCCCCAGAGCCTTGGCACCTCTTGAGAGGTGTCACTGCTGGTTGCCCATCCACCTACACCATTTCCCAAATCACCAGCTCCTGACATGCCATGTGCGTGGGGGATGGTTCATGAAGCACCATGGATTGTTACAAGAGCAAAGACAGGCACTGGGAAGTTCTCCTGTAGTTACTTAAATCAAACAATGCCAGCAGCCTCCAGCACTCCCTTCCCTCTCATCATCAGTCAAAACAGAGTTGAAATAATAGCGCACATCTCTCCTCGCAAGCCACGAGACATCAAGTCACCAGGAAGAGGCTGAGAGCAGCTCGTCAGAGCGCGTGCCGCTTGTCTCCCAGCGTCCCAGCTTTCCTGGTGATGGAGTAATTACAGCTCTGACTGGCACTGGGCTGGAGCAGAACTGCTTTTATTTTAAAATTGCCCAGAAATCTGAGGGAAAATAAAAACTGCGGTCTTTCTCTTTTCCAGGCTGTGAAGCCCCCTTGCCAGCCACAGTAAAGCCCCTTTGGACACTTGCAGACCCTAGAGCCTCTCCTGTTTGGCTTCTCCCTCTTTGGGAGGGCAGGTGCTTTGACCAGGCTCAGGGCTCTGGGGGGGTGATGGGGAACAAGTCCTGTCCCCACAGCTGGGTGGGGGTGGCACAGGGTGGGTGGTGGCACGGTCGTTCTGTGAACCCTGCGGGGACTGTGGGTGTCACTGCCTCTGACCCTGTGGAGAGGCTGAACTGCCCTCTCTGTCCCTTCCTGCTCACTGCCTGTGTGCTGGGCAAGCTGTACACGTGTGTGTGCTGTGTATTGTGTGCTGTGTGTGCTGTGCACGGGTGTCTGCTCTGTGTGCTGCGTGTGCTAAACTCATGGTGCAAGTTCTGCAAAACAAAATCCACAATGTGCATCTCTCCCACAGCTACCCAGAAGCCCAGACAAGCTTATTCCACCACCTTTTTTTCCCTCCCCACTGCCCCACGGCCATGGTGGCTGCCGCCAGGGTCCAGTGTGCCCCTGGGCTGGCCAACCTCCTCTGCCAGCACCAGTGCGAAAGGGGATGGAGTCTGGTCACACAGCACAGCTCTCTCCTAAAGGCTGCTTTCTTTGTGGGACTGAGGATAAACTTGTGCTGGCTTCTGGTGAGCACAGCCGCTTGCCAGGAGTGTATGCACAAGGGTCTGGGCACAGCTCTGGATGGCTGAGGGGCTGCAGGGTTTGTGCCACAGCCATTGCCAGCTTGCTCCGACATGAGAAGTGCCCACCTGGGCAGCATCATGTGTTCTAGTAACCAGTGCATTTCTGCTGGGGCAGCTCCCACCGAACCCAGCCGTGGGAGTGAGCTGGGATCCAGGCTGTGCCTCTGCGCTGCTGCTCAGGCTGCTTGGAGCAGCTGCAGAACTGAACCAGATGGCAGAGGGGCTGGTTTGGCAAATACCAAGTTGCCAAGTTTCCTACCACATCTGAGTGGTGGGACAGCAGTGGTGGGGTTCAGTGTGAGCTCTGGGGCTGGGAGCCCAGACCTGGTCCATCCTGCAGCACCCAAGTGCATCACCACAATGGGAGCAAGGGAGGTGGCTGTGGGGAGGGCACATGGGCACCCGGCCTGCTCCCAGGAGAGACAGATGATGGCTGTTATATTCAGCTGCACACCACAAACCCCACGTCCTTTCTCAAAGTGGAACTAAAATGCCTTGCTAGAGATATAAGTGGCTCTCTGTTTGCAAGAGATGGTGCACAGCGCACGGCAGTGGGGAGTCTGTCACCAGTGCCCCTGCCGAAATGGTTTGGAGTGACCCTTCTCGCTCAGGCCTTGGAAACAGGGATCACCTATCTCCATATCTGCCCCAAGTATTTTTACATTAAAGTCTGCAAATAGCAGCTTCTAGCCTGTAAGGAGAGCAGCAGTCTTAGGATTGTCTGAATGACAGATTCCAAGCAGATCTATGGGAGGAGAAGCGGTGCCAGCATGAGGGGTGGAGGGTTGGAAGGTTACAGGGACCTTTTTTTGCTTGTGTTGCTGTTGGCTTTTCTTTAAGTCACAGCATCAGTGCTAGAAAGGGCATTAGGCATCTGGGAAATTATCTCCTTCATGCACAGAGGGTAGTTCAAAAGATTTCATGACAACCGCATCTGCATTACACCTCATTTTACTGGGTAAAGCATGTTAACAACTTTACAGGTTTGCAGTCGATGAAAACAAGCATCACACTCGAATCATTTTCAAAACAGAGATCTTGAAAACCACTGGCAGCCTGACACACTTCTCCATATGTTATATAAAGTAACTGTTTACAATATGAGCTGGCAAATATCATATAATATAACTAATAATTAGATGACACTAAAATATGACTCATTTTGAGTGATCTCATATGCATATTTATACACTCAAAAGCATTACTAGGAAAGAAGAGCAGAAGCTTCTTGAGGAGCACTGGCCCAGAGGGCGTCCTGCTGTGGCTCCCAGCCAGGGATTTCTGGGGGTGCATCGCCTGGACCAGCCCAGCATCCGGAGGATTTCTGGGGGTGCACAGCCTAGACCAGCCCTGGTATCCTAGGGGATTTCTGGGGTGCACAGCCAAGGTCCCTCAGTACCTCGTGCTGTGAAGATGCCCGTGCTGCTGCAGGCGAAACGCAGCACACCCAGCTCAAGAGGCACCAACACAGGCCAACTAAGGAGTGCTGCTTTGGCAACACTGAGCAGCATGAGGGCATCTCAGAAGATAGAGAAAAACTGTAGAAAATATGTAATTCACTGCGCTGTGGTAAAACAAATCTGCTGTCCTCATTTTGGCTAAAACCATCTGATTTCTACTTCCTAAACCCTTTTGCCTCCCAGCATCATGCTGGGTCTCTTCCCTCCCGATAAGAGCACCCTGGCTGCAGCCTCTCTGAGCCCCCTCAGCTGCCCCATGGGCTCAGCCTGTCTCCCCAGTGTGTTGGTGGTGCAGGAAGATTTGACCTGGTGGCTGCTGCCGAAAGTGTCCTGGTTCCGAAATCCAACTGGGAAGCACCGTGCCCTGGCAAGGCTCCTCTGGGCGTCTTCTGTTCCTGCCATGTCACCTGCTTAGCTTCCAATATTAAATCTGGCTTTTAATTACAGGTAGTGATGACAGGGAGGTTAGTCATAATGCAGTAATTAAGCCCAAGGTTTGTGTTCAGTAGCTGAATGTTCAGGTGTATGGTGGGGAGGGAGGGGAGGCAGCAGCACAGCCTCTCCCGCTGGCAGCAGGGTCACACTGATGGGCTGCAGGAGCAGTTCCCACTGCAAATTATTTCTGGGGTTTGCTGGGGCAGTCACGAATTAAGTTGATCTTAGTTTAAGGGGTAAATTCTTTTGTTTGGTATTTGAAACAATTCAGTGTAAGAGGCAAAGCAGAGCCCAGATTGCAGCCCCTTATCTTCTCTGCGGCGGATGCTGATGCGAAGGTAACAGGGCTGAGTGACTCCAGCTCCTTTGTTCCCTTCCAGAGATTTCCACCACTGGGAGCTGCTTCTAGATCTGCTCCTGACTCTGAGAGGCATGGGGGGCTTCATGGAGTACTGGGAAAATTATAAAAGCCCTGCTTATACATAAACAGTGGATTGTGCTTTTGGCCTCCCCACTCTTTACAGCAAAGTATTGGGAATTTCTAATTTAGAAATGCTAAAACACTTATGGTAACTGCTGCAGGAGCCCTATTAAAGCAGGTTGGTCACTGGGATACTGGACCTTTGGGGAAGGGGGCTGTTCTGCGGATGGGCCTGCTCTTGGCCACTGGGAATTCCTGGGGCTGTGTCTCCAAGCCCCAGGCAGGACACAGGGAATTGGGAGAACATAGAACGCACTGGTAGTACCTGCTTCTTCAGCCCCTGTGAAATGAGGGTGGTAGGAACTACCTCAGACAGAAACTGTAAAATTTTACTGGGTATTGCAGGAAGTGATTTCAAATGTGTCATTCAAAGTGGAAAAGAAATAGTATGAATTACAATTGAATCTTAGCATTTTAGGTACACACACACATGTATTTATATGCACACCCCACCCTCCCCATATATGTGGGTATGGAGTCCATGGTCTATTTTTAGGTGCGATGTAAGTTGATCCTATTCCTAAGCTCTCTGGTTAGTATAAATTGATTAAGAAAAACAGCAACTGGAAGCTTTTGTTTCTATAAAAATACTAAGTATTCATGCAATTCTGGAAAGGAAACTGAATTCAAAATGAATTTTGAAGGTTGAATTCAAAATCACCTCCCAGACGGCTGGTGATTTTTCCGGAGCGGGTGAAAAGCCGTCACTGCCCCGGGGGCTGCTGCTCTGCATCGCACCCTCAGCTCCCGCCGATCCGGGGGTCGTTAGCGGGCTGACACCCACGGCAGGGCTCGGCTCTATTTTGGGTACTGATAACTATACTTAAGGCTGAGTCATCCCTTCCAGTATCAGTTACAGGAGAGCTTAACCGAGCAGAGCTGGTGCCCGCTCTGGCCCCTTCTTGCTGTCGGTACCGACATGGGGCGACGGGGCACATTTCGGCTGGTGGGTGGGAGTGGGGAGGTGGGTGCTGCAGCTGCACCGGGCTCTGTCTTCACCTGCAGGCAGGGCTCCTGCAAGTCCCCATGGAGGTTTGAAAGGCAGCGTCCCCCTCTGGAGTCGTTCTTCGCAGGGCACCCTGGCCTGGGATGGGAGCACTGCAAGGAGCGGCTAGCCAAAAATTCAGGTCTTCTCCCTTACATACCTCCCATTAAAGGCAACTGCTTATACAGCCCTTTACTGGGGAATGGTATTCAATGGCATTCAATGGTATTTAACCTCTCTTCATTTTAGTAGCCTGTTGATGATCCCGGAGCCAGCCAAATAAGCTTTTCTGTGCACTTATTAAGAAACGCATATGAAGCCGGGCGTAGCAATGCTAGATATCGCTGGTATGATACCAGTCCTGCCAGCAAACAGCAGAGAAATGTTTTTCTTTGCAGATTTATTCCCCATGCAAAAAGGGAAGGCTAGAGAACATTTTCATTGAATCACATCCAAACATTCAAGTCAGCCTTCTCCATCTGCTTGAAGTGGGGGTTTAGTTGTTAATTTGCCTTTGTGGGTCTCTCTGTACCTATTTTCTGTGGTGTTACACTGGACATCTGTAGGTAATTTTTCTTCTATTTTTGCCATGCTCACTGATGACTGTCAAGTGACATTTTTCCCACTGTCTGAAGGAGAGGAGAGAACTTAGAAATAAAAGATCATTTTTGCTGAAAAGCTATTCTGATGGTAGCGAGAGCTTTTACTCTGAATTGAGTCCCTTAAGTAATATCTGAATATTGGCATAATTTTTTTTAAAAAGCATTTAACATTGAAAACTTTATTTTTAGCATGTAAATGTCAAGGCGAACAGCAGCCTTTCAATCTTCCCCCAGCTCCTCCTGCTCAGTGCCCGAAGTTCCTGCTCCCCTCCAGCACCTTTCTGTGGGGCTGGAAGCCTCCTCAATGGGAGAGGATGCTGCTGCATCTGCCTGGGATGGGGGGTTGATGGGACCAGGGGGTGTTGGGGGGATGCTGAGCTGGAGGATGGTGGGACCAGGGTGTGATGGGACGAAGGGGTGTTGGGACCAGGGGTTGCTGAGCTGGAGGATGGTGAGACCAGGGGGTGTCGAAAGCAGGGGTGTATTGATCTAGGGGTTCATGGGACCAGAGAGTGATGGGCTGGGGAGTGCTGGGTCACTGTAGGACTGGGGCGGGCAGGGAGAGGAAGCTGTCCTTCTCCCAGTTCTCTCCCTTCCCCGAAGGACTTTGTTTTAAAACAAGTAGTCTTTTAAAAATCTAGGGCAAGTCAAGCTCTTGCCAAAATTAGTCTTTGTGCAAGAGCATGAGAAGGAATTTTAATGGGTAGCTGGTATGTGGGGATGGAGGGAAATGACTGCTTTTACTATCTAAATGCTGTTTTAAATAAGGCCTGTAATATCAAACGGCTTTGCCACACTTGCAGATATGTTTTACAGGAAGCATCACTGCCACCGCTCAGTAATACACAAGAATGTTAAACAACAACTTACTTTTTCATTTGTGCCAAACATGTCCTGACACATTGCTGAGGCAGATGAAAGCTGCAGCTCAAAGGAAAGCACAGGCAGAGCCAGGGTGCGCTGCTTTTATCTGGCCCGATTGTTGTCGCCGCATAGGTAATTGCTACAAAACCCCTGCAAGGCCATTTTTCATGTTGTATTTGTCCAACTGGAGCTGAGGGGAGCAGGGAGAAGCAAAAACCTTCCTCTGCTGCGCCCAGCCAGGTCCTGGGGTCCTGTACAGAGCCCCACAGGTGGGATGGGGACACAAATGTGGATGGGGATGAGGACAGGGATGGAGATGGGGCTGGGGATGGGCTGGTTCAGCAGCTGGGCCCCAGTTGGTGCTGGCACTGCCACGCCAAGCAGCTCCCGTGGAGGTGTGCAGTAGAGGACATTGCCGGTTGTGGAATTAATATACTAGAAAGCAGGGAAATGTGGGGTGCCAGGGGGAATAAGTAATTACATGATTGCATGCCTAGCTCTGTCCTGGCTTCTGCCCCTTGTCAGCTCGATCTGAGCCCTTTGCAGCGGCGCCGTCCTGCCCCACTGCCTCCCTGCCCAAGGGCTCTGCCGGTTCCTCTGCTGCCGGAGGCTGAACAGCACTGACACAATTATCCAAAGGGGTTGATCGTTTGTGATTTCTTTTTTGCAAAAATTACATTTGACTTTGTAAGCTAAAAGTTGTAGGTACAGTCCCCTCACTATAGCAAAGTGGTTTATTATTCTTAACTGGGATTTTCTAATCTCTGCCTGTGCTGGTCCCAAGTTTCCTGTGGAAGATGTGTGTGTGTCGCCCGGGACATGCTGCATAGCAGTGTCACTAATTCACAACTTTCCTGGAGCAGAAACAAAATCCACAGAATATACTGCATCTTCTTGGTTACATGGGATGTATTGGTTTGTCTGTACACTGGAAAAGAATCTGTATGACTTTATTTTGCACTAATCTGTGTTTCTGAAGGCACCTGTTTGTCTGGGGGGGAGTGTTCTCTCTGCTACAACAGAACCACAGCTTCTTCTCTTTAATTCAGATGCACATCACAATGTCCCCCTCTTCAGAGGGGGAGAAATTAACTTTTGGTTGCCTAAGCCCAACATCGTTGGCTCCAAAAACCACAACACCCACTCAGTGAGGCTGGAGTCAGCAGCTCCAGATGCCTGTCCTAGTCAGCACAGGAGGAGTTTGGCCATGCCAGAGTTGTTCCTGATCACCAGGGCCAGTGCTGGCACTGAAATAGCACAGCAAGGGCAGTGTCCTTTGATGAATCTCCCATAAAAAGGACCAACAATACCAAACAAATAAATAATTTCTCCTCTACAATACGAAGTTCATCCATGTTCCATGTATGGCTGGACTTCTCAGGTGTTTATACCAAAATCTACCATGCAAGTAGTCTGCAAAGAATTAAACTTACATGTTTTTTTAAAAAATGTTCTTCAATTCTGAAATTAATAATAGCATAACATCTGGTACAAAACTCTGTATTTACCCCGAGAAAGTCTCCCAGCTGGGGTCCAGAGAGACCAAGCGAGTCCTCACCCAGAGGTGCCCAGGCTGTGCCCCAAGCCTCCAGCACATCGGCTCAGGATGCTGGCTGTGTGTCTGCCCACCCCAGCACCCTCCTCTCCACCAAGTTAGCAGTAAACCCCACAGCCAAGTTGATTCTCAATCACTGTCTTGGAGAAAAATCAGTTTCCCACAAAAGGCTGTTATTCACAGTGGAAGGAAATGCATTTTTAAGCACTTGCTCTTTTAACAAACCAACCCAGCTTTCACAGAGAAATCTCTGTTAGAGAGCACGTGCTGCCAGGGTGGGGTGACATGAGGACATGGGCCTCTGCAACCCGCAGGCAGGGGACAAGCCCAGTGTGAGTGTGTCCTGGGTGACTGGCCCAGAGCTTGAGGGATGTCCCAGCCCCCACATTGTGATGTGCTCCCAGACATTGTGTTCTTCCATGGGGTGCAAGCATGGAAGCGGTCCCATCAATGGCGAGGATTAAGACCTGGTTTTGCTTCTTAATGTGACTAACACAGAGCTGAGGCGCTCGCCCTGCCGGGTAAGGTCCACGAGAGCAGTAGGGCTCCTGCTGATGGATTTCAGTCTGTTCCTGGGCATTTGCAGCCTCCAGGAGGAGCGTGCAGGGCAGCTGCCAGTGCTGCTGCTGCATGAAGGAGTGATAGATTGAATGGGGAAGACTTTTATGAATTATTTACATAAATAGCTCTGCTGTTCCTTGGCTATATGGGAATGCCAGGAAAGGTAAATGGTGTTTCAAGCACTTTAAATGAGTGGATCACCTAGTGGTCACTCAGGGACACAAGGATGCCCAGCAGGGCTCCCACAGGCAGAGGTGCAGCTGCTCAGGGCCCTGATGGGGATTTCCCTGAGGGAGTTGCTGCCTGATTCTCAGCTGGGAAGTTGAGAGGACACCTGGGCTTTGAGACATCTGCTTGCTGGCCGCTGCCCAGTGCCAGCTGCCCTGACCCCGTCTGGGGATTGAGTGCCCTGAAGGGAGTGGGGTGTTGTAGGTGCAGAGAGCTCATCCAGCTCCAGGATTTCAGCTCCTGCCCCATGGGTGAGATGAGCCATTCATGCAGCCCAGCTGCTGGCCAGCAGCAGTGGACAAGCTGGCAGAAGGGTGGTCTCTCAGCACCCTGCTCCCACTCCGGGGCTGGGGAGGTCAGTGGGTCATTGCCACCCCGCAGGGCAGTGATGCCATTCCCCAAGGAGCACTGTGCTGGTGTGTGCGCCCCAGGGGCTATAAATACACCCGGTGCTTCACTGTCCTCTTGGTACCTCACGTAGAGGCACTGCTAACATTTGTGACACCCACACTCAGCTGCCATGTAACTCATGAAGTCTCTGGGTATTTATATTTGTGCCAGCAGACACGGTTGGTTCAGTCTCAGTGGCACCGAGCAGCTCTGCATCTCTCACCATGAACCCTCGGTCATGTTTAACCCTGCAGGGATGCAGACATGGCTGTGGGGCTGCCTGCACAGGCAGCGGGGCCGTGACACCACCAAGTTCGGAGGGGCTACGCGCTGGCCACCCGCCTCACTGCCAGCAATGATTCCGGGTAAATCCCACAGGAATTTGTCACTTCTTCCAGGAGTCTCCAAGCACTGACCTACTCCCAGCCCAGCCCGCTTGAAGTCAGCCCAAACTCTAAAGCAACATTTCCAACATCTCCCACCCTCTTGCACTGGAGCAGGAGCCTGATGCTGGCAGCAGAAACCCGAGCTGCATGTTTTGAAAACCCCCATTTATTCAATTATTTATCTACTGAACCCATTGCTTATTGCCACAGACTTGTCTCCTATTTTCTAATGCTGTAAGATAATTTTTAAAAATTTTATAAACTAATATTCCTTATGTTTGTGTGCTGCCTCCAGAGCTGGGTAGAGGGGCAGAATCCCCTCGCTTGACCTGCTGGCCACGCTGCTGGGGATGCAGCCCAGGATGTGGTTGGCTTTCTGGGCTGTGAGAGCACATTGTTGGCTCATGCCCACCTTTTCATCCACCAGCACCCCCAGGTCCTTCTTCCCAGGGCTGCTCTCAATCCATTCTCCGTCCAGCCTGTATTTGTGCTTGGGGTTGCCCTGACCCACATGCAAGACCTTGCACTTGGCTTTATGGAACTTCATGAGGGGGGCCATCTCTCCAGCCTGTCCAGGGATGCAGGAGTGGGCAGAGGTTGGGGGTGCTGGCAGCCTGCACCCCAGCCCCTCAGCACCCCAGAGCTCTCCCAGCAGCACCCCAAGCCCAAGCCCCCAGGAGCAGGGCTGCCGCCAGGCCCTGCAGCTGCCTGACATAAATAAATAGGTAAGCAGAATGAAACTTCATGCCGTGTGAAGCTAGGGAGGCTGCAGGCAGCGAAACAAGCCAATGGCATGAAAACAGAGGTCAATATAAAATCTGAAATAGCTATACCGTCAGGCAAGGTATATGGATAAAATAGGGAGTTAAATACTTTAAGTGGATTTTAAATGTTAAGGTGTTTGGGAAACAACAGTCACTCAGCATCCCGCAACAAAATCAGCATGTAGCAGCCATTGCCAAAGAGAAAAAAAAGCAAATTTCTGTGAAGACAGATTTAGCTTTTGATCTGTACATACTAGATGATGCACTCCAGGCTGTCGGATTATGGTTGCACATGTTGGACAGTAATTAGAAGAATAAATACCCAAGGCCGAGGGGGAGCTGTAGAAGGAAAAGGAAGGAAGGGACAGGGAGCAGGTTGGTGCCCGGCTGAATGCTGTCAACAGGAGCAGGTAGGGAGGGGACGCTGGGACAACCCTCTCCCTGCAGAACCCCACACCTTCTGCTTTTATCTGTGTCAGGAGGTGGGTCATTCCCTTGCCACCTGCTGACACGCTGCCCCCTAAAATCCTCGAAGATGGAGCATGTCCCTCAACAGTTCATTTACTCACGTATTTCGATCCCAGCTGACAAGACCGGTTCTGCTCAAGGTGTTAAATCGTGTATCTTTGGCAAACCTTTTATTATCTGTTTTTAAGTACTTATCACGGCCTGAAGAATCACCTGGAAACATGAATTAACTGCAATAACACAAAAGGCAGAAAAAATGTTTCATAATTTTATTGGAGCGGTTACAAAGTGAGGTTGCTAGGTACAGTGCCAGTGACTCTGGCTGTGGTTCTGCTGCCACTAAAAATAGTTACAACTTCAAAAGCCATGCCTCACATTAAATGTACATGCAGACAACCCCCGTGCTTTATTAAAAAAACAAAATCTTTTTTATTTGTTAAAACTATAGACAAATAAGGGCATTTTAATTAAAGCGGTTACATAACCTGAGCTTAAATACCAAGTAGCACTGTCTCTGCTGATATTGCAATCAAATCTCACTAGTATTTACACAAAAATTGAACTTACTCAAGAATATTAAAATCACAGTACAATAGAAAAATAAATGTTTTCACATATAACCTTGAAACACATTGCAATTCACAGCCACGAAATAAGTAGTGGTTTTAATTCACAAATCGTATGTCTTCAAAGTATTTGAAACTATTGCACCAATACGGTCAGGCTCCGGAAAGATTATTCTGTAGCAGATTCGTGAAGCAGGTTTGGTGAAAAGCACCTGAAGTTAGAAACGATACAGCAAACATAAGCAGGTCAAACAGTCCTATTCAAGCAGCTATAGTTGTTGTGGTTTTTTTGTTATTCTTTTTAAAGTTAAGGGCTTTTAGTGTTGGTCTAATCCAACTTCCACTCGAGGGCCAGCATTCCTGACTGGTAGCTCTGCTTCCACCATCTCCAGTTTGCAACCAGCAGTTGAACATGGCTGCTTGGAATGCATTCTTCACATTCAAACTCAACTTCAGGCCCAGAGCTTCCTTCAAAAATATTACCAGAGGTGGAGACTGACCACTGCAGGGAACAAATAGGAATGTATGGACTTGAAAAATAATGAGCTTATCACAGAAATACCTGTGTAAACACATATCACTCTTCACTAATGCTTTTGTTCTGCTCAAATCTAAAACCAAAAACTAGTTACAAGGAAAAAAAAAAAAAGAATCCCAGAAAGGCAATTTAGCAGGTTTCTGTCTCCTATCCCCCCCTGGGTCCATCATGTTTACCTGCTGCAGACCTGACTTTCCAGGCAGGGCTGTCTGTGGGTGGAAGAACAGCCCCGTTCCATCCCATGTTCTGCCCAGCTCTCGCCAGGACCCGAGCGAGCAGAGCAAGTGTGTTCTGCTCCAGGGGCTCCAGACAGATGCAGCCCTGCAGCTGGAGCAGCCATGGGAGCACCCGCTCCCCTTGGGATCCTGCTGCTCAGCTGAGCAGAACCCCATGCCCCCCTTCCTCATGGAGAAAGAGAAGAGGGGGATGCCAGGTTCAGGAAAACATGGTGTGATCCCTCTTTGGGCTCGTACAGCATGAGCCTGAGTAGTCTATGGGCTCATGCCACAGAAATGCCACCTGCCACTGAAATGGCCCGGTGGCTTCCCACAGCCATGTTTCAAAGGTTCCCATGGGATTCAGGTTGGGAGGCAGCTTCTTCCCAGGGCATTTAGTGCAATCTCCTGCTCAGTGCAGGGTCAGGTAAGAGATACTGACAGTTCCCAGTGGCTGATCATTATTTCATTGACTTGGTGTCACATAAACTGGATTGAAACAAAAAATCCCAGGTGTTGTGGTATGAAAACGTACAAACCGACAACAGATCATATGTAGGTTTCATACTGATTTCATTTAGTATTAAAGATTACCCTATGTGGGAGTTAATGGGCTTAAATGAGAAAAAAGAAATTAACCCTGTGAGCCAGAGGAAGCAAAATATAGATAATGAATAATAATTCGTTTCGTCATGGATCATTGTAGAATGCTTTAGCAAAATTTAAGCTCTAAATAACTATTTACCCCAAATCTTTTGGTGTCTTCAGTGAAATGATTTGTAGTTATTAAAAGATTCCCAAATGTACCCAGAGGAAAAATAGGTTAAAAGCATCATCATGAAATCATAAACGGTTTAATCTCATTTCCTAGTCGAAGGCTAATACAGCACAACGAGGGAAGGTGGAACTTTTAGGTGGACTTCCTGTGGTGAGACAATGAGCTGAACCTCGTTCTCAGTAAACACAGCCCATCATCATCATTGTTTATTAATTAACAGCCCAAAGGCTGTAGCCGAGATTGCATTCTCTTTGCATATTGGAGAGGTGAGAAAGGAACTCCAGTCGAGTGGCTTAGGGAAAGGCTTCTTCCACTACACCCGTCACAGAGGTTTCTGTATGAACAGAGGGATCTCCTTGGGCCACTGAGGCTGATGGACTGATTGTCTTCCACAAATACATCATAGTAAGGACAGGTGCCAAAAGGCAAGTATTTAAGGACAGACTGGCCAAGTTCCCCTAAGGAGCTAATGGCTCCAGCCCTCACACTGCCTGGAGAAGATCTGCTTGGTCTTTGTCCTGGTGGTGTCCAATCCCCCCCATCTGACCAGCCTCCTCTGACAGGGTGAGCCAACAGACACGACTCTATCATGTTGCAGGTAAAAAGTAACCATGTGGGAGGAGAGATGAACTCAGTGCAATTTTGCAGTGGTTCCAACTACCCCATGTCACACATAGCAATGCTTAAAAAAAGAGCAGGAAATCACGAGGCTCAGCTTCAAGTTCCAGCTGGACTCAGAGGAGGCTGTGACATCTTTGTGTGTGCACAGCAGGGAGTCACACCGGAGCAGGACCCAGTTTGAGGTGTCACCGATCTGAAAGATGAAAAATAAACTGTGCGTAAAATGTGTTTAATCATCTCTCTGGGTGTTCGGTGGGAGGCTCCCGTACGCTTCTGAGAGGTGAAGACACCGAGTGCAGTCCCCTGCCATGGCTGATCACCAGTAGAAGTGATCTTCATTAAATATCAGAGCAGATCTCAGTAATGAACTGGCTGAATCACCCAGCCAGTTGCACAGTTCTCTCCAGTGAGGCAGGATGAAGGAGAGAGGGCTTTCACCTGGTGCACGAGGAAAGGACGAAACCAGTTCAAGACCCAGAAGACTGCAAGGCAGTCAGAACAGGAGAGGCACAGCTGAACTGAGCTCCAGAAGGTGGATCTTCCTGGTGGGGTGTCTCCTGGCCCATAGGGCTCTCCTGCAGCGTGCCCAGCCTGCCACAGCTGAGCCCGAAGGGTTTTGTTGCACTTGGTTTTCACACACACTGCAATAAATGAGCCAACTTGGCCATATTAGAGAGACATATTGTGAAAAGGCTGTAAGTAAGGACCAACCTGGGTGTACGGTTTTACATTCTGCTGTGTCTGTTTGGAATCTTTTTTCAGACATGGGTTATGGGAACATTTTATTTCCTAACTGAAAGAAAAGAGAGAAATAGACCACAAAATGCTGGGAAATGAATACAATTTCAGACCTAGAGAATCAGATTCAGAGAATATCCTATTTTTATGCTCTCTCTCCATTTAATTCATCTGCCATTCCAAACAAGACATGCCTCAGTTGAATGAAGTCTCAAATAATCACATAACAGGAGAAGTCATTTATTGTGAATCAGGCTCATTCTCTGGTGATATAAATAGACTGTGCTGTTCCACAGTCTTTTGTCAGTAGGGATTAATTAGCAATTGACCCTTGGTTGGGATTTCTTCACTACCTCTACATTTTTCATCTTATAGGACTAAATGAGATCTTAACATTGCTTTAAGAAGCTATGCTTTCTAAGCAGCAATTTAATTTATCCTTAGGCTATAAATCAGTAGTTTAATTTATCACTAGGTTACATATCAACAGTGAATAGTCAGGGTGGAATTGAGTTTATTATAAAGATGTTCTGTTAGAAGACACGGTATTACAGTAATTGAAACATGCTGTTAAATTTTCCATTAATGTCCAATTCTGAATATCAACACGGAGAACCACACTTTACATACTTTACATTTAGCTTTCTAATAAATAAGTTCAATAAATAGGGATTCTGCAGATTAAGATGCTATACATGTGAACAGAAGCTGCTTTACAATGTTGTCAAAAATAACTAGAGCTATTCTTGTTTGTTACCAATCACTGGAAATTAGTAAGTAAAATAGAAATATTTTACTCTTACTATGAAGACTGGAGGAACAAATATCTGTTAAAATCACCCTTAGGATTACATAGAACTTAATTTTGTACACTAAATTTAGAGCATGCTTTCATACCATTTTTAGCACACAATATCTTCAAATACATTTCTTAAAAATATGAGAAATAATTAAGACTACCCACTTACCCACTTAAGATTTTGTCTGTGCTCTGATCACTAGCTCTTGTGTTACACAGTATTGCAGTTCGGCTAATTTTGGATGACCTATTCCACATTTGGAGAAGATATAAAATAAAGGGCCAGATTTAGCCTGCAGTATATTGCAACACCTTATTAATACAGTAATTTATTTGTCACAGTACAAAAAAATTAATTCCCCCCAATTATTTGTATATATAATATATATAATCCATTTATATTATCCATTTTTAATAATTATTTTCTTGGGAAGCAACTCTTACGTTATCTATAAAGATTCCCAGGAACAGAAATACTCTCGTACCAAATGAAAACGCAAGTAACTCGAGCAACTGTAGTTTTAGTCGTCTGAAAGGTACTGTTACTTTCAGCACACACATTTCTCCTGTTTTACCCGTAAAGAACAGGACTCCGGGGGGCTCCCAACACCAGCAGTCAAGCGGCAAGATGCTGGCCAGCCTTTGGGCAGGGCGGCTGGCCCTGGCTCCACAGAGCTGGGGCAGGGGCTCCCCGGGTGAGCCCAATCCCTGCTCGGCCCCATCCCGCGGCTCCTCTGGCCGACAATGCGTCGGTTTTCCTCAGCACGGAAGGCAGGATGGGCTGCTCAGAGCCAAATCACCTCCGCAGGTGTTTGCACGCTGACATCTGTTCACAAAACACACCACTACGTATCGCACGTGCAAAGCGGGTGCCTGCTCGCACCAGCTCCTGGAGGGACCGGCTTATCCGCTTGCCAGGGGCTGAGGTGTCAGTTCACCTGGAAGACAATTTGCCTTTAAAGGGGATGTCCAGATTTTTCATGAACAACCATCGTAACCTGAACGCATAATCATGCACACATCAGTTAAGCCTACCTTTTGCAAAACACCGGCACTCAAAGACTGAATCAGAAACGCTACCAAACTATCAAATCATTAGCAACACTAGAAGTAGATGAAGAAATAATAAAACTGTAAAGGTGAGATAACTGCATCGTGACTCCGATTTAAACAGTCATTTACCACACCAAGCGAGCAAAAGGCTCTGTATGTGGACTGAGCCTCAGAAGAGAAGATACTGCTCTTTCTTATTTTTATTTCCTATTTTTAAAGAAAGGCTGATTGAGAACATTTTTGAACGTGGGAGACTAAGTCATTAAAACAGAAGCACTTGGATTGCTTTCTTCCTTTAGGGGATTTACTTCATTTTACTGTATCTGACACAAGTCAGAAAGAAATGAGAGTATTGTAAGGAGACGGAAAGCTGAATTTTCACACATTATTTTCCATTAAAATTCTTCCACATACTTTGTTAAGCTTTTTTTAAGATCAGAAAATGAGGCTTTACCTAAAACGAATTTGAGAGACTGGTATTTTCCTCACACACTTGTAGCACTACAGCGTCCTACTGTCTCAAAGCAGAGGATTTTTTCAAACTGTTCCCACATCTTTCGCATTTGTTCACAAACTGGTATCTCCGTTCTGTTTATACTCTGATAAAATATTGAGAGTCATTTCCTCACTTTTGGACTGCACGTTGTGTTCGCTTCTTCTGGATGATTTCCTGGTTGCCCTGGAAAGCCGCCTTCGAAAGGTATCACCTGCCAGAAAGTAAAGAATGGGGTCGACACAGCTGTTGAGGCTGGCCAGGCCCCTCGTCACTTGGTAAGTGGCATAAACCTTATCGTTGAAGGCACACATTTGCGGAGTCTGAAAATCCACCCTGGCTCTTAGATTTAAGGTCTTCATCACATGGAACGGAAGGTAAGACACAGCAAAGACTGTCAACACAATAATAACCAGGTAAATCGACTTTCTCCTGAGAGGAGAATTGTCCAAATCTTTGTAAATCAAAGCTTTCACAATTAGCCCATAGCAACCAAGAATGAGTATGAAGGGGATGCAGAACATAAGCACAGTGGTGCACATGCTGTAAATGAAGTAACTTCTCAGGTAATCGTCGGCCGTTGTGTCGTAGCACGTTATGGTTTTATTTCTCCTTATCCCCGTTCCCGAGAAGAAGAGTATGGGAGAAATCACGGCCACCACAATGACCCAGACCAGGGTGCTGATGTACACCGCGTTCTTCTTCTTCAGCCTCCCCAGCGACTTCAAGGGGTGCACCACTCCCGTGTACCTGTGCACGCTTATGCATGTTAGAAACAAAATACTGCCATACAGGTTCACGTGGAAGATGAACCTCTGCAGCTTGCACATGATATCTCCGAAGATCCAGTCTGTTTTATTGAAGTAGTAGAAGATGAGGGCAGGCAGAGTCAAGACATACAAGAAATCAGCTAGCGCCAAGTTGAACATGTAAACTGAGATGCCGCTCCAAGGCCTCATATGGAAGACAAACATCCAGATGGCCACGCTGTTGCCCAAAAACCCAGTGATGAAGACCAGAATGTAGACAGTGGGCAAGTAATAGAACTGGAAGCCAGTTTTGGTCAGGGAACACTTGGTGGTGGCGTTTCCTGCAGACCAACCACTGCTGGATAACAGGTTGGGTTCAGTTCCATTCAGAGCAGCAGAGATGAGGACTTCAGTCATGATCCTTCCACCAGAGTCACATAGGTCTGAGGTGAAGCAACAGAGTCTCTACAGGAGCTGTAACGCATCTAAATCGAGAAAAGAGCACAGAAAACCTAGCTGGATGGTGAAATCTGCTCTGCTTTTCTTCAGCGGATTTCCGAGCTCGGCTGAGCCTCTCCCACCCACCAGCTCGGTCTAGCCCGGGGTGCGGACCGCTCCCCACCCCCCCGCACACCGGGAGCCAGGGGACACCCCGGCGGGTCGCCGCCTGCCGCCGGCGGACCTCTCTGCCCGCCCCGGCCCCGGGGAACCGCGCAGGGGGACGGGGCAGGGCAGGCGGGGCGGCGGCGGACTGGCCCGCCCGGGCCCTGGGAAGCGCCGGCGGGGAGCGGGGAAAGGGACGGGACGGGCGCCGCGAAGGGGCAGCGGGAGCGGGGTCGGCCGGGGGGCAGCGGGGGCGGACGCTCCGCCCGCGCTCCTCAGGCGAGCGCCGCCGCCCCGGCCGCCGGCCCCGTCCCGCAGCCCGCCGCTCCCCTCGGCCCGACCGGCTCCCCCCCGGGTCACCTCAGCCCGCCCGGCCCCGCTCCCTTCGCTTCCGCCCGGTCCCCTCAAGCCCGCCCGGCGCCCTCCGGCTCCTTCAGCCCGCCCGCCTCCCCGAAGTCACCTCAGCCCGCCCGGCCCCGCTCCTCTCAGCCCGTCTGTTCCGCTCAGCCCGCCCGGCTCCGCTCCCCGCCTCGCCCCCATCCGCCGCGCCCCAGCCCGGCTCCGAGAAGCCGCTCGGTGGCCGCTCCCACCTGCCTTCCCCGGCGCCCTCCTCAGCCCGCGCTCGCCTCTCCTCGCGTCCTCCCGGCGGGGGACAGCGTCCCGCCCGCAGCTGCCCCGGCCGAGCCGGCTCCCATCGCCGGACGGGGCAGGGCAGGGGCAGGGCGGCCGGGGGCAGCGGCTTTAGGGCGCGGGGCGCCCCTCCATGGCGGCGGCGCCGCCGCGGGGAGAGCGGCCGCAGCCCCTCTGCTGCGGGAGGCAGCGCGACGGCCCCGGGCGGACTGCGGGCGGGCAGGCGGGACGAGGCGTCGACTCGGCCCAGGGGCGCGCCGCCCGCCCCCCGCACCGCCCTCGCAGGCGGGCGGCGCTCGCCGCTCCCAGCCCGCCCCACACGGCGGCCGGGCCGGGCAGGGGGCTGCGGGCGGGCCGGGAGCGGCGGCGGCGGGGAGGGGCCGGGGCCGAGCCTGTGATCCCCAGCCGGCACGCCCCGTGCTCCTGGCGACAACCGGGGGTCACCCGGGACGTGGGGCTCGGATGGGCGCCGGCTCCCGCGGATGTGAGGAGGCGGTAGCGGGCAGAGGGGTGGGCCCAGGCGGCATGGCGGGCGTGGCGCCGCGGGCGAGGCCAGCGGGCAGGGCCACGCGTGTGTGACAGTGTCACCCCCCGCCCGGGGCTCTCGGTGGCACCGCGCCGGCACAGCACGGGCACAGGGGAGAGCCCAGGCAGCTGGGGTGGAGAAGGGCAGGGTGCCCTCCGCAGTGAGGGAGGAGGGGGGCACCGTGCCTGGGCCGAGCCCCCTCTTGCCAGCCCCAGCGCAGGCTGTGGGGTGCAGGTGTGGGGTGCAGGTGTGGGGCGCAGGTGGTGGGGCAAAGGCAGAGAGCGACACAGTGAGAGCGATGGGGCGCAGGCAGCAGGGCATGGGTGATGTGATACCAGCAGTGGGGTGCAGGTGTTGGGATGCAGGCAGCAAGAGAGGGCAGTGGGGTGCGGGCAGTGGGGTGCCAGGTGTGCTGCCCCTGAGCTGATGCGAACGGCTGAACAACGCTCCCCTGATTTTGCTTTCACTCAGCCCTTTGAAATCTGCTCTGCAACCGAGTTTAAGCTACACGAACATGTTAATTGCTGTAAATGGAACAGCTGAGCAGAAATATGCTCTACTGACCTCTAATTAAGCGCTATACATTTGGCACTTGAGTCAGAATACGATTATTATTTATTGTCTTAGCAAAACACAATCTGCTGGTTTCAGCCATTTCTTCCTTGTTCACATTTTAGTTAGGATGTGTGGTGAGTGATACATGAGCTAGTCATATCTGCTCTCAGCTAAAAGCTGTGTTATAGACGGAGGAATATTAGTACTTCATGAATATGTATTCATTTTTCAAACTTTTGAGTCTGTCTAAATTATAAAACTACTTTGTTGGGAAAGCTTAATTGGGAAATCAGCTGCATATTGTACCCCTGTAGGATATGCAAGAGGATGCAGATGCAGTTGCCAGCCTAGCATCTCTTTTGGGGCAAGCTGCAAAGACTACAATGGTGAAACAAAGGCTTAAATTTTGTAAGTATAAGACCTTTTCTTCTTGTATATTAGTGTTTGTTTGCTTTTGGAGATTTTTAGTTGTTTTGTTGGATTTTTTGTTGGATTTTTTTTTACTAATCCACTAACTGCATATTTACTACTTTGAAGATTCTTCTTAATTTTAATACAAATTGAATGTGAAGAGAAAGGAAAACGAAAAATGAGACCAGAACAGCAACACCTGTAAAATCTGTGTTGTAAAGCAAGCCCGGTTTACAAAACTGGGTTCAGTGGTGCCCTCTAGGATTTTCAAGTGCTAGCAAAAATTAATCCTTAGCCTCCGTATTCCCACAAAACACCCAACAGATTTACGGTGAATACAGTATAATAGTAAAAAGCCCACCATGTTGGTTTATGAAAAAGCCATCTTACTCCTCAAAGAATCAGCTGCGTGCCCCAAACCAGAGTCCATTTTAATAAGGGACTTGGATTATTGGGTAAAACAAAATATAAAAAAATTACAAAGTTATTAGCATATGAGAAGCCTTTTTGTTTATCTTTCCCTTTGTAATTACTATTTCATTAGTGATTTTCTCCCATTGCTAACATGTAGCTTGTCTTGGCAGCTTCTTTGAGTTTCCTGTCTTGAGCAAATTTTGAGTCATACCGAGGCAGCGTTAGATAGCATCGGTAAATACGCACTATGAACTGCAGCCTGTTTTCTTCAGTTACCTAAGCAGCACCATAAATCCCAACCGTGGAGATGAAAGGTCGGAGCAGTAATTCAGGGACCCCACAGCAGTCCAGGGAAGGAGGCATTTCTTAGGAGCTGTGCTGGTGCCTGAGAGGGGCTGAGGTGCAGGCAGCACCACAGGGTCCGGCTGCTTCTCTGCCTTCTCTGTAACAGAGCTTCTGAGCCCAAACATAAGCAGGGCTGTGGTTCATTAACATTGGACTTCAAGAGAATCACCAGCACAAGCATGAACAGGAGCAGGAGGCTGCATGTGCCAGGTCTGCCCAGGCACCTGTGACAGTGTTCACAATGACCTTGGGTTTAATGCCAATGTGACCTTGGCCAGGGCAGGAGGGACAACACCTGATTCAGCAGAAAGCTGTGGCTGCACAGGGAGGTGACACTTCATCTAGCGTAAGGTTCCTGTGGGACCAATACACATACTCAAAGTTGAATACAAACACATAGATGTCCGAAGGCAGCAGTGAATCTGTACCAAGCCCATGCCTCACATCCTTCAGCTGCAGTACTGTTGATCCCTTACTAAAGACTCCAAGTTTAGATTTATAATCTGGTCTGAGAGACTTCAATTTATTTAGTCTTCTGTGCCAAGGCAGGATTTTCCAAGATACTTGACTCATCCATGTAACTTTTTTCTGAGTGTCCTCTCATTTTTCCATGGCTTTTTGAAAGGGTGGGCACCTGAAACAGACACCACTGTGATGGTGCTGCTGGCATTGATTACAGGCATCACGCTGCCCCCCTGCCCCAGCAGTTTCTGATGGTACCCTCGGGCGTGTAACATCACACTCATACATCATCTCCCAGCTTCTTTGGAGAAGAACCTCCACCATCCAGAGGTTAGGTGCTACCAATCTAAGCTAATTGGTACTACCAAGGCAGCACTAATTAGGTGCTACAAACCGCAGGATCTTCCCAGAGCCACACAAGCCTTGCCTCGCAAGAGTGGAAAAGGACCATTTCTTCTGAGTATTTCATCCTTTGCCTAGCTTGGCAAACCTCATCCCTTGTCTGCCTACACCACTTTTCCCCTGTTGCTACAACTTGGAGTCGGTGCTGCTGGGACCCTCATTCCTCACCTGTTTTAGAGCCGCTTTGGACCTGCCAAGGAAACCACCTGCCCGCTGCAGCCGGCCCCGGGCAGCCTGTGCTGTTCGAGCACCTACGTCCCTGCTGCTTCGTGGGCAGCCCGGTCTCAGCACCGCCCTTCTGAGCCTGCCGGGACTGGAAATGGAAATCTCACATACTGGTGAGTTTAACAGTTTGCACATTCTGACTGCAGTGCTTCAGCTGCTAAAGGTCCAAGCGCTTACATGAGCAAGGAACGAGGCATATTTTTTAGCACCCATACTGTTGCATGGCTTCATACACAGCCAGCAAATTAGTGTCTTCCTGCTTCTATCACTGTTCTGTTCTTATTTTGGACCACAACCATAAAGCATGTTGCATTAGCACCTTTTCCTCATAGCTCTAGCATATGCCTTGTTGCTGAATAGGTTTCTGTCTGGTGTAGCTGAAACTGAATTCTTTCCAGCTTTGCTTCTTAATGCACTTTCTGCAAAATATGGGATTTTATACCACTGATTTCCATTAAACCGAATGTTTTGTTCTGTTAACAGCTGATTTAACTCAAACGGATGATATATCCCTAACGAGAAAAGAAAGCATGCTTGAGAGCAAATGGAAATTCCCAGTCAGTCCAATTAGTGCTGAACTATTGCAGTGTGTGGGTGTACAAAGGGAACAGTCTGGACATAAATCCAGCTGTTTCTACCTGTTGGTTTTGGTTATCAGGAAGACTTAGAGGCAGATTTCAATATTTCAAAGTGTGCTGGTATGAGCAACGGCCCCAAACCAGCAGAGAGGCTGTTAGAAAGGACCCCCATCACTATGCCCACTCATGGTGAGGGTAAATGCATACATGTGTAAGTGCACACACGTGTATCAAGCACTGGGTGTCTCACTCGGGAATCCTGCTGGAAGGGGTGGGTGAGCACAGATCACAGAAGGTGATCAAGCTGCTCTCGACTCCCCGCTGCAGCACATCTTAGCTGCAAAAATGCCTAGTTTGCATTTTACCTGAATTGGCTTGTAACCTACCTGTTGGCTTCTGGTGAGCTTCATTCCCCTTTTCGTTAGGCAACTCCTCAGGTCAAACAATGCTTTATCACATTCTGTGTTCTTTCTCCAGTATCTGCAGTTTCGTAACTTCCTTTTTCATTTATCACGGAAGACGGCATCTCTTCCTAGCACCCCTTATATGGCATGCAGACTTTCCACGGTGAGCCTGAAATACTCATTTATTTTATTTCAAAATACTTCTGTATGCGGTATTTAAAATACTATACTGTCAAAGCTGTAAGATGTCTCTCAGCTGGATTTCCAACAGCTGCCTGCTCATAGGTGAAAACAATGGAAATTCTGGTTTAAAGAATTGAAGAAAACACTTATTTGTACCAAAAAAAGCAAAGCTCATCTTTGTCTATCTAAAAATACTTAAAAATAGATAGTGGACAGACTGTTAGCAATGGCTCTTTACCCCAGGTTTTGTGTCCTTCCAGCCTTAGCTTCACATGCCGAAAATGCCTGGGTTTAGACTCGACTTGTGAGTAAATTACTTGGGAAATTTGAGGGTGAGCAGAGAGGTCTGTGGAAAGTTGCTTTTGTGCAATAGGCAATTTCTGTCACCTTCCTGCAAGAACTTGTGCCCCTTGGCAGCTGAGGCGGACGGCTGAACGCTGGCAAGGAAATGATATGCAAGACAAAAATATCTGTAACAGTAAAGAAAACCAGGGAGGCGTGTACAATCTCCCACAAGAGCTGCCCAATATTCCCTTTTTCCCCCTTGTGACGGGCTGACGGGGTGGGTTTCTGGTCCACAGTCCTGCTCCAGCCCCAGGGATCCTCCTGCACAGGGCAGGAACTGCTCAGCTGTGGGAGAGGAGCATGTGTGTCCCTCCAGGACCCTGGAAGGGGATGATGGGGGGCAGCAGGAGGCGCAGGGAGTGAGGGACCCCGACCCTGGCACAGCATCCCTGCCAAGATGCCCCGCAATGAGCCTGGCACAGCATGGGACCCACTCGCTGCTGCAAGCCTTGGCTGCCTCTCTTTGCCTTTCCTTGGAAAACAAACCTGGGAAATGACAGTTGAAAAGCTGATAAGAAAAATTAGACATGTCTGTTGCAGATACGACATGCGCTGCTGGTTGAAAGCAAGTCTGAACTGAGTTCCCAGCCTGCTCACGAAAACTGCCAGCAGAAGACGTGCCCAAAGCTCCGCTGCTGCTTCTGCCAGCAAAGTCTCTGCTTCGCCCTCCTGTGCTCGCTGTCCCTGCAGGGTGGAGGTTGCCGTACTTATTGCTGTTCTTGGAGACTGTCAACCTGCTATTTAGGGGGGGAGGGTGTGACAAAATCCTGCCGTGCTACAGCCCGCAAGGAGATGGCACCCCCGATGCCTGCTGCTAAGGCAAGGGAGGCTGCTCTCCCCCACCCCGGTGCGAGAGGAGCGCGCGCCTGTGTGCATTTTTAATGTCTGAGCTGACATTTTGCTGTCTTGAAAACAAAAGCTGTTCATGGGCTAATTAAATAGATCTGCACACAGCATAATGTAAGCCCCAAAGGAGCGACAGAGTCCCAACAGGCTGTGAACTTTGGATGATGGAACGGTCCAGTATTTTGAATGCAGAAGATTACAATTTTATCATCAGTAGTGGGTAATGTGGTGAGTGGATGGAGTGAGAATTCGGAGTGCTTGGTCTGTAAGGCCCTGGTAAGTATCCGATATGACCATCATATATTCCCATAGGGATGACTATTGTATGTCTTTTCCTTCTTTGCCTTTATTAATATTATAAACCAACAAGAATAACAAAACTGCTGTTTCAGAATGTCTTCTGTATTTTAGAATATGCAAATGGTTTCTGATCAGCACTGACACTGTGATGCCCCTGTGACACCAACACAGCAATAGAGTTCATGGAGGTGACTTATTAATCCTAGTAGAGCAACTACACTTCCAGAGTCTAAAGATAACACAGAATACTGGAAAACTTGTTCTAATTACAGCAGGGAGCATCTTGCCTCCTTCCTATATTGCCATTTTAAATTGAAATTACTATTCTCAGTAGAAAAGGTCTTTTGTTCAGCTACCAGCCAAGAAAGACAATTTGACTGAGAAAGTTTAATAGTGCGTTAATACTCACATAACATTCCTCAAATGGCCAAGAAGACAAACAGGCAGGAAATAGTGAAGATTGCATACCAAGGGAGACAAAATTAAGTATTTCAATTAAGTACTTGCTACCTAATGCATTGAGAGAAATAAACACAGCACTCCCTCTGAGGTGCTGTAACCAAAGCATCCTACAAGTGTATCTCGGTGGGGTACAGGGACAGGCTTTCTTGTTTGCAGGGACATACCTCCATATGGCCACTCCACTGGCTGGCTGGGAAGCCCTGGGGGCAGCAGGGGGGCCTGGAGCCCCCTTCCAGCCCTGCCTGGCTTCTCTTCCTCCCCCAAAGCCTTTCTCACCCCAGACCCATGCTGCCACTGCAGCAAACCTGGATTTCCCTGCAACGACGGCAGCTCCGCGTTTCCTCTAATGCTGTTTTGACCCCACCTCTGGTTTTCACTGGAGCCAGCTTGCACTTTAATGTCCAGTTGGGTACACCTGCCTAATGGGTTGACTGGGTTTCTTTAGCCCTTTCTCTCTCTTTTTCTCTGTTACCTGGACCAAAGTTAGCAGCAGGAAAGGCGGCTGGGTTTTCCCAGCCCAGTGAGGGCTGTGAGGAAGCGGGAGTGGGATGGAGCAGAGGGAACCTGTGCTTGGTTCACAGCCCTGCTGCTGCCAGGAGTTTTCGGGTGGTTTCAAGCACGTGGTTAACTCTGCGCTCCATGTTAGTGATCCCAGAAGTGATTCTGTTTGAGATGATGGAAATGGGTGTGAGTGCCATATTTCTTCAGAATGGCTCTTCAGAAGCTGGGATTTTTGCGTATGTCCTCACTCCTCACCTCCCAGGCAGGTGTCAGCTCTGTCTTGGCTCCTGTAGATACACATGGCTCCCAGGCACAGTTAGGCACCCGTACCAACAGCAAGAATTTGGTAATCAGTGTAGCGGCCACGTTCCTCAGGCTGCAGAATTCTGAGAAAAGCCCTCGGTTTTCTCTGTCTCCCTGGGTGTCAATGATGTGTCTTCAAGGGCATCTCTGACCAAAGCAAATGGTGCCTTTGCTGGCAAACGTGCTCGCTCTGCTGGATGGTCTGTGCTGACTTACCATTTGTGTCAGGGGATGTCCTGGCAATGGCCCCGGGGCCGTAATAATGTGCAGGGACCCCTTGGTGTGCTGGAGATAGCCCTGCCTTTCTCCGTTCCCATTGGATTGCAGGGGCATGGGGAGGGCTGGATTCTAGACTCCCACCCAAGGCAGGGCCTTGAAAGAGGTGGCCCCGTGTCCCCTGACTAGCACAGGATGGTCAAAAGATGCTGTCAGAGGAATCAGGTCTCACCCACTTTGCATTTTCACGTGGCGTCAGCCTCCAGCACTGGCCCTGAGTGCGTGCTGGACCCCAGCTTCATGCCAGTTTGCAGGGGAAAATTATTGGAATGCACTTCCCAGTGCTCATTAGGCTGCTGAGAGCAGTCCTGCTGTGGGCCCAGCAGGCCCAGCTGGAGGCAGCGTCCAGTTCTGGAACAGAGGAAGTCAAGTATTATTTATAAAATACCTGCAATTTCATTATCGGCAAATCACATCAATGGTAAACATCATCTGCTGCAGTTCAGCAGATACTAGAAAATATGGTAATACTGGATTTTCGATTAAATTTTCCCTTTTATATTTCTTTATAAGCATTTTAAAATGCAAGCAAAATTGTTTCTTGACATTTTAGTGTAATATTTGATCAGGTCATCTATGTGGTTAAAATAAGTTTTTGTCCACCCTAAAAAATATAGGAAAGCTAAAATCAGACATTGTTTTCAGGTGATAAACTTCCTACTGTGAAAGGAAAAACCATTAAACACTGGAAAAAAACCCATTAAAACTGATCTAGAATAATTTTTTAGAAGCTAAGATTAAGAAATCAGAGACCAGTAATGTAAGAATAGGTGGAAGCCTGGCATATTGCCTTTCTATGGACTTGAGGTAGCGACAAGTGCAATTTACAAGTTGCAGAGGGGATCTCTTGCTGCTCTTAGCAAAAAATACTTACTGAAGCTCTTCTGAGCTTTTATCCTTCTGTTTTGCTTTATTCTGTACCCACGTTTTCTTTCCAGATCGGTTCTACATGAGTTGATCTAGAGAAAAAGAGGAACATGCCATATACCCACGCATGGTATTATATTTCCTGTAGAAGTCTCCCCCTGTGCTATTATCCTGATGGAGCTGAAGTGGGTGACTCATCATTTCCCATGCAGTGGCATCTCTCCTGCTGCAGTGCAGAGCACCCGACGACGTCCCTGGCTGCCTGTGGCTCTCACCAGCCCCACCGTGACCGACGGGAGCTGCTGGTTTTGCTGTCCCAGAGGGCTTGGTCCAGTGTTGATGGTGCCCTGAGGATGGGCCACATCCAAGGGCGAGCGCTGTCTTTGCAGTGAAATCTGTGCTGGGGTTGTCTGACCCCTCACCTGCCTCACCAGGCCCTAGTGACTGCCTTGCTCTGAATGGAACTGGTGCCCACCAGGTCACTGGAAAATACATGATTTTGGAATTCTGTTGAAATTCTGTTACTCCCAGGTAGGTAAAGACCCACATCCCTTTTGCATTGCTGTACAGTGGCAGTTACGTGTTTATGCATTTGAACACTGAGATACTAAATTTCTAACCCTAGAAGTGCATTTTCAAAGGCCGTTAGTGTAACTTGGTGTTATTCACCAGACCCCACCTAATGGCACAGGCTCTGTTCCACTGTGGGCCAGGTTAGAGTCTGGCTATATTTCAGTTGCTCTTGAATTTGAGGGTCCAAAGCTACCAGTAATGACCAGTCAATGGTTTTCCCAATGGATGCTAAGGATCTCCTTTGGCAGTGGCTTTACAGCAAGTATAAGCAAGGTGCAGCCCTTGCCCAAGTCCCACCACTGGTGGTGATACCCAGGTGGCCCTGGGCGGTGGTGTTGCCCCCCTGCCCACAGCACTAGCCCTGCCTGCGCCTTCCTTTCCTCCTTTTTTTTTTTTTTTTGCAAGCTGCCCTCCCTCACATTCCTCCCTGAAGGGTTTAATTTGGGGAAGGGTGGGCTTCAATAACACCAGCCATGGAAATGGAAGCAGAAATGAAATTAGTCAATTTATTGCCACCACATAACGAATCCTGGATTTTCAGCTGTCCAGGTCCCAATTCTCTATTTCATTTTATTTTTGGAATCTCTGAAAATATGGTAGTGACAAAGAAGTGACAGGAGTTCAAACTAAGTGTTAGAAGTCCCCTTTTTTTGGACTTTCTTCTGATGGGTTTGAAGCCAATTGGGGTAGGAGCACCCTGAGCAATACCTCTGCACTTATGCCTCCTCCAGCTATTGTTCCCTTTCTCATTATCCTGCAGCTCTTTCTCTCTCCCAGCTGCTCTGACCTCCTTCCTCCCAGAGCTGTTCCTCCTGGGATGCTGCTGCGTGGGTCGCAGTCACCTCTCATTAGGGATGCTCTTGGCTGGTTTCTGTCCTGCCACGGGGCTGAAACTGGCCCTGGTGAACATTTTCCTGGCCACGTCTCAGAACACCCAGGCATCTCTTGGCTCTTCATAACTCAGTGAAACTTCAGTACTGTGTCTGACAACTTTGGGTAAAATTTAACAGCTCTCATTGACAATTAGGAAGGAGGTGATGCTGAGGAATAAAGAAAGAGATACGTCAGTACCTGAAATAAAAAAGCCTAATGAAAAGCTAATCATGTAGTACAAAGGCATGCCAGCTCAGCTTTTACTGGAAACAAATACCCCAGCAATCATTACTAAGGCCATTTCTAATTCAATGTGCAGCTGCTGAAGCAACAGCTTCGGTTTACATTGCAAAAGCTGAAGCACTGCACTCCTGGTGGGAAGTGGCACTGCTGCAGGGACCTTTCTGTCCCCATGTCCCCCCCTCCCTTATTTAAATTCCAAATACAAATAAACTCACCTGGTTTGTATCTGAGTCATTTTGACTATAGAAAAAAAATAAAACTCATAAATATAAACCTATTCTGAGATGTTGTAAAGCAAAGTTAACACATGCCTCAGGTGGCATGTGTGTGGGCACACGACAGAAAGGCTCTCCAGGAGCGGACGGCAGCGCAGTGTTGGTGGGAAGTCCTGCCTAAACCAGACAAGTTTCTACTTTCCCTCAAGAAATTAAGTACCAGTCTCAGCCCAGCTGATGAATGCTCAGACAACTCTGGATGGTGCCCATACTGCATTGGTCCCTGCAGCGTTACAGGTCAGCTGTGACTCTTGTCCCTGCAAATGGCTCATCCCCATCAGAATTCCCCTATTTTCAGCGAATACCACTGGGATCACGTCTCTCATTATATCTGATTTATTTGAGCTTGCATTCCTTATACCCCTGGTTTTGTCTCCCGTTTCATACCAAACAAGTCACTTTTCTGACTTTATATCCCCTACTGTGTGCAACCATTTCCTTCCAGATGCCCTCCCAGGTGGGTATCGAGTGATGCCTCCGCTGCCTGGCTGCTCTTGACTCTTTCCCAGACAAGCATCCCACACAGAATAAGCTAAATTCATCCTTAGAGTGTGTCTAGTGACACCATCGTTATTTCAAGGGTAAATTTAGCCAAAAGTAATCCCAGCATCCACCTTCCCCTGTCCATTCCTGGGCAGCGTTGCCCTCCTCCAGGCATGGGCCCTCCCAGCCGTGATTGTGGTGAGTGAAACCAGGTGGTGGCCACAGAGACCCCTTGGGAGATGGAGACAAACCAGGGGTGGAGCCATCCAAACTATGAGTGCTCCCCTGAAATGGTTCAGGCAAACCGGATAGACCCTGCTTCCCCTCAGGTGAATTTTAGGCTCTTTCCTTCGTTTAGTATTTGGCTTTTTTTGGCCTCAAAATCAAATCAGGACACTCAGGCCACACTGCACCCACTGATGCCTGGCAGTCACTGCAGGGTCGTGGCTGCCCACTGTGCCCCAGCAAGGCCAGTGGCTGTTTCCTGCTGCCGGCACATCTTTCCCTCCTGCCGTTCTCTCTGCTTGCACTGTACTAATGCTTTCCACCCCCTTAATGATTGTTTATTGAGCTCTTAAGGGATTAACCTTTGGCTTTCAAAATTGGAGCTTCAGGAGCTTATTTCAGGAGCCTAGTCTAAAAATGTACTGGAAAAAAATAATCACTGGCATAGACAATCTTTTTTATAATCTCTAGAATTTATCTAAAAGAACCCAGTGTTAAGGAAGAATACCTTCATTAATGTTCCAAAATAAGTGAGTATGTTTGTTGTTGTATGAACTTTGTAAAGCTATTAGTGATTGCTTTTAATGCCTGGCATTTAATGGAGGGACAAGATGACTTAAAACCATAATGAACTTGTGTGTAGGGAGGCAGAAAGTCCTTTGTGAGTTTCTATTTGCCACTTGGATTTCTAATATAAGTAAAATCAAGAGAAATTATAAATAGGGGCAGGAAGAAAAGCTCTACTCCCAGAACTGCAGAGATGTCTCAGATAAGGATCGATACACAAACATACCGCCATTTAACGTGGGGTTTCTTAAGAGAAACCCTTCCTTCACACACAGGACCAGCATCACTGCACAGAGCTTGCTGGGAAGCACTGGAGTTGCAGCCGCAGTGAATCCCATGTAATGGATCCCACGTAATCCCATGTAATCAACTCTCACTGTGCAAAAATTGTTCCCTAAAAGTTCCTTTAAGAGTTCCTTAAGTATGCCTTTTGTAAAATACCGAGGTAGCCAGTGTGATATTCAGCCAAGCGGCCAAAATCTAATTCTCTCCTGGAATCTCACCAACACAGAATTTGCCACTCAGTGTGTAACAGCGAAGCGATAATTCATGTTGCTGCACAGCCCAGCCCTGACTTTCTGGAGCAGCCTTCAGTCCAACCTCCACTCGCCTCCAGTAGCCGTTTATCTCATTCTTCAAATAATTAAACATAACTCTAATTTAAGATGAACCTTATTAAATGCTTTTCAATTGTTCTTGCAACGTCTGTTATTTGTGTTCTGGCACTTGGTCCACACCGATAGTTACTTTACTCTAATCTGCTTTAGTTTCTTTCTGTACTTGCTGTGGGAGAGGGAGCAAAGGCAGCTGTGGCTCCGTGGGGACCTGGGATCATGCCAGCTCTTCCTGGGAATCCATCCCTCATCCTCACCCTCCTGCTGCCAGCTCAGGCCGTCCCTGCCCTCAGCAGTCCCCATCTGTCTGCCTGTGCCCTCACAGGGACAGGCTTCACCAGCCTCCAGAGCCTCAAACTGCACAGACCTGCCCACCTTTTCCTTTCTGTGCCCCCGACCTTTAAGAAATAGCATCACCACAAATGATAATAAATTTTCAAAGTCTTGATTGACACAATTGTAAATGTTAAGAAAAGGGAAGGTTCCCTATGACTCTGCTCGGTTTACAGGAAACCAAGTGGGATGCGACTGTAAGTAGAAATACAAAGTGCTTCAGAGTTGTAGTGCCCTTTTATGTGCTCTCTTATTACTACTGCACAACCACAGAGAGAGTGATTTACTGAATTCCCAATGTCTGGAAGAGGAAACACCAGTCAGATGTGTCTGGTCATCATTCCTTTCTATGAGAGAGCTTGGGTGTTGCTACTGGCTGGTTTTCCCCTTATCTCTAGGAGAGGAGAAGAGATAAGAGGGGAAAAATTCCTTTAGCCTGAGTCACTGAGAAAGAAAAAAATGACAGTAGGAGACACAGAGAGGTCACTGATTAAAATAGTGATGTTTAGTAGTAGATTTGTGTAGCCCTGGCTTATCCTCTACAATGTGCTGCTGTCCCCAAGCCACATCCAGGCACAGCTCTGCCCAGCCACTACCCTGCACCTGAGTCTTTCCTTGGCAGACTGCTTCTTCCGTGCCTAACACCTTGGTTGCAAACCGTAGATTGAGATTTTTTCCCCCTGTGCTGACTAGAAAACTGAGGGACAGGTTGCACAGGAACGAAGTCTAATTTAGCAAAAAACCCAGGCGCAGGCAGGCGGAGCAGGGAGCGACGCCTCTGCAGCAGCACCCCCTGTGAACAGCTTCCCAAAAAAGCCAGAAGGCATTGCATTTCAGTCGTAACTTGGCAGTGACGGGTTAACTTGTTGATTTTAAAGGTCTCTTCTAACCATAATGATTTTATCATTCTATACCCCTGCTGCTGTGAACCCCAGCAGCAAGGCACTTCCCTGTGCTCCTGCCTGCCCCAGGGTTGGCTCTGCTGCATCCCCCTGCAGGGGTCCAACATGTCCCCCTCCCCATGACCCAGTGCAGGGCACTGGCTCTGGTCACCCCAGATCTGTTTAAATGTGGGAGGACTGTAAAGACTGTGCCTTCTTTCTCCAGCATATTAAAAACAGCTTCTGGAGACTTACAGGGCTTGTGCTGTGTGGTAGCAGGTTCCCCCTGAGCTCCTTTCTGGGCATAAAGACCCCAGGGAAGAGCTCAGTTTTTAAACCCTGTCTGTCCCACTGCGCTCACCCCGTGCTGTGCAATGCCACATATGGATGACCAGCTCCAGACCACAGGATCCCCCCAGCAGCTCTTTTACAGCCATTTCCATGGCTGGGCATGCTGCCTGTCCCGGGAATGGTGGTGGGCTGCTTCCCCTAGCCCCATCCCCAGGGACATGCCCCAGCTTCCCAGGGTACCAGCACTGGCTGCCAGGATGGTAGGGCAGAGCCCCAGACAAGCTCGTTTGTGCTCTCTGATTTTGGCAGACAGCCCACATAGATGCTAAGTGATGAGGAAGCTCTTGAGGAAAGGGGAGCAGAGCTTTGTCTCCCACTGTGTTTGCACTGTGCCTGGCAGGGTGGCACCCTCCGTGCTGTCTTAATGGAAACAAATACCTCCCTGGTACAGGTGCTAATGAGGCTTCATCTGTTTGGCTAAGGCGGCTGCTGCAGGAACCCTGCCAAATCCCCAGTCCCGGCTGCAGCGGAGAAAATAGCAGCCAGGGCAAAGGCTTAGTACTTTTGTAATATAATGAGAGAAGAGGGATCATCCTGCCAAGCTTACTGGCCAAATAATGAGATTGAATCTCTGAAGTCATAATTTGGTGGTTAAGTGAACAGGACTAATTCTGTGTAAATGGACGGGTCTAATTATTGGCCCCAGTTCTAGGAAAACTCAGGGAGCAGGTGGCTGGCAGCATGCTCCAGAACCAGGGCAGTTTGCAGGGGCCACTAGCACCGACAGCCCCAGCTCCTTTGCCCTGAAGCTACCCACGTATCTGGCAAAGGGTGCGGGTGGTGGGTCACACACCGACCTCCCCCCAGTAACAGGATGCCCTCGCAGACACGACTGGCAGCAGTGGCCTTCTGCCACACAAGGAACATCCCAAGCGCTTTGCAGGAGCTCTCTGACTGGCAGGAGAGCATTTAATTGCTGAGAGCCCCCCGTGCCAGCCCCGTAAGCTGCTTACAGCCTGCTGAGCAGCAAGCAGCAGGAATGGCATCAGCTTTCCTGCCCAGCACATTAGCCTGAGCTAAGCAGCCTGATGAGAAGGGCTGGCTTCCTGGGTGCTGACTGCCCTCCCTCGCAGCTGGCACACGCCTTGGGATGCTGTGCTGATGCCAAAGCTGGCTGCAGGAAGATGTGGCAGTTCTGGTGACACCGCTGTGCTGGGTCTCCCCTGGGGCAGAGGCTGCGCCCTCCCCAGCAGCCCCAGGACCCAGGGATGAATTGGTCCCTGCTTTGCCATCCAACAGCCTGCAGGAGGAGGTGGCACAAGGGGTGGGCAGGAGGTCTGGGGAGTCACCGTGTCCCCAGAGCACCAGGGCTGCACACCCAGCTCCTGTCTGGGAGCATGGCCCGACACAGCAGTGGCTTTACGTTTGCAAGGCTTCTCTCAGCAACACTGTCCCACCCCAGAGACCCTGCAAAGAGACCCGGAATTTCTTTCACCCAATATATTTCCTGTTTGTTGTGGTTTAACCCCAGACAAAAACTAGGACCACGCAGCCACTCACTGACTCCCCCAGTTGTGACGAGGGAGAGAATCGGAAGAGCAAAACAGAAAATACTTCTGGGTAGAGATAAAGATGTTTTAACAAGTAGAGCAAAAGCCATGCACGCAAGCAGCACAAAACAAGGAATTCATTCTCTGCTTCCCATTGGCAGGTCATCTCCAGGAAAACAGGGCTCCATTGTGCGTAACGGTTACTTGGGAAAACAAATGCCATCACTTTATGTGTCCCCTCCTTCTTCTTCCCCCAGATTTATACACTAAGCACAACATCACATAGCATGGAATATCCCTTTGGTCACTGGGGTCAGCCCTCCCAACTCCTTGTGCCCCCAGCCTGCTTGCTGGCAGGGTGATGTGAGGAGCAGAACAGGCCTTGACTACTCAGCAACAACCAAAACCACCAGTGCACTATCCCCATGCTAAATTCAAAACATAGCACTACAATACTTGCAAGCAAAAAAAAAGATTAACTCCATCCCAGCTGAAACCATGAAACCCAACTACCCCTGTTGTTGGTTTATGTTGGAGGTACCCATAAGCTCATGCTGGGTTTGCAGCCCAGAAGGTTTTTCTGGTGTCACCAAGGCATGACAAAGCCATGGGGTTTGGCTCAGGAGGGTTTCTTGCTATAAACCCATCCGACTGCCATAGGACCAGAGTCCTTCTGGTTTAGCAAACACAGTGAGGAGACAAGGGCAAGATGCAAGGCTATGTGTCAGCGGGAGGACATGCCTGCTTCTTCCCTGCCCAACACCGTGCTGGTCCTGGCCCCCACTGGCCCAGTGCTCTTGCAGTTTGGCACCCGTAATGGACAACCTGTTGCCCTGCTTGTGGCAGCAGCTCCAAGCACACACTGGCACAGGGTATTTGCTCAGCACAACCTCATGCAGCTGCATGGGCTCCCCAGCGCTTCCCCAGACTCTCCAAATTAAAAAACCCCACAACCCCAGGGTGTCTGAGTTTAGCTAGAAATCCATCGTCAATCTCACTGGGCAGAACTGGGTCACTGCTTACAGGGAGCAGCCTGACAGCTCCCAGCGTGCTCCCCAAAACGCTTCCCTGCAGGGGCCACTGACCTGTGGGAGTCAGACAGAGGGCAAAGTGGGATAAAACCATCACCTTGCAGTCACTGAAAAAGTGAGATGCCACATCTTTGCTGAGGTCAGTGCCTTGCCATCCGAGTTATCTGGGTCACTTATTGTAAAGCTGCACCATTTCCCTCTCCCTCCCTCGGGAAGGGTGCTGCTGCAGTGGGGTAGGAATGTGCCCATGTTCCCCAAGCCACTGATGAGCCCAGCTGGCAACAGCTGGGAGTTAGAGCTGGGAATGGGTTTGTCAGTAATGCTGTAGCTCATACCTGCAGGCAAATTGAAGGGTTTGCCAGAAAAATTCCCTGTGCACCGTGGCAAAAGCGAATTTTGCAGTGTCTATATGAAAAGGGTCTGTCTGCCCCAGGAGGGATGCAACGGGACAGGGATGGGTGACAGTGCTGCTGCACTTGCTACACTTCACTGCAGAAAGGGGGTTAATTACAGCGTGGCAGAAAGATGCTGCATCCCATGGTGGGGCATCCCCATGGCCATCGCCCCCAGCACAGGCACTGCCTGCGGGGAGGACACAGCAGCACAGCCTTTCATGCTGCTGACCCTCACTCCGGGCAGGCAAGAGCAGAGGTAGGAACCCAAGTCGTTGCCCCCTTCTCTTCTGATAAACACCGACTGCAGGCCCCCGGCCGAAGGAATGCGTGTATAAGCGACAGAGATACCAAATGACCCCAATTTTGAAAATGAGAGTTTCTCTTTCAGGAAAAAAGAGTGCGGCTGGTGAACATTGATGAGAAGTGAGGGGTGAGAAAAAAGGTCAGATAAGGAGACTTCCTTCACATCTCCCAGGAAAGCATATAAACTACTTTTTATGACTCTTTCTCAGGCAGCTTTTCACTGCCAAGCCCTCACCTGGCTAACAGCCACACGGGAGAAGAGCCAGCCCCAGGTCACGCCACGCTTAATGAGTGGGGGAACCTTCTGATGGGGCAGCCATTCCAGCCAGGGTTCGCATCAGCCATCAGCTGGCTGCTACAAACAAACGGCCACTCGAGGGAGCACTGGCACCCCCCCCACCCCAATATCCCACCCCCCTAGGTCCCCCTCCATGCCCATGGGTCTGTCACCAGCTCTCCCCAGAGACCCTGCCCAGCTGACCTGCTGCTGCAGGTATCCTGCATGCCAGGCCCCGAATCAACACACTTAAACTTTGTCTTCTCTCTGTGCTTTTCTCTACGGGATAAAAAGTGATTTTTTTTTTAATATATATTTTTTTTCAGCACTGATTAATATTAAAATGCATTTCCCTAGGGGTTGTTTAAAAGAAGGCAGAGCCTTTGAAGGGGGAAACACTGAACTGCACAAACCCACATAATTTAATTTATATTATCTTGTTTAAATTAATGCTGAGGTTTAAAAGGCTGTTTAAAATCAGGACAAAGAAATCACTGGCAATGTTAGCTGTGCCACTTAGAGTAAATAGGCTTTTCCAGAGATACGTAAAAATAAATATGCTGTTCTTCTAGCGGCCCCACTGATCATTTCATAATGAAAGCAGGCAGGCAGATAAATTTCCTTTCAGTGAAAACACACAGAAAAATGACAAGTTCATGGTTATTTACTTTAGGTTTTGAAATGAAATTACAGCAATTATTTTGCTCTTCAGAAAACGAAGCGCAGAATTAATAGAATTCACAGAAGATGAATATTCAATTATCTGGGTTTAGGGTTTTTTTCTGTGGCTGGTGCTGAAGCAATAAACAAACATTCCTTCACAGAGCTGTCTCCAGCAGGGCTGGCTGACGGCAGATCCCCATTAGGTGCAGTTTTTGCTCTGCTGAGGAGCCCAGGGTTGAGGGACTAATGGGGTGGGTGATGCTCCGGGGTCCAGACAGGGCACCTTTCCCACCTACCAGAGGCCGGAGCAGCAGTGGGCACTGGTGTGGGACAGGGCTGAGCAGATTTTGCAGGGGGCCCTCAGCTCTGCACCAGCAGCTTGTTTACAAAAGGTTGTGGACAAACAGCTGCTCAAAAACTGCTCCTGTTCACAGAGAGGTTTTCCCATACAAGACAGACCAGAAAGTACATGACTGGTGTTACCTGTAGCCTGCAAACAACCAGAAATTGTTTAGATGATAGATTTAGGTGGTAGGCCCCAGTGGATGGATTTAGATGCTCAGTGTGGGCTGTGAGTTATTTTTATGGTTCAACACTGGCACGAGTGATCCTTCTCAGTAAAGTTCCCAGCTGAAGGAAGCTGCCAGCCAAACTCCTGACTCTGCAGAGGTCCCTTCTCTCAGCACGAGGGAGCGGGATTGCAACCGGTGGGTAAATACCCGCAGGCACCCGCGAGGGGATGGCGTGACCCTGCTGCACACCCACCCCGACCAAGTAACAGGTTTGTGTTCCACAGACTGAGGCTTCAGAAACCATGGCTTAGGTAAAGCAGGAATAACTACCATTAAAAACTGCCTCTCAAACCAGACCCACGGCAGCGGCTGTGCCCCAGATTCCCGCACACTACCGTGCCCGCAGGGATGGACACCTCGCTGTGCACAAGGAGATCAGCATCCCCAACTACTGATGCTGCTAAAAGCCATTGAGCCCCACGTCTGTCTTTGGCTATCATCTGGATCTAATGATGGGAAGTGCTACCTGTGGGGTCCAGACCCTGATGCTGACCCTGAAGAGGGCCAACAGCTTCTCTTGGACCCCGGAGCAGGACCAGTAAGTCCCGCCCAGCCTGCCCCACAGAGTGCCTTGGCCACAGCACCTCTGTTTAAGGAGCATTAAGAGAAAGACTTACTTTTCCAGCTCACAACTACACATTAGAAAACACATGGGTGAAGCTTTTTGAAAGTATTTTTTTTACTCATAATGGCAAGGTCATTTTTGTTTTACTTTTGAATGCACCAAACTACCATATGGCAGTCATTATAAGAAACGGGTAGGAAAAAATTGAACTTTGAAACAGTGAAATGCATTGAAACTGGCTTAGAATCATAGAAACGTCTAGATTGGAAGGGACCTTTAAGATCATCTAGTCCAACCATCAACCTAACTGATAAAACCTATCACTAAACCATGTCACTAAGCATTATGTGAACCCATCTTTTGAATACCTCCAGGGATGGTGCTTCAACCACTTCCCTGGGCAGCCCATTCCAAGGCTTAATAACCCTTTCAGTGTAAAAATTTTTCCTAATCCAATCCGAACCTCCCCTGGCGCAGCCTCTCCTGGCTTATATTAGTGCTTGCAAGAAAACAGGTCCTTTGGCAGCAGTGGCCTCAAGCCTCCTCCCTGCATTTTGTCCCTGGGGCCACAAATGTCTTCAACACTTCTGTGTGTGTCTGAAGCAAATATGGATCCAAGCAATGAACAGGATCTGCAGGCTATGGCTGCTGAGCCTGGCCTGCACCAGAGCTAGGAAAACACCTTTCCTGCAGAAATAAAATCTATGGAAGAGCATTTCCTGAAGCTCTGACCAGAGGTGTGACATGGTACAGATACTTTGGGAACCATCCCTGTGCTCTCCTCGCCTTGTGTCCCCACTGCTTTGGTGCACACCACTCGGTGATGCCTCTTGTGCATGAGCAAAGCATTTCTGCAGGGGGGTTTAAATGCCCCAAAGGAGATGAGGCAAATCCATAATGCCACCACTGCTTTTAGTCCCACATGGCACAGCCTCTCCACTGCCCTTCAAACCAGCTGGCCATAGCCAAAGCTCTGCTGGCACCACTGCTGATGAGGCCACCCTGGAGCCACCTCTGAGTCCTGTAGAGATCTGCTCTGGGACTGGTTCTGCCAGTTCTGCAGTTTAAATTTAAAACATTAGAGAATATTTCCTCCTATTTCCCTTTTATTGGGTATTTCTTTAAGGTTCACACAACCTTATAGAAGGAGGTATTAGAACAACACAAACTAACACGTTTTCAGCTTCACACTTAAATTTGAAAATGTGTTTTCTAAACTGATGGCTTTATATTTTCAGACCTTTCCATAGCACTTATTTTTCTTTGTATAGCTTCTGCTTCATTATTCTAATTTAATAAAACCCTAGCTAAGGCAGAGCACCGACTCTTTCTGCCTAATGACAGACTTTGATTTGTTTGTACTTCTTGTTATAGATTTTTCCTAATTACAAGCATTTTTCAGAGGCAGTTGAAAAAATAAATGAGCAGCTGGTTTGAATGTGCAACCTATTATTGTATTTCCTAGAGCAGCGGAAAAAATATTACATTCACAGTAGGGTGGTTTTCAACAGAGGAGGGCAGAAAAGGCATTTTCCATTTGGGAGTCCATCTCACCTCCCTCTGTTTCCCCAGTATTACTGCCAAGAAAAAGCCAATTTTTCAGCCTTTCTGGTATCCCTGGAGGCACCCACCCGGTTCAGAGGCTCTCCCCAGAACCTTCCATAGGGCAGCTGGGTCAGGGAGGAAGAGGAGCATCACCCCTGGGGGCCTGAGAGCAACTGTGTTTAGTAAGAGATCAGAGGGGTCTCCAGGGTCTGGGTGAGCATAGAAGAGACTGCCAATATAGCCATAGCCTTGTGTGGAAGACGCTTTTCAAAGCAAAGAAAAACAGCCAAGAAACAGGGCAACGAATTCCGCAACGGTTTGAGTCCAGACCAAGAAACGCACCCAAAGCTGCCCCAGCATCCATCCGACTCCTGCCTTCTCCTGGCGCAGTGAACTCAGCAGCTCAGCTGCTTTTGGGCCACCAGCACTGGGAATGTGGCCACGGTGCTCCATCCCCAGCACAGGCCCTCTCCCTGCAGGCACCAGCCACACCAGACTCTCCCCCCCAGCTGGACCACAGCTGCAGCAGGCAGGACCTGCCACAGGGTCAGTAACAGCACACAGACACCATCCCAAAGGGGGCTTCAGAAACCAGCCCACCAAGCAAAAAGCCTCTCATATGAGCCTGGGAGTTGGGTGCAGCGTGACCCAATTCATATTAATATGTGCATCGATTTCCCATTAAATGCTGATGGGAATATCCCATCATTTTACTCCTGAGATAAATGCAGACACTTTTTTCCAAGCAGGTGATATTATTTACTGCACAAATTTACATATTTTAAAGTCATATGTAAGCTCTCACAATGAATGAGTTTCTATTTGGGCAGGGCCATGCCAAATACTGAAGCAGACCTTCCTTACCAAACACAGCCCTGCTGTTGACAATCACAGTTTTGGCCACTTCTTGTCATGCAGTTCATTAGAAATCACGCACGTGTTATAAAACCATATTGCTAAACGCCTGGTTAACTCATCCAAGTCAAAGTCTCTGCACGCTTGATTCATTTCCCAAACAAAGGCTAATTTTCCTACGAAAACAAACCACTGCGTGCTTCTCTTCACCCCCGAGGCAAGGGGATTTATGGAGGTGGTTTCATTTTTTTTTTCTTTTTTCTTAATGATAATTGATTGGAGAAACCATTTTTAAGACTTGAATCAAAAGAAAAACTGATTAGGAGTCTGTGTTCTTTACTAGGGCAAGTTAGGAAAAGGTTGTATTTAAATCAAATTTACATCACATTTTCCCTTGGCAACGTGTTATAGAAAGGCTACAACCCCAGAAAAGCCAGATGACACTTAGCCAGTCTGCCTTTTAGCTGCCCCAATTTTTGCAGAGCAGCAAAGAAATGCCGTGACACGGTCACCAAGATAATGCTGGTGGGATTCCTCTGCTGACTCCCCGGTGTGTCACTGCTCGCTGTAGCAAGGTGCATTAGGCCGGAGATAGCTCTTCTGGATACCAAGGTGCAGAGAAAACGCTGAGCATTACATAAAGGAAGGAACGTGCCAGCCCTCCAGGCATGCATTGCCCTCGTGAGTCACCTATAGATTCACAGCAAAGCGACTGCCCACCCATCCCTCCCAATGCCCTCCGTGCTTCAGCACCAAAGCGCCTCAGGTGGCACTTCCCTTCACCCCCTCCATCTGGAGGATGATTAAGTTAAAAAGCCATTAAACCGGAGCAATTAGGCACTCCCTGCTGGTACAGATACTGCTCATTTCTGGACCTGCCACGCAGCCCTGCTGGGCCAGGCGGGATGCAGGACAAGCACAGTGCTGAGGGTTGGGGACCAGCACAGGTCTGGCGTGCCACCAGAGCACCCGGCTGGGGTGGCAGCCACACTGCCCACAGAGTGGACAGGGAAAGGGCAGGGGCTGCAGACCCAAGGATGAGGAAATGCTCTGCAACTGGGAGTCCAAAGAGCCTTCTGTACTCGTATTCAATTGCAAATTGGTGTTTTCTGGTTGAAATAAAACTCAAGGGCCTTTCCACGACTGCATGTGTGCATGTAGTCCCATAGCAGTGGGAGGGAAAAGTGTAAGAAAAGTCCACTTTGGGCTGGTGAGGAGCAGGCTGTGGCTTTTGGATGCCCGCAGATGTGATGTTAGGTGTGTGGCTACCACCATCATCCCCTTGGCCAGGTACCACAGGCTCATTGCCTGCCCTGTGAGGTGGCCCTGCTGCAGAATCTGGTGCAAGGGACATCACTGCCCACGAAGCAGTGGGTGGCCAGGAGCAATTTTATTAAGAAACAGCAGCTGGGTGCAGATATGGGCAGGGATAGAGGGCAGAGAGGGCTACAGGTGGAGGAGGCAGCTGGGGCTGGTGGGCAGGTGAATCTTCCTTTCAGGCCCACATTTACCCTGATGGGCTGAAGCCCCAGCAGAGGATCTCCAAGAGGTGGCAGGGGCACTGCCGGCCCCACACAGGGTGGGAGCCAAGGGGGCTTCTCAGAAGGAGGGCATTTTTTCATTATTCATAGGTTCTGCCTTCTGCAGGAAGTGGGAAGGATCAAGGCTTACTTTACCAGGATCTGTGACTCCTACAGACAAGACTTCTTCCAAAAAAATAGTCCTTCCACTCCCGTGTCATGAATTTTTTAGCATTATTCATTTCAAAGAAGAATTGATCCCAGCGTGGTTGGGCATTCAGAATTTTTCTAATAGAAAAGTGGGATTGCTAGAGGGAGAGCAGGAGGCTGCTGAAGGGAAGCTTGGCATTTTCCTCTAGCTGTGACCCACTCCAACAGGGAGCAAGACCCTTCACTTGCCCTTGCTAGTAAGGAACCAAGGATAATCAGAACTATCCACCCTGGTAAAACACTTGGAAATCTAGAAATGCAAAGGACTGTAAAAGAGCTAATTCTACCATAGAAGGATAATAGAGCTTTAATATTCAACCTACATTATCTATGACCCAAGAGTTAAGAGCTGCAAACACAGACTGGGATTCAGCATGGATTTTTGTACTCGCCATCCATCTGGTGCTGGGGGGAAGTGGTCTCTCTGGCCATGGGCGGAGAACAATGCTCACTGCTCCACAGAGACGAGCAATAAGGAGCCAAAAGGAAGCAGAGGAGGAAAAAAACCCTCTCAGAAGTCCAGTTTGAAAACAAGGAAACAGCATTATTGGCTCATCAAATCATCCTTGGCTGTCCTCAGAGTGTGTGTAGCCAAATTCTTTGTTTTTTCTCCCTGGAGACCATGCTTGGGTGTCAGTGCCCTTGCTGCTCGCGCTGGGAGGGCCGGGAGGAGCGAGCAGCAGGATGAGGGCTGCAGTGCACGGCTCTCTGCGGGGCCATTTTGAGACCAAGAGAAACCCCCTCCTCTCCTCCAGCTGTGGGAGCATCCGGAGCTGGCTGGGCTGCCAGGCTCACACCAGGCAGGAAACAGATTTGACTCTATCTGATGTCTGCTGCTGCTGCCTGGCCATAACTGCTGTATGGCTATTTTATCCCCTGTGAAATAGAGGAGCACCAGTGGAGGGCAGGCAGGGTCTCCTCCAGGGAGCCTGGCCTCTCTACAGCATCTACGTTTTCACAGAATCACAAAATCTTCATGGTTGGAAGGGACCTTTGAGATCATTGAGTCCAACCACAAAACAAAAACAAAAAACCAAACCAAACCCCACAAACAGACACAAACCAGTAATCTCAGGCACTAGAACAAGCCCTGAAGTGCCATGTCTACATATTTCTTAAATGCCTACAGGGATGATGACTCCAGGACCTCCCTGGGCAGGTTGTTCCAGTGCCTGATCACTCTCTCTCAGTAAAGTAATTCCTCCTATTATCTAATATAAAGTTTCTAAAGTTCAAACTGGTACCAAACAAAACCCCCTTGGGAAAAACTACCCCAAACCAGAGGAGGCCTTCAACAGGGGATCAGAATAAATCCTCAGCAGTGCATTACATCAGTAAGCAGCAGATACAAGAGGATGTAGTTACTTAATTGTGCATCTGACAGCAGGAGGCCCCGATCACTGATTTACCTCTTGCTAAAGCCGAGCAGAGCCTGACCCGGGCACAGGAGCACTGCAGCACAAAGCCCACTGCAAACGAGCTTTCCATCAGCCCAGTTGTAATTAGACCCCGACCACCCCCCTCGTTCAAGACTTATCTGAAGGCCAAAGCTTTCAGCCAGGTTTGTGCTGAGGAAGAGGAGTTGGAGGCAGCCCAACGCCAGCCTCCTCCGTCACCACTCTCTGCACCGGGACAGCTGCCCGGGTCTGCTCTCAGCCCATCTGGGACAACGGCATCACAGGAGGGTTTAAACCTGCTTAACAAGCTAATTTTCTGATCGAAATACAGCATTCAAATGGTAAGCCAAATGGGCTTGACTCTGTTCAGGCAACCTGAGAAGCCCTTCTGCATCCCCCCTCGCATCACTCTCCTTAACACCTCCAGGATCCCCACCACTTCTCTGCTTAACATGCCAGCTCTGACGATGCATAATTAATGCTGGAAACTGCATTGCGTTATGCATATGAGCTCAATCTGACCTGTAATTACAGACAGTGGAAAAAAACCCAGTTCTTGCTGCAGAAGAGACAGCTCCCTCCTTTCAGTCTCAAGTCGGAAGCATGAGCCGAGCAAGGAGGTAAAGCAAAACCAGAGATTTGTGGTTTTTTGCTCTTTGGTCTCCCTGTTATCCCAGGTGCAGGATTTCAATGGCATCCATTTAAGGTTGTGGTTTGTTTGGCTTTGTTTTTTTTAAGCGCATAGTTTTTATTATTTAAGCAATAAAAAAAAAAAAAAAAAGAAAGGTTGCATTCTTCACACAACTGGCAACCACACCTGCAAATGCCAGTCCTTGCAGTGATATGAGAAACGTCATTTGAGTAGTATAATTTTCGGTTCCCATAGTCTGGGAGCACATTTCTAGGCTAATCCCCTTTCCTTTTCCCTCTGGAAGCTGCTGTTGTGCAGCGGGCTCCCTGAGTCCCCCAAGCCCCATGCCAAGCGGGTGGGCTGAGTGGGTCCAGTGCAGAACCCCAGAGCGTGGCCACTGTCCCCTCCGCTCTCCCCAGCAGAGCCATGGGAAGACATGGCATATTCACCTGGTCAGGAGGGAGCAGGGGGACAGCGGGGGGAACACCAGGGTGAAGGTTTGCTACAGAACCGGGCACTGCCAGGCAGTTTTCCTTTTCCCTGCCTGCAGCTCAGCTTCTGCAGACACTGCCCTCACCTCCCTGCACCAATCCCAGATAACACGGGCCTTAATTGATGCATTAGGAGCTAAAGTACACACGCTTTCCCCGTAAAGCTAATTTTGCACAAGCTATTAGAGGTTTAAGTGTCAGTGGATGGTAACAAGATCAGAAGATGCAGGGAGCAGCTGCTCCTCTCCTTGCCCAGGACACCGGGATGCCTTGCAGCTGACTGGAGTAGGTGGCCAGGCTCTGCTCCTGACATCTCCCTGCCCCAAAGAATGGGATGGCATGGGCATGGGATGCAATGGGACAGAATGGGATGGGACAAGACCAGCTGCCTCACTCCTGCGCGGCTCTGGCCCCTGGCTGTGGGGCAGGGGGATGAGTTGCCCCATAGGAGGGCAAAGCCTGGGGCCAGTGGGGATCCTGCCCCAAGCCAGGCCAGCTCTGCTGCCAGCGGGACTCTGGGGGCTGGGACCACCCTGCGGCTTCACAGTAAGGGCAATTCTTACTGTTGAAAAATCCCCACTGGTTTTCAAAAGCTGAGAAAAGCAGCCCACAAGGCTCCTATTTTATCCGAGTGTTTGGCTATTCATACCAGAGCCTATGTTAACATTTTATAACTTTTTTATTTATAAATATTCTTCCCTCCACAGCATGCTGCTCTGCAGAAACAGATGTTCTGCACAAATAGTTTCGCAAACAGTTATATCTCTTAGGCTGAGTTATCTCCCTGACCTCAGATACGTGTCTGTTTAATAATTAATGTCCTTTTTTTTTTTTTAATTAGGGGAATACTGCACAGATTCCTCCAGTGCACTGAAGGAGTAAACCAGGCCTGCACTAGGAGTCAACAGACAGCTGTAGCAGCCCCAGCGCAAGGGCAGAGCCGGCTCCCCAGGAAGCTCTCCTGGCTATCTGGGCTAACACCCCCTGGGGGGAAGTCAGGGATTTGAAATTTTTAAAGTTTGCCCCTTCCCACAGTTCTGGGTATAGTTTTCAGCCATGGAACAGCACACCACGGATTTCCAGCAGCAGGTTCCGTGGTGCTGGCTGCGCTCCAGCACCTCTGAAGATGATCACGCATCTATTGGGAATGCTGAATACTGAAAGCAAGCTGCACCTGGAAGAGCTTCCCCAGACAGAAACCTGAGGGCGTTCTCCTCTCTCTGCAAAAAAGGCTTGGACACGCATGTGGAACATCAACGTGGGGCTCTGCCCTGACAAACCCCAGCAGCCTCTCCCCGGTCGCTGGCAGTTCTGCTGCAAAGACCCACTGCAGCTTCGTGGCAACATCAGAGCTGGTCCAAAAAAAACCCCCCAAAAACCAGCATTTCTGCTCCCTGGGAAATTTTGACATATTTTGAAATGAGCTGCAAATTTTTAGCATTCGTATTTGCTAGTCAGTATTTTGAGTCAAAATATTAATTTTTTCACGTTGAATAGTGTTAAAACAAAACAAAAAAAAAAGCGAGAGCATGGCAGCATTTCAAGCTGCTAACAACATTGTACTCTAAAACATTCCCATAAATAGGATAGACCAGATAAATTACACCACACAACTTCATAAAACTAACATAAACCCATAAAGAGAACTAACAGGAAATAAAACCTCTCCTCACCAAAGCTTAATTCCACACTGTAATTCCAATCTCCAAAGTCTTCCGTGTTTAACCCTGTTCTTAAAAGGCCTTTGAAAATGTTCATTATTTTTTCCTTTGTAAACTGAGTTAAAAGGAGCTTTAATTTCTCATTGCATTTACTCCCCTGCTAGTTGCAGTCCCTGGTAAGTGATGTCAAACCTGGGATTCAGCTGGGGTGAGGGAAAACATAGATGGTAAATCAGAGAGCAGCTCCTGCCCGGGCCCCAGCTGTCCCCATGCTTGAGCTGGAATATCCCCTAAGCAGTGAAGAGCATGGGCAGGGTGGTCTCTTTTCCTCCTCTAACAAGGGATGGCATATTTTTATGTTATCACAGTAATGTCTGCATCTGTTTAGCATCAAGCACTCTGCAGGAATGCAGCTCTAATGACCCCTGGGTGCCCGTTGCTCAGCTCTGTGTTGCACCGCTGGTGGGTGCACCAGCTCTGGGTGCTGCTCCATCACCCCCACGGGGACAGAGGGACCATCCCTGCCCCAGGGTCCCCTGGCCACCCAGGCACAACCTGGGGAAAAGCCACAACTGCCTGCCCGGGCTCTTTTGGGGGTGTTTTGTTTGTTTGGTATTTATTTTTAATGTTAACTTCCTCATTTGTCTGTCGTAGCAGTAAATCAAACTCCTGTGCTGCTGTTCTCCTCCCTCCACAAAAATCCAAACTATGGCCAGCCTGAGTCACCCCTAGAAACGTCCTGTGCCTGCCAGCCTCCTCTGGCCAGGGAACCTCATCAGCTAATTAAGAGATAAACTCAGCTCTCGCAGCCTCTGTAACCCAGCGTGTGTCTGACAAGGCAACACTTAATTAAAACAAATCCCCCCATGATTTGCAAACAATCTTTTTTCCTTTTTTTTTTTTTTTAAATTTTTTTTAAATTACAGTGCATTACTCGTAAGAAGAGTATCTTTAATGACTTGTATAATACCACGGCCATCCCTCATCAGCTAGTGAAACTCAGGAATATACATTCACTTTCTCATATCCTTTTTTCACCCTGCACAAATGTTCAAAGACCAGAATGTGCCTGGAGAAACAAGCACCGAGATGCCCATGAAGGGGACCTCTGGCAGTGCTTGTGGCACCCAGTCCAGGGCCACTCACCCGCTACAGCTGGGGGACTGGGGGCACAGCACTGCATGCAGGGGGGGTCCAGGGGAGAGCCTGGTGGGCTCCATCCCAGCACCAGGGCTGCATCCAGATTCCTGTCACTGCAGGTTATGATAAAAGCCAGCAGCTGCCCTGCGGCCATGGGTTCAACATCTTGCACTTCAGCATATGAGCTTTGCCTAAAGCAGAGCTGAGGGGCTAGCAGGGAGTTGGGGCACGGACCGAGGCACTGGGTCAGATTTGGAAGGAGGACACAACCGAAAACTTTACCAAAACCACCTTGAACCAGCCATTGGAGCGAGCGTGGAAAGGAAAGAAGTAGGAAGCCAACACATCTCAGCCGCAACAAGTATGTAGGGCAGAAATACAAACTCCAGCATGGTTTTAATGCTCTCCTCCCCCTTTTTTTTCCTACAGAGAAGGTGTGAACACAGGCGTATTTTAACCCTAATTAAGCCAACCCCAACATACGCAGCGACAGTGAGTGCCCTGTGGGACAGGGCAGCACGCTGCTGGTACACGCTGTTCTCCAGGAACAATGACATTAAGGATGAAGTGGGAAGCCACCCCGCTCGCACGGAGGCTGCAGCCGTGCAGCACAGACGCTCCACGCCTGGCAGGGAGACAGCTGGGCCTCCTCCGGACTATTAAAAAGGAGGGGATGACTCAGCTTCCCCCTCGGAGAGCAGCAGGAGCCGTGCTAAACCACGTGGCTCTTGCCAGACACGCGAGCGGGTTGGTGGAGAGGTCCCTGCCACATGTCACCCGTCCACGGCTGTGGTGGGGACACCAACGGTCTGCGGGGCTCCCAGCAGCATCCCCGGGGCAGGGGTGCCCTTGGAGGAGGGATGCTCTTGGCAGGCAGCACACCTCGCCAAAAGGCACTGCCAGCTTGGCAAGGGACCCTGCCTTCCCGACAAGAAGAGACACGAAGCTGTTGACACGTTTCTTCCTGTTCCCATTCAAAACTCCAGCGCGAGCGGTGCTGCGAGAAGGTCACGTGCCACGTTTAACAGATTTCTTCCCAGAGTGAGTCTTCAGCTCATGAAGGGTAGGACACGAGGGATTAAAAAGTTAATACAAAATTCTGTTTGCCTGAGAGGACTGTCGCAGCACGCCCGAAGCAGGGTGCCAAATTCTTCGCTGATTTCTGCCCTGTAGTAGCCTGAACTGATGCCATTTGGAAAGCAAAAGACCGAAGTAGCAGTTTGGTTCATATAATTATTAATATCCACTCAATTTGGAAATAATTTACAAATAAAGTACAAGAAAACGTTGCTCATTCACCGTGAGCGGGTACCTTCAAACTGCAGCGTTACAAACCACTGCCTGGTGGCAGGGGGAGGGGGGGGGGAAAGGAAGGAAAAAAAAAAGTAGAGGACTGGAAGCGTGTCCCTTCCTTCATCATCTGTCCATCCAGCAACAGGGTGGAGGGACACTGAGCTGACCACAGACACTGCCCTCCAGGAACAGGGCTGGGGGCTGCCAGGGAAGGGGAGCTCCCCGAGTTACTGAAACATGGTGAGATGTAAAATGCCAGAAAATAAGCGGGGAGGCACGAGGAAAGCAGAGTCTGGTTCTGGCAGTTTCTGGCATTGGGTGCTGCCCGTGGGATGTCACCCTGCACATCAGGGCATCTCAGGGCACGGGGCCAGCCCCATCCTGTCCCACCCCATCCTGCTCTGTCCCTGTGGGAGCAGGGCAGTGCCTGGCCCCACAGCAGCCTCCAGCTGCAGCAGTCCCCCTGGGAGCGATGTGGGGTTGGCAGGACCCTGGGACATGGCATGGGCTGCGGGACCAGAGGGAGCAGATCACAGCCCTGTGAGGGTCGGCAGGAGGGGGAGCAGTTGCCAGGCTGCTGGGCAAAGCCCCAACTTCCTCCCCGTTACGAATGAGGGCTTTTGCTGGAATCTGTTGAGCAGGGAGAGATGCATGTGTGAACTAGCAGCTGGATTAGGTTTTTGCTGTCCTGAAAGCAAAGCGAAGATTGAATTCCCAAGAAAGAAAACAGATTGGGAAACAGAAGATTGCCCAATTTACCTACTGGTGAGTCACAGTGGCAAACCTGGTGTGTTTTCTCTCCAGCAGCGAGTGCTTTTTGTTTGACTGGAGTACCTGAAGGCAGCCAGTAACTACCTGGGGGGGGGGGGGGATCAGCCCCCTCACTTTGCTGGGGGAGGATCTGCACATCAGGCTCCACGCTGGGCTGAGCCCAATCACTGCCGAACGCAGAGATTTCTGTGGGGACCAGGCTCAGTTTGGCACCTGGTGCTGCAGACACTGGGCAAATCCTGGCCAGGGACTTGGGGCCAGGGGGCTGTGGTGCTCCCCCAGCCAGCAGCATCCTCGCTCCACGATCCCAGAGACACAGACTACTCCAGTGATACAGCCACCACTGGAGAAGGGGACCATCATGGGCAGCTGTGGTTATGGGGGCTAACAAGAACTGAAACAGCCCAGCATTTTCCTGACCAGTTCCAGCAATGATTGTAAAAAAACCCCTTAAGGGGTAACAGTGGTAGTTTTATTATTGTCATTAATGTGTTTGTTATCAAGTGTGGGTATGCAGAAGCCTGCCTCTGACAACAGGCCAATGTCTGTGTTTGCCTACACCTACTTATATGAGGTTCCTCCAAAGTAAAATAACCTAAGTAAACTTGAACATATAGCATATTAAAGTTCAATTACTGAGGCAGTGTAGGACACAGAAACTTGTTGAACCTGAGACATGAGGAGGAGCCCAGGTGGCAAGCACTCACTGGAGTATCTTGGGCAAGCTGGTGTAGCTACAGCAGCGTGCAGACCAGTGCTTGCCCTCATTTGTTTCACAATGTTTAAGGTTATTCATAGAAAATACTCCTGCTTTGGAAGCTTGTCACAGGTCATGGCTCCCCCGGCACTGCAACACCCCTTTTCCACACCCTTGTCTAGAGGCACTGCAGGGGCTGTGAAGGAGCTACCTGGTGCTCAAGGTGGGCTTGCTGACAGGAGCCCAGCCCCACTGACACATCGGCTCCTCCTGTCCCTCTGGGTCTGGGAAGAGAATGCCCTCCCTAGTTTATCTTCCTTGAGATCAGCCAGGCATCATGTTGTTGCACACAAGGAACAAGGAGCACAATTCATCACTTGGTACCTCTGCTCTGCACACACAGAACCTCTCAACTCCACTGTGCAACCCAGAGATACTGCTTTCCTGACCAGTAGCATCCCTTTGGTCCCATCCCAGTCCCCACAGCAGGGGAACACCCACTCCCAGCATGACCAGAGCCCCCGAGCGCAGCTGCAGTTCCTGTTCAGTGCTCCAGACTGAAGGGCACTTCAGGCACTGAAGGGTTTGTAATAGAAGAGAAAAATCCCAGTAAATTAATTCATATATTCTCATTTTCTCCAGGGATTAAATAATACATGTATTGCACTAATAAAAGGCAGTGCTAAACTGAGCTCTAAATCATCCCTGGACCTCCTGGCATCTCCTGCTGCCTGCTCTGCCCATGCACTGCCAGGCAGGCATCCCAGAGGATGTGCTGCCTCTCTGTGAGAGGCAACCCCATGGCCAGCAGGATGCTGCTGCAGAGCCCTGATGAGCAGCTTCAGCAGGAAGATGGAATCCCATCTGGTTCCTCCTGGCACTGCAGGAGCTCCAGGGCAGCACCATCACAGTGGGTGCTGTGCCCGGCTCTGCTGGGACACAGAAAATGGCATATCTGACCCAAATCCTGCCCACAGGGGTTTCTGCTCTGTCTGATCATGGAGACATGAGAGTGTGTAGAACTATGTCTGGAGCTCAGCAGGACCTCAGCAGCAGTGGGAAATGCTGTGAGACCAGGAACAGCCAGAGAAGCCCTGCCTGGGATCTGAGTTACTGCAGCTGAAATGATGGAGCTGCTCCGTTTTGTCTCTTGCAAGTCCCCAGCTTGGTCATTGAGCTCAAGAACAGAGCTGTAGGCAGAGGTAAACACTCTTTGATTTTAGGCCATGGATGTTCTCTGTTCAAACAGCACTACGAACTGCTCAGCCCTCTCAAGCATATAATAGGTACAAGACAGCAAGCATGGTCTCAGCTGGTTTTAGAAAAGCCCCTGATGTACACACTTGCTCTCCCTGGCCTACTCAAGTGATAAAATACCTCCTGGCCCTTTTCCAAGCAGTTTAAGTTGACAGACTCAAGACAAGCTCCAGAATCTTATTTACAAATAGTAAAGATCCAAGCAGTTCCCTACCAAACGCACGGGGAGTTAGCTGCAAGTCCAGGGTTTTTCCAGGCGGTGGCTGAGCGGGAGGTGGCAGCATTCCTCTCAGCTTATGGAGCAAGAGGACAAGATAAAGCCCAACTACCTGGTGCTTTACTTCCCTCTGCTCCATACAAAGGCAACGCAGGGGAAGGGCAGTTCTTAGCCCTGGAGTCACGGGAGCAAATCCTACCTTCTCTCAGCACAGCTTGGGGAAACCACCACACTTTAGGGATACGTGTCCTTCAAGCAGTAGGGAGTTGTGCTAGAGGGCAGACACAGTTAAAGTGACCACCATGCCTGGTATCTGGAGAAATTCAGACAGCAGCAAGTGAAGTTAGGAAGGAATGATGATGCACGCTCAGATACCCCCAGAAGTATTTTATAGGCCAAGTTAGATTCTCGTTAATTCCCTCAAACTCTTCCATAAGTTACTCCTTTTCACTCTGTATCTGCACATCTATTTTAGGATGAAATTTTCAATTCAGCACAGATGTTCGGAACTGGGTTTCATGCAGTAACAATCTTTTCACATCATTTTCCTTTTTGCACTAGAAATTATGAAGAGCGGAAGGAGCTGGAGCCAGCAGCAGCTGTCAGAGGCTGGGTAAAATGACACACTGGATATATTTTCCCCCTTTTCTTATGGATGCTGATGCCGCAGGCCCTGTGACCACAGATCCTTCACTATCAGGTGTTGGCATCTCCTATCTCCTTCCCAGCCCAAAGCCCACATTTGGCTAACATGCAGCAGGGGGGGCTATGATCACAGGCAATGCAAAGGATGCGCTGGTTGCCACACCGGCTGTCCTGCTCCTAGCCCAGCCCAGGAGCTGTTCATCTTCCCCCGCAGCACAGTCATCTACCCAGCCAGACACCAGAGAGAGATTGATCCATTTAGCATGTACTAATTACAAAGATGGCATTTTAATTTCAGGTGTTATTTCACTGCCAGATGGGTTTTGCTGTAGGAGGTGTGGTACGGTGGTGGCAGCCCCGTGAGAAGCAATGACCAGCCCCACGAGCTGCAGCAGAAGCACACGAGGCCAGTGATGCTGAGCACGCAGCAAACGGCAAGGATAAGGCACGGGTGGGTGGCTGCCTGTCACCTTCTGCCCAGAGCTCAGATGTATTTGCACCCCAGCTGCTGCCTGCATGGGGCTGGCAGGACCAGGTCACCCCTGGGCTGGTCCCCCTTACCCATCGCTGGAGTCACCCAAACCCAGCACTTGGTCCCAGCTCCTGTCCACCACGGGTGAAGGTGCTGCTTCACTGGTGGTAGAGGACAAAATGCCAACCCACGGCTCTGGGCTGGACACACATACCCTGCACAGGATGTTGGCACAGTTTCTGTCTGGTGGCAGAAGAACCCTGTGAAACGAGACGCAGAACATCTTACAGCCCAGCTGTGGAGTGGCTCTTGGTGCCTGATGCTGGTTTTTATCCACTGCTGACAAGTGTGCACTAACAGAGAGCATTGGCACTAACAGTGCCAAGCCGGGCTCTGCTTCATGCTTCTTGTTCAGGATTCAAACACATCCCACACTTCCACCACACCGGGTCCTTTGCACATGTGCCCCAGGAGAACCCCGAGCTGTCAGCACCCTGGGCTGTAGCACCGCTCAGCACCAAGCCACCCCCAAACACACCCAGAATTAAATGAGTTAAAGAAGCTTTTCTTCTGTGTGCTGATGGCAGGACACGGTACCCAACCCACGGTGAGGGTGCTATTGGTAGGACCAACAGATGTCTATTTTTAACCTTATGGAGACAAGGAGCACGGGTGAGATGTGCCCACTCAGCAGAGGTCAGCTCATCGTTGCAGGACTTTCCCCCATGGCACCGCACCCCCCCCAACGCTGACAATAATACACACAGTTCATTTCCTATAAAATGTGGTTTATGGCCCTTAAAAACCTGCTGTGCTTGACAGAAAGGTAGAAAGCAGCAGCTTCCACCGCTGACCTTTCCCTGGACCAGAGGTGTGCAGCGAGAAGAGAAAAAACAAGATGTGGGTGGAAAAGGCAATTAGCAACACTGCTTTGCAGAAGGGTCTGTTTTGTTTTCCTTAAGTGGCATTTTGCAATGCCCCTGCAGAGTGCTATGGCCGAGGGGCAGCCGTGGCTGTGAAGCTGCTCCAGGGCCGCGTGCCCAGCCGTGCCCCGTGTAGCAGGCAGCGAGTGCAGCCCTGGATCCCTGTGCTCCATACACAGCCAGGGCTGGAGAACCAGCACAGCCAGACATGGATGGCTTGGGATTAACGACAGCTCTGAAGGAAGAGCAGAGAAAAAAAAAAATAATTCCTTTATAACTGGATGTTTTCTCCAGTGCGGATGCTGCTCTTCAGCATAAGCATCCCACCTCCTTCCTGGCCAAGCCCATGTGGGCATCTCACCAGCACCCCACGGTTCAGGCACCCACACTCACCCTGTGGTTTCATTCCCATTCCCTCAGCCTGGGGGGACAGATACATCCCAGATACATCTTCGTCCTAGGGAGGTGCCTCCCACCGCTGCAGTACCTTGTAGCTGGGGCATGGGAAAGAGCCAGAGTGGGTTTACTCTCTCCACCCCCAAAGGCCATGGTCTGCACTGTGCCTGCAGGACCCCCATCCCACCCCTCAGAGGGTGCTTGCCAGAGAGGGACCCTGCTACTGTCACCCCAAGGAGGGCTAAGCCACGTGCTGTTTGCTCTCAGAAGAGCATAACCTGTCTTTTCCCATCCCATATTTCTTGCCACTTGACTTCTCTCTTGCCACTACATAATTGAGTGTTTCCCTACTGGTGCCAGGTTATTGCCAATATACGCCACCACAAGCTTGTTGAATTCCTGCAATGGGTAGAAGTCTCCAACCTGGTTATTCGTAGGTACCAGGAATGTAGATGTGATGAATGTTGTTTGGCTGCACACTAGGGGAGCTTTCGCTTTTATTTCCAATGGATTCCTGAAATATCACTGTGATTCATTCCCTCCTGGGCTTATTAGCACGGGGATAACGCACCTTCTAATATCTTCACCAACTCCATGAAAAACAGCGCACCAACTTCTTATCTGCTTTTGTGTAAGAGCCCGTATAAATAAGACTTTTGCTCCACCCCCCAGTCCCAGGGCACCCAGCACAGGGTGCTCAAGTCTCCGTGGGCACAAGGCATAGATCCTTCACCAGACAGAGCTTTTGCAGAAGAACCACAAAGCAGCATCAAGTGCCTTGCTCTCACCAGCCATCCCACCTTCTAGGGGTTCCCTCCACCACCAGCCAGTGACACGCAATGAAAAACACCAGTTCAAGCAGCTGCAAGTTCTGGAGCCCTTCCACTGAGCCTTTCCAACACCTGACAGCTCTGCACAGCAATAAGCTGGGAAGCATTTGGAGACGGGTCCACCGACACCACGGGCAGGTGCCCCCATGGAAGAGCCCCACCACCTCAGGCAGGTCAACTGGGAAAGGTCCATCCTCCTCTTAACTCCTTAAAAGCAGCATCAAGGACCTGTTACCACCCCACACTTCATCTCTCACTCTCAGAGCCATGACAGAGGCATAAACCCAGGGGAATCCCACGGCACTGCAGCCCCACCACTACTCTGCACTGCACAGATCGGGTTGGACCTTGGGCAGGTGGAGCCTGCACCAAGCCCTCAGGCCAAGCACCAGAATAAGGTCTCCCCTGGTGCTGGTGTCCTTCCAGGGCTGCAGAGAGCCATGTCCTGGAGAATCTCCCCCCAGAGACCCCAAGCCACGCTCACCCCAGCAGCAACCAGCTCCTACCTGAACTTCCAGAGCTGCTAGCTCCCTCCTGCAGCCACAGATCCTTCCAGTCTTGCCCTGCTGCCTCCAGCCTTTTACTCCCAGCTGAGCCTCATCATTATATCCCCCTGGGATCACTCAGCACCACCACAGGCACCTGTGCAATTCTCCAAAGCTGCTTTCCCTGTGGCTCAGGGGCAGCTGGAGCTGGTGGCCGTGTCCCCGTCCCAAGCCCCACGTCTCGCTGCCTGTCCCCAGGCACTGGCAGAGGACAGAGTTGTGCCTGACCCACCACCTCTTCTTAGCATCAAGGCATTGCGTGATGCCACTGCCCGGAGTACAGAAAGTACTGTGATCAGCTCAGTTTGGGCAGGAAATAGGCTTTTTTTTTTTTTTTAATTAGAACTAATATCTGGATACAAAAAGCCTCTCTGAATTATCCCGTTTCCTTCTTCCTGATGCCATTCCCTGTTATCATAAATCACACAAAGGCCATTAAAACTCCTTTACTAACTCTGCCAAGCAAGAGGCAGGACAGTGACTGCTTCTCCCCAGCTGCCACAGGCCCCATCCTGGTGCGTCTCTGCGGGGCTGACCCCTCCACAGGGCTCCCATGGGAGAAACGGGGTGAGCTGGGCTGGGAGGGCAGGGCTGCCCAGGGAACCCCTCAGCCCTGGTCCCCATCTGCCCAGAGACAGGCTGCTGGAGGATTCTCCTCCTCCTTCCCCAAAGGCTGAGGATCCTTCCCCCATTTCAGAAAGCGTCTCAGCTGCAGACATAGGTAAATTGTTTTCAACAAAATTCTTTTTATTTTGGTTTTAACATTGCTGCGATTATAGCTCCCGTGGTCATTACCATCCAGCCACAGCCAGCGTGGTGCTGATGCTGCTTTAGCAGCAGCTCCTTCTCATGGCTCTCCTCAGCATCCCAGAGGGGTCATTGTCTCCCGTCTCTCCGGTGAGACCCCTGCTGCGGGCAGTGCTGCTGCTTGGCACCCACTAGGGGTGCCCCCAACACCACCCCAGTGCGATGGACAGACCTGACCCGGCTAGACTGGAGGGTCCCCAGGGACCCCAACTCCCGTGGGAACCCCAGGCAGCGCCACTGAGCAGCCTCCGGCCTGACTTTGGTCACGGGAGCACTAACCAACAATTAGTCTGATTAACCACAGGAACCCCCCGGGGCTGCGTTCATTGGTTAGAGAGGAGAATGAAGAAGTGGTGTTATTTTTGCTAATTTAGAACACTTGTGCTGCTTGACACAATTTTTTAGCTCGGCAGCTAAACGCAGTGGGAGTTAAAATGCTGGTGCCAGGGGTGGGTGCACAGGATGGGGGTGCTCAGCCCACGGGAACGTCCCCACGACCGGGGCTGAGAAACAAACTCAATAAACTTGTGTGCCCACAAACATGGGAGACACCTGAAATCCAATGTGTTTCCTTTTCCTAATTAAGCCTTTGATTTCTTTTTCTTTTTTTTTTTTTTTGGTCAGTAGTTTGGATTATCAGAGTGATTTGTGTGAGACTAATTGAGCAACTGTCACGTGTGGAAACGGGGCTCCCTCCTCCCCTCCCTCTTGGAGATATTGCCACAAGAGCTTAGTCTGGACCTAGGGAACCCTGTTGCTTTATATTTACCCTCTGGATTTAACAATAATATCACTTACACTGCATCTTCTTAATATATATCCTGTATATTTAACATACTATGCACTGTTGAAGGAAAAAACCCAGTAGCAGCATATAGGGCTTTTCCCCCAAATAAATTATATTCCTCCCACCAAACAAACATGCAGGGAAAACAAAAAGTGTGTACAAAAGAAAGCGGCGTGATTTTTAACTTGATATAGGAAAACATAATTAAGAAAGAGAATTTTTATTAGGGCAATTTCACTTTATTTTTTCCATACAGCAAGGTCAACTATAGCAGTAATAATAAAATAAGCATAAAAACAAATTGCAGCCCAGGACAGAGTACATAATTTGGAGCAACTACAAGCAAAAAGTAAGTCTGTGATTACATAATAGTAAAACCAAGCACATCTGTCCTTTCAGCAGATGAAAGTTGCAGGGTTGCAAATAAGTGCAACTTCATTCATTATTCAGTGTGAGTACTGGAGAGATCAGGTAAAGTAATGGTCTAATCACTTTTTCTTTCCAGCTTTGGCATACGTAACGACAAGGTTCCTTGAATGCTTTCCATTAAAACAGTAAAATTTCCCAGGGTTTTGTTTTGTTTTGGTTTTTTTTCACCTGCTAAAAGAACAGGACCACTACAGCAATAAAAAATAATCACATAACAACTACAGCTACGGTGTGCTGTTTGGTTTGCCTGTTCATGATTTAATTCTTTTGTGAAAGTCAGTATTTGTTTTGAAGAATCTTTTTTGTGAACAATAAACCACTGAAATTGTCAGAAACTGGTTTGAATAGCATATATCTTTAATATATTTTTTGATACTTTAAACATGCAGTAGTTTTTGAATAATGTACGGAATATTTGATCCATGATTTCACCTTGATGGTCTGAAGTACCTGCTTTTTTTTTTCTTTTTTTTTTTTTTTTTTCTTTTTTCTTAATGATTTTCAGGCAGATTTGAACCAGTGGAGCTTTTGTCAGTCATGAGATCTTGGAAGGATGGCATATCTTTCCAGCTGAAAAAATCCTGGCAAACTACAAGCTGTCCACATAAAGCAAAGCAACTTTTTTGAAGGGGTATGGAGTGCTAACTCTGTGCCACTTTTGCAAGCAATTTTGTTCAGCCTGTCATTTTATTAGCCTTAACAAAACTCCTTGTAATTATAGACATTTTTATTCAAAATAAGATCTTACTATTATACAGTTTTCTCTCTTTTTTGACTATATACAGAAGTGCAAAAAGTCAACCTTCTCTCTATACGTTCCCACATGCTAAACTGCAGCATAATCAACCCTCAAGAGTTTGCACACACACACTATAATTCTTGTTACGTAAACTTTGAGTATTTGGATTATCAACAAAAAGTCCCTTGATCTATTGATTATGCAGCTTATTTATAACAAGGCCTGATATTCAGGGATTTCAAAAAATATTTAAACAATATTTTAACATTTGAAATGGATACAGTAGAAAATAAATTTTATTCTAATATCTAGGAACTAGATTTTCTCATAATAACTAATTACAAACAAAATAAATCATCAAAATATTACTCAATTGTCTGCCAGGATTGTTGCCATAGCAACAACTTAACTTCTTACTTAGCAATGATTATATAATTATAAGATATCCATATAAAAGATCTTTGTTCTTTTAATGAAAACTAGACAAGAACTAACAATGACTGACATTCTTACATTGTAATATTAAATCAGTAAAATATAAATCATTTAGTTAACAATAATACGAATATTCATATGACACTACATGTAAATTCAAAACTGAGTATGTTATGAAGAAAACTACTTTTTTTTTTGTATTTTGAAAAAGTCATCGGTAAACTCTAATAAAACAAAATTCTATAAACTGAAATGGTATTCAACTGGTAATAGAAAATGAAAACAATCTAATAAATGTAAGAAATAAAAACTACACTTTTAACAAGAAAAAAATAAGTAATATTCTATAATGTTAAGTAACTACAATAACATGTGAAGTCACCTATACTTTCTTAACACGATTGAAATTACATTGGTATGGGTTTTAACCCGTAATGTAATAATCTAAGGCTTTAATAGATGTACAGTACAATCAGTAAAATCAACACATCATTCTTATACTATAAAGCATTTCTCTCAAGCATAAAAACTCGCAGTAAACTTGGAAGTATGGAGAGTTCTACAACTGAACTCCCGCTTCTTCCACTCCACGCTACGCTACCAGTGACCTGGCCCCCACTTCAGCACTTTGCTGAACAGAGCAAAAATATCCTTTACTAGCTGCAACATCCAAACCACAAAAAGGAATTCCTTTGGATGAATCCATTCTTAAAACTTGAATGCACATCTATTTTTTTGTTTTTATTTTGTAAAGGCTTTCTAAGGCTATAAGCAGTTAATCTGAACAAAAAAAATCACATATAAAACTCACCCAAGTATTTAACCCACCCAATTTCTATGCTAATTAACATTTCCATTTTTTCATATTTTGGTTTGTCATGCATCTGATGATGTCAGTGCTTCTTCTGTCTTTGTTTAGAGTCACCATGTAAAGCGTGACTTTGATGAAGTAAAAGCGAAACCCATCTCTGCAAAACATTTATAGTCCTTTTGACTTTCGACAGAGGCTATAAATAGAAGCAAAAGAAGTTCCTCAAACATTTGTTACTGTGTCTCAGAAATGGCTTTTCCCTTTCATATATCATGTTATACAGTAAAATATGCATAAATATTACACTACAACGCCTTAAAATAGGTTATATATATGTCCAGTATGGGTTAATTTGTACGGCTAGAGTATCGTTCTTGTGCTGTCTACTGTTACTGTAAGGAATAGTTGGCCATTTCTGAGACAGCTTTGGTTTGAAAAAGAATGGTGCCCTTCGACTGATTAGTACTAATAAAGTAAGTGAAAACGTGGTTCTGAAAATAACACTGCAGAAATAATACTCTAATCGGATGTACAGTCTATGGCACTTCATGAGAATCCTTAACAACATGGTATTTAAAGCCATTGATGTGCTTTAAAATATACACAGTTGTGGTTTTGCTTGGCACATTCATCTCTGTCAGATACCTCTCTTACCACTTCTTACAATCTATTACATTAAAAATATTACTCTTAAACAAAAATTACTGTGCATGCACGCTCTCATCTATAATGGCAATTTTAAATACAAGGTGCACCTTTGTTATTTGTAAACCTTGAAAGAAATAAACTTACTTTAAAAAATTATATCTTGGTCTACAGACGTACCAATACATAATAGATTTATGGTTACATCATCGTCTGTCTTTTCAAGGTGACATACATGATTATGTAGGAAATAGACTACATATGCATATTCAAATCCATATGCATACTTCTGTGCTAGAAAAGATAGACAATGTTGTAGTTTTTAGACAATAAGATCACCTCAGCACAAATATCAATTAAATATACAAAGTATATAGGCAACAGTGTGCAGTGGATTTCCAAGTTCTTGTTTCATCTCGCTAACATGCAATGTGTGGATGTCTTACTGCTGAGGGAGTTTCCGAGTGTTGCTCGACGGTATGTACATTATGGCTAATGGGCTTGTCCTCTTCTCAACCCAAACACACTGTCCTTTTCTCTTTAGTTATGATCTAGAAAGGAAAAAACGAGACAGAGTATTTTCAACCCAGTCAAAACTTCTTGCTTGCACCACATCAGCCCAAACTTTGCATTTGTAACTTTGCATTTCAAATCTGCCATTGGATATTGGTGAAGCCTTGGACCCAAACCCCCGTGGGATTTCCCCTCAGGAATGTTCTTGCAGCAGAACTTCCCTTTACGTGTGAATTGTGCAGCGATCAAAGGACACAATGCACTGGCCTGCTGCTGTTCTCAAGCCTCCACCCCTGGGGTCGGAATCTGGGGGACAGCTTCCAGAGTCCAGACCTTGTGATGCAGCTCCCCCAAAGTGCTGTGTGAGCGCTGCCCCAGTATCCCTGTGCTCCTCTCCCTTCCCAGACTCTGATACCCACTAACACCTGGGAACCCAACCAATACCTGAGAGGCACCTAAACATCCTTAGAAATCTGAACCTTATATTCCTAAGGTAATTTTTCTTACTTAACCGCCCACCTAGTGTAGCTAAATTTCTGGTCTCTACCGTCCATCACACACCTAAGAAGTGATTCCTCCCCCACCTCAGTCCCTACGATGGGGACACCCCAGCTGAATACAGAGGGATGCCTGGTGGCAAGCTTAGACTGCAGACTAGAAGCACCCCACCTGAATCACTCAAGCAGTTTAACAGCTGAAAGGAATAACTATTATTATAAACCCACTGTGGCAAATCCGTTAATCCTCACCCTAAGTAATAATTCCATTATGGTATTTTCATTCAATAAAAAACACAGCAGAAATGAAGCACAAGGGAGAGAACAGGAATCCAAATGACAAGCTGCCCTAGGGGAGGTGATGCGCTGCGGGTGGTCTTAATGACAACTGGCAGCTTAATGACAGACTGGAAACTGCAGCTTACTCATAGGAAGATTCAGGAAAAAAAAAAAAACAACCCTCTCAAGCTTAGGCACATAAACCTAGATTTCAAACTACGCAGGGTGAAAGGTCAGGGTATGAAAATCTGACAGACGCTGCCTGCAGTCGCCGTTCACACCAACACGGTACAGGTATGAACCGTGCCTGCACTCTGTGCCACATCACCCACGCCAGGAAAAAAACAGACATAACACACCGTGGCCTGACAACCTGCGCTCAGGAGAAATCAGGCTTCAGCTACGCAGATGACTAAACCTGTATTTTCAGGGATACTGGCTTTCCGAATTTGGAGATTTAAAATTAGTTCTTTCTAAAGACAGAATGTAACCACCTCCTTCTAGACCTGGCCCTCAGCTCACACCAGTGCTGGAGCAAAACAAAAAGTAAAACTCTAATTTTAGTCTCTCTGATTTTGCTATATGGATATATATACAATCTAACACTGACACTGCTCCAACACACTGGCTAACGTGGTCACTGCTAACTATGGGATCTCCACTCAGGGAATAACAGCACGTCAGTGGAGTTCAGAGCCTCTTCCCCCTTATCTTATTAGTTTTATTAGATAGAAAATAAAAGCATTCTGTCCCTGAAAAAGAAAAATTACAAACACATAACGGTAAGAAAACTGCAAGCAACAACACACTGGGAACTTACTGTTTGATGACAAAATGTCTACATCTGTGTAACATACTTGTGGCTAGTCAGATGTTCGGCAGATATTATGGGTATCTATAGGTAAAAAATTTAAACAATGAGTAACAAGTGCAATGAGCCAACCCAGAGACACAGCATTTTGCTATAGAACATAAGTTTGGAAAAGAGGATCAGCTGTGAGTTGGTGGATTTTATATTGTAACTATAAGTTAAAGTCAACTGAAGTGCTACAATAACAACTTAAACTGGAAAACATTGTGTTAAGTACTACTTGACAAATACAATTAAGTATTATTGCTTGTTTAGGAAACAAGAGAAGTTAAAATCTACAAAAGTCATGCAGTGCAGTAATTGAAAATAGCCCTTTTTGTTGGCCTACACAACATTCTGTGCTTTCAGTGTATCATTTAAAATGACAGATTCTACAGTGGCCTTGCTTCAGTCTGATTTTGTGAAGTGTTCACTGCTTTCACTGTCTTGGTTTTTGAATGCCAAACCTAAGATGCCCTTGATTTTCATGGCTGGTGAAAATCCACTGTTGAGAAGGCTGCCTGCTCTTCCCACGGCTGCTGCGGGCATCACGGTGGACCAGCTGAAAAGCTAAGACTCCCCAAAGCAGTGAAACAATTCTCAAAATACTCGTCTGCGTAAACAGAATTCGGTATGTGGCTCTCTTGAAGTGCCCCATCAACTCAGTTTCCCACTTAAAAAAAATAGTATCAAAATCAGAGCAGATTACCAGCATTTGGAATAAGAAACTTCTACTCTGCACCCCCAGCACACGGGCTGAAGCCCCAGGGAGTGAGCTAAGCAGCACCAAGGCATGCAGGAGCTGGAGGAACTGGGAGAACCTTCCATTACAGCCGGCACCAGTAGTCCAGCTGGAGGGAGTAAACGTGCTGGGGCATATGACACAAAATTGATTTGTATCATCACAAATGGCTGTTGCACCTGAAAATACTTTTTTCTTGATGGATACTAAAGCTGACTTGTCAACCCACACAAGAAAGGGAACAGGGAGGTTTCCTCTAGACTAAATTGCTTCCAGGATTTGCTGTCGGTTTTTCCACCCCTTGTGCCCTCTCGTCCCCTAACAACTCCACACAACTCCACAAAATCGCCAACTTGTACAGAAATGTGCTTCGAGCAGAATGAAGCTTCTCATACCATTTTTTCCTACTGCTGCAGGACAGGCTGTTGCACCCAACTGTGTAGAAGCATCAGGGATAGTGCTGTTGGAACATACCAAGGACCTTCAACACCAGTCAATGAAGATGAAGGGCCAGATCTTAAGACTTTCGGCATGCATGCACATTGCATCGTGTGGCATTAAATAATTTCAGCGTTGCTCACATAGTATATACATATATTTGTTATATATGTATATATTGAGGTTTGGCTGCATTACTTTACTAAGTGTGTTATGAGGCTCCAGGGAAGATACGCATGAAATGATGAGATTCTACAACAGAAAGTTTCCCTGTAATCTATTTGGGAAAGTGCATGGTTATTTAGACAGAGGTGATTTTAAAAAATAATGATGGTTTTTTTTGTGTGTGGCTTGTTCTCACAGGTCTCTGGACAGAGGACAGAGACACTTAAATTAATCAAATGGTGCAATAAATTACAATACTAAGATACTTTGGGCACACAGGTGGTTGCTTGCTTAGGTGACACATATGCAGAGGTAGTCCTACCTATAAACTAGCTTTCCAAAATACAAAGTAATTCTTATGCTAGTTTAAATCTGTGAGTGACATGGCCATTCATCAAACATTACTCAAGAGCAGAAAGTGTAGACTGAGTATATTTTGGAATCATAAAACACCCATGTCCCTTTTGAGACATCTATATATCACTGCAAGAGTGCAAAATTTTTGGAATAGTATTTTCCAGAGATCAGTAAGCAGATGGGTTAACAAAGACCGTACAGCTGTGCACAGTACAAAATGGCAGTGCTCAACAGGCAAAGGTGGGAAAGGCTTGAAGCCAAAGACTCTGGACTCGCTCCTGCAAGAGCCTTTGGGACTGGGTGCTCCGGCAGCAGCCAGAGCTGGTTCAGCCCCTCGCACGGTGGGATCATCCCCAAGCAGGAGACAGGTTTTGCTGCTTAATATCTAACCACAGCGGCAAATCTGACAGCTTTATGGGATTTTACAGAGCTAGCTCTAAGGGGAGCCGAGTATGTTTCCCGTAGAGGAGCTGAGTATGGTGGGTGAGCCTGTCTTAAAAAACTAACATTGATCCTCAGGATTAACATCACGTATAGAACCACCTGCAAAATGCTACAGAAACCATTTAATTTCCTTTTCTAAAAGTCACATGAGTGATTCTCACTGAGTTGAGACTAATACCTCAATCTCAGGCCAGAACTGATGGTTTCATGACATAATGCAATTCTAACTTCCTAGAATATCTCAAAAAAATCATTTCTTTTCCTAAGAGGAAGAAGAGGGTTCTTTTAAAAATTTTTACTGTTGCACTTCCAGCCAGATGTGCTACAGAAATCTGCATTTTTGACAGCCCAGCTAGATAAAAAGAACAGGCCTCGTTCTCTTCTCAGGTGCAGTTCCAGCTGGTCCGCGTGGGGAATGCAGCGTGCCTGGCTGCTGGTGCTTGTCTTCACAGCATCGTGTCTGGCTTTTCTGGGAGGACTTTTAATCACTTACTTAGCAAAGCATTATTCATTTTTTTCCCTGAAATACATCCAAACATGGCAACAATCGGGGTAGCTATTTCAAAATAAAACCAGATTCTAATGGACATTTCCTAACTTGGCGACTGCAACAAGAAATCGGCCCCTTCCTAGCAGAAATCACAAGCTGAAACAAAGGTGAAAAAGAAGCTTCTGTGTGGCCCACACTCAAATGTTTTTGTTTTGCTCTTGGAAGAGGAGAGTCAGAACATGTTCAGACTGTTAAAATTCTGATCCTGCAACCCCTCTGCATAAAGGTTTTACTGGCTTTCACTAGAATTCTGCACTAAAAGGAACTGTCGGCGTCACAGAAATAGAAATAAATAATGGGTTCTGAGTATTATCCCTTTCTCTTTACATCTCTAGAGCAGAACTGAGCAGCACAGCCCATAAATGTTACGTCTGAGTCAGAAACTCCATTATCAATTATTTTTAGCATCAGAAATGGAACTGCAGCACCTTTTGAGCATGGATAAAGGCTATTAAGCTGTGCTGCAGGTCTCAGAGAGAATGTGTAGGCCAACAAGAGGTAAAATCAAAACCCCCATGCTCATTAAAAGCACCAATTTCAAGTTGTCTGTAAGGAACAAAGCTGTAAATTAGCAAACCTGGTTGGCTGTGGCTGTTGCAGCGAAGGGAACACTTGTGGCAGATGTTGTTGCTGCAGACACAGTGGCTGGCGTAGCACCGTGCACCATGGGAACTTTCGGAAGGAAAATCATATAAGCAAACATACAGAAGAGTGTAGCAGTATGGGAACCAGAGCGACATGTGGTAGGATAATTGAGCATGGTATTTATCACAGCAAAAAGCCCGAGACATCATTGCCAGCGCGTGACATGCAATCACAGTGCAAAGCAGGACAACATTCCAGGGAGAAAGAGGGGAGGGAAATGAAAGAGAAAAAAAGGGGAAAATGCTTGTTACCATCAAATCAAGAAAATCGACACAAACAAGCTTAACCATTTCAATACAAAAATCAACAGAAGAATTTTTAAATGCCCTTATATTTACAAATTTTTGTCTTTTAAAAATTCAACCCAAATATTTACCGCAAACAAAAATTAATCTTGTTGAAGGACAGTATATGTCTATGTGGCTATAGTAAGATACAGTCTTTATTTAACACAAGATAGTTTCTAAACACTGGAACTCATAGTCCAATCAAAATCCACCAAGGAACAATGTGCAATTCAAACAACTGCTGTACAAAATTAACAAGGTCCATGTGTCCGTGTCAATTAAATTAAAGAATTGCATTTAATTGACAGGTGTTAGTGCAGGAGGCTAAGGGAGATGGATTGGCACGAGAGCTCTAAGTTAAAATCTAGCAGTGGATTTTGAGGGTCCGTGAGCTGCACCACAGGTTTAAGATAATCAAGAAACAAAGCTGGCACCTACCAACACTTGTAGCGGGTGTCATGCACAATATTGAGCCTGCCCATCATGCATTGCAACAGGAAGGTGGATTTGGAAAGGGAAAAGAATTAAAACAACCCATCACACGTGTAATTAGAAATTTCATTTGAACAAAGAAGAAAAATTGTTATTATGGGAACAGTGGCATGTAACTGTCAGCACAATCAAACCATACAATAGCACAGTGATCCATTAGAACTAGTCTTCAGTGAAGGGGAAAGAGCTGACCGAACTGTGTGCTGGTATAGTGTGTTTGCCTTAGTAGCACTGTGGACTATTAGCACGGCTTGGAAAAGCTTCTTTGGTGTTATTCTAAAACTCTTTTAGATCTTTTTGCCTTTTGACATAAGCTTTGTAATGGTCCTTACCGTGGTTTCCTCAGAGTATACTTTAAGTACTTTGAAATTGCACCTGCCTATAGGTACCCAAGGTCCTCCCCTGCTGGGACACAGGCCACTGGACCAGATGGAGGGTGGGACCAGCATTGCTGGGTCCTTTCCCTGCAGGAGCTTGTTCTCTCCAGGGCAGAGCATGGGGAGAGGCATGCAAGCTTCTACCCTCCTGCTGGAGCAGCCTCTTCAGCTGGGGATATTCCCTGATGGGCTGGAGCAAGCCATGGCTTTATCTGCACTGCTCTATTAGCCACAATCTTTCTGCTCCAATGTTTAGGTGATATATAGGCAAAACCCAGGTGAATTTGGCATGTGGTACTTTTGGTGTATCTGTATGACCCCTTCATATACGTAGGAAGTGATCCTGACTGTTCTCTGGTCTGTTTGCTTAATACACAGGTCAGAAGAGGGACTGAAGAGCTGAAGTCTCCTACACAGCTCATGGCAACATCTAAGAATACTTGTTCAGCACCTTTTTCTACATTATGGGATGTATTTTAAGCTGCTGGTGTCTGGGCTCACTACCTGCAACTCTCTTCAGGCTACAAGAAAATAATTAAAGCAACAGCATCTGCTGAATTCTGCCCTGCAACTAAAGAGCCAACAGCAGTGTGGTGGTTTTAAGAACATTATGGTATCATTTTTAAACTAGCCCTAAATCAGTAATTCTGTTTACTTTACATAGTAAAATGCCTTCACCAGAATGAAGTCAGAATCTTCTATTTTTGCTCCCCATATAAAAAAAGATAATGGATATTTCACAATATCCATTTTTAATAAGCAATTTACCTTTTTATTTAACGAATAACATTTATAAACACCGCTAATTATGCCTGACACAGCAGAGACTGAAATAAACTCTGAAATCCTGGAACAGAGATTGCAGTGGCAATGGAAACCTATTCTAGAAGACTGCCAGTGGGAGCCATGGCAATGCTGCTTCCTTGACATTATGTGACCGTAACGAGGGGACAGGAAATTGTTTTAGCTGGTGCCAGGCATTGTAGTGGCTCACACAATCTCAAGAGCATTTAACTAAGCAGGGGAAAAAGTCAGTCAGTATAATTACTGCTGGGGACAAGGTTATTCACTGTCATCACTGTATCTGCAAGGCTACAAAGAAAAGGGCATAATCATGTTTCCTAATTGCTCTTCTATTTCTGGGTCATGGAAGAGACTGAAAATATCCACAAAGAAAGGTTACCTAAAGGAAGGCAGCTTTTCTGACTTCCCCATGCATGAATCATGGCTGAAGTCAATAGGACCACTTGCAAGATTAAAAAATAGAGCAAAATTTGGCTATAAAGTACAAATAGTAAGTAAAAACTGCTTTCTCAGTCCCTCTTATGACATCTCTATGGTGTTAATGAGGTTACATAGAAGAACCTTTGAGTTCTGCCTCTGCAGAAGTGCCCTATTTATAAGGCTGTACATACTTCATTAGATTTGGAATATTACGTCATTCCATGCATAATTAGGTCTACATGCTAAAGATGAGTTAGATTTTCATAATGACTCCCAAATATCACTGCAAAGCTTTTCAGCTCAAAATTTTAGTCTGAGTTATCATCATTAACTTTATAACCAGTGCACACAGTTTTGAAAGGGAATTGAAGCAAATGAACATAAGGCAGAAATGAAAATACTAGCTAGGGTGCAATAACTTGCAAATATGGAGACATAATGCTGTATGACCCTCTTACCAGTAATAAAAATCAGTTTTGCTGTGACCTTAATACTCCTTTTGACTTCAGAAGCTTTGACTGACTAATGAGAATGCATGAATAATAAATGTGCAGTTTCAAATGTTCCCTAGCTTTTCAGCACAAGGCAGAATTTTAATTCAAGGATGTGCTCAGTTAACTGATCGTAGCTTCACAACCAGATTACTTCTGCAGCAGAATAAAGCTATTTTTATAAACATTCTAGATTTACTGGTGTTCTAATAATTTTTTTCTTTTCTCTCCTTCAAGTTATTCCCCTCAGGCTATTTAGTCTGTCTGATTTATTAAGTCCTAATTAAAAATATTGCCATAGACAGCATAAGTGCTCCTGTTGAGGTGAACAATTGCGCCTGATCTTTCACTCCCTACCATTTTGGAGGAGAGCAGGGTTTTTACACAGAAGCCCCATGGAGGAAGGTGATTACACAGACACTGCTTTAGGAAAGCATCTGTGCACTGACTGAGTCCCAACCATGAGTAAGCAAGCTCTCTGGAGCTGAAGTTGCAGTAACTAAATACATATGCAATGCATTCACTTAACAGCAGAGGTGGCTGTAGCCTTGCTGTGGCTGGTGAGGTAGTTCTGCCACAGTTCTGCCCCTTGCAGGTGCATCTGGACAACAGCTCCTGAGAGTATCCTGTAAACCTGACCCCTTTCTTCTGGAGGATTATGCTTCTCAAAGACTGTTCTGGTCACCCAGTTGACACACCAAGGCTGGGAACAGCTGTATACACACAACTGAGGAGACGGTAAGCTGAGGCACAGGATGGTAGCAAGCACCAGGGCAGGAATTTCACCTAATTGCACATAGGAGCTCTCCATCTGTATGGACAAACATAGCCCCAGCCAACTCACAGTTACTGCAGGACAACGAGCACGTGCAGAAATGGTAAAAACACCAAGTAACCGGTGCTCTGCAAGTTCACAGCCCCACAGTGAAACGTTTGCCTGCCTGTCTGCCAGGGCATCAAGAGTCAGCAGCCAGGACTGAAGTACCAGAACAAGCTGTGAACATCTACTAAGCTGTGCAGAGTCTCCTCATTCGGGAGACTAACTCCACTTATTTCAACTGTCCAGCACCACAAGTGTTCCCAGCTCTTTCTTGCAACGCCTCTTGGACTCCCCTCTCAGTCTGGGACAGCTTCCAGTGGCCAAGGTTTCTGGGAGACCTCAACAAGGGATCTATGCAAAGATCTGTGCTTTATTTGAGTGTGCTGAGATGACTATCTAAAAGCAAATAATCATTTAAAGCATGCTGGAGTGCCAGTGTCCATGCCCTGGCATGGATGATCCCTTTATTTACTTTAAGAAGCCTTTGCAAACAGGCAGCCAGAATTATGCCTTATGATTTAGAAGAGGTATCTGGGTTTGTCCGGAACATGAGTGGAAAGCTCTCAAGGGTGAAACATAAAGAGTGAAGTGCCCTACAGAGAGGAGGGTCCTGCCAAGACTCTCTACAGGGACACACACTGACAACATGTAGGTATGTGTGTCCTGCCCTCCAGACATGCTGCATTTTTATACATTGCAGCTGAAGTAACTAAGAACACATATGAATTATTACGCTTTGGGTGTCTGAACCTGAAAATTTTCACTTTAATTCAGACCCACTGAATTAACCTGTCTCTGTTCCATGGCAGTGGAGCTGAGAGCACCCACCCTCTGTGCTCTCCCATTGGTTTTAGGGATTGTCAGAGAAGCTCTGTTTCCAAATGACTATGCACAAACAGGACTGGTACTAGTTAATTTTAAGTAGGGAAAACTAAAAAAGGCAAGGTGGCAAATACAATTTTCAAACTTTCAGGAAAGTACTGGATTACTGAAGAGCTCAGACTGCTGCTATCTGAAAAATATAAAAAGAGAATTTATAGTAGCTCATGCTAAAAAATCCTTTGCTTTTCTTGTTTAACATATACTAAGCTTTAGTGGTCAAGAAAGGTCAAATGAAGCATCAGGAACCACTGCACAAACTGCTGCAGGTTTCACAGTTTTGCTAGAGGAAGAGCTGAGGCAGGTTGTGTGTAAGTGCCAACATGAAAGGTCCCAGTCAGTGATGTAGTGCAAATGAGGTCTGAGGCACACGAATGGTAACCCCAGCTTCTAAGTTGAAAGGTTGTGATTCAAAGCAGCTTGAGTTCTTCTAGAAATCACCCAGCCCCTTGCTGATTTAATGGGAGCTGGAAAAGTGTGTGTTTAATAACTACATCAGTTATGCTTTGCCAAAACAAATCTGTGAAATTGTTTAATATTTACAGAAGGACGGTGACTGCATAAGCACTTTTATATGAATTGTAGTATGTGGGCTACAGACCCTGACCTAAAGCTTACTCAATCAGAGTCTTTCTATTGACTTCAACAAGCTTTGCAACAAGCTTTTACTGATATACTTTAATGGCTGCAATGCATTTTTGGAACCTAAATAAGTTATTACAATGTACTAAGTCAAGCAACTGATTTTTTGCCATTTAAATTATACTTGTTGGTTGTTTGCCAAGAAAGGCTGGTTCCATGATCAAGAAAGAATGGTAAAAGGCATCATACTGAATTCCTGGGAACACACTTGCCAAAAATGTTTAGGATAAAATCCTTGAATTTTTTTGTAAAGATTAAATAGCTGCATTTTCTTTTTTCCCCTCTCTCAACTAGTCTGCATTTCAAAGAGCTGTCCTCACAGACTTGTCCCAATTTTTTAAGTACAGATCTATTAGATGTCCTCTGCATATCTCCTAGAACAATAGTGCTGTTTTATTGCAGGTTCGTATCAACACAACTCAGTTGTGTTAATGCAGGCATAAATTCATATGACATACTATATTTTTTCATGAAGTGTTATTTGTAGAACCAATCATATATTCCAACTTTAAGTCTCATCACCTGTCCTCTGAAGGGATCTCTGCTTATTGTAAATAGTACAATTCTTCAGTAATAACCCTAGGAAAAGTAGATTTGATCACCTGGGTAAGAACAAGTGCACCTTGGTTCTCCTTAGTCCAAAATCAGCTCTAAGGCTTTAGGGCTAGAGGCCTGAACCTTGATTTCTTGTTCACGATTAGCCTGTCTGCCTGTGCCTTCTATGATCACTGCAGCATAATTAAAATCAAAACCTTCAGATGTGTGACTCAGAACAACTGTTGCTAAGCACACGAAGGCAAAGGGGTCTTACAGCAGAGAGAAACAAATACAACACCTTAAGAGATGCATAACGAAGAGAAGTTAATCGAGGGAGAGAAGAACAAGAGGAGAGATTTTCTGATTTGGCATGACAGAGCATGACACTGATTTTTATGTTAGACTGGAAAACACCCACCCAGCTTCCAAGAGAAGCAGAGAGAAGCCAGCCTTCCTGCAGTCAGCACCTCCTCTGCCCGCGGCTGCCCGGCACGGCAGCGTCCCGGCGGGGAGAGAGGCTGCCTGTGCCTGGCACCAGCGGCTGCCACGCAAACACCTCTACGCATGTGCCGCCAGGAACACGCTGTCACCTCCTCGCGAATTTTTTTTTCCAGAATTCCCCCTTTCCCCTCCCCAGATACAGGTAAAGGAGAAGCACTTACCTGGTGGGAGAAAGGCTGTATGCTGCTGTAGCTGCATGTTGGCAAGAGCTTGCTGGTATTGGAAAATACCAGTGTTAAAGACTGCAGTGGCACCATTGGTTTTTTCAAGCGCAGGCCTCTTTGGTAATGGGGGAAGTACAGCTTGAGGAATTCCCTGAATGGTGGATGGGTATAAAAATAAAGTCCAGTAAAAAAAAGAAACAAAAAAAAAAAAAGGGTGAGGATGGGGTGTAGAGGACGGGGAGGGAGGGAGGAAGGGAGGGAAAAGACAAGGAAAGAGAGAAAGGAAAAAAGAAAAATCAGTAGAAGGCAAAAAAAACCAGGCAGCACCATGTTTATCCATGAGCAAGCAAGCAGCATAGCAGACTTAACTACCAAATAAAAGGCGAGGTAAAAGCTTTACGAGGGAGCACTACTTCAGCCTACCATTACAGCGGCACAGGGAACGTGTCGGAGCCGTACATTACAGGAACCGGCACGGGTATTACGCTACTGAAAAGCGTCAGGGCTTTGGTCAGGAGCGAGGTATCGGGGTAGGGGAAGCAGCACTGCTAGCTCCATGAGGATCAACACGTACAAGCGATGTTAATAGTCACCGTCCGGAGCGCATGGCAGGGCCGCTGGCGCCAACCCACTCCCCGGCCCCAGCGCCTGCCCGGCCATGCAGAGCGCGCCCCGCATGCCGGCCCCCCCCGGGCCGCCTCCGCGCCACCAAGCCATGCCAACGCACCCTGCGCCGCGGCCGCCCGCGCCGCACCCTCGGGAGGGGACGGGACGGGACGGGGGACAGGGGAGGGAAGGGGATGGGAAGGGGCCGAGGGGCGCGGGGGCGGCGGGGTCCCGCTCTGGAGCCTGGCCCCGCACGGCCCGGCTGCCCCCGCGCCCCTCGCCGGGGATGGGGAAGGGGTTGGGGAAGGGGTGGGGAGGGAAGCGGGATATTCCATTTCTAGACATTAACCCCAAACTCGACTCTACGATACAGCTACATGCCAAGCTAAAAGGTGAAAGGTCATAGTACCAGGTCAAAGGTTGCCTCGAGGGGTCGCTTCAGTGATTTGACAGCCGACTGAGTCTTAATTAGCAGGCAGCGAGCACATGATGGCAATGGCCAGTGGGGTCAAGCGCATTAACATAAACAGCAAGCAGAGGTGCATCATGGGGGCAGCAGTGCATTTGGGTAGGTGAGAAAAAACAAATAAAAACAAATCACCGGATGCCGTGTACAACGGTAACAAGACTAGGCATGCACGGGGAAGGGGGGGGGGGGGCCGGCCGGCCAGGCGCGGGGCTCACGGCGGGACGGGAGTGCAAAGGGGGCTCCCCGCCACCGGACCCCGCCGGCCGTGCCGCTGCCGCTGCGCCCGCCGTGCGCCTCTTCCCACACCCCTCGGGGCTCCGCAGACGGGACAACGTGTCCCCGCTGCCCGGCCCCGGGGGCTGGCCGCCCCAGGTGGGGAAACCAGCCCCGGAGAGGTTCCAGATCGGGGTGCTGCAGCTACGGGGGGTGCTCTAGCGCCCTGCGGGAGCTGCCGACAGCCCCCGGGAGGGGGGCGGGGCAGGTGGGCCAGGAACAGCATTAACGCACTAAGGTCCAAGTTCAAACTAAGTCTCTACAAACACGGCCTTGGGGTAACTGAAATAGGGGTTCATCTATCTGTGCAACTAGATAGATACGCGTCTACCCACACACAAACATAAACTATATATACATATATGCACACACGTACACACACACACACACATATGCACACATATATGTACATATAGATACTCTGTACATCAGCAGGCAAAATTAGTGAAACACCTTAACGGTCTGAAACTACTTAAGAGCAGATCTGGCACCACATGCTGAGAAAGCTCATCACACCATGTCGTGACCGGGATCCCCGAGCACACGCACCCCCCTGCCCCCCCAGCAAGAAGAGCTAACACATCAATTATCGTCTCTCCTCAACATACTCCTATTCCAGGGGTGTTCTCCAGACTCACCATGGCAGCTGCAGTGGCTGCTGCCTGGGCAGCTGCAGCTTGGTTAACCTGGTACTGGGCAGCCTTGATCTTGGCTTGCAGGTGTGCAGGAGGGTGAAAATATTTGCACTTTTCCCGTGAGCATCTCCCTTTGATGTAATCCATGCAGACAGTGACCGTGTTGTCGTTGGTGTCGATCATGGCGCTGTCGGCGGGGTGAGCGAACCGGCAGTCGTTCTCTCCCCTGTTGCAGTTGCCACGCTGATACTCTCGACATACCTGTGACACCAGGAAAAGAAAAGTCACTTAATTTGGGTGATGGGTGCCACAGGAATGGCTCGGAGCACAGTCAGGATTCCTGAATATCTGCAAGAGAACCACAAGGACGGGTTCCCGGGCCAGGAGGAGCACAGCAATGGTGGGATGATGGGTTCAGCATTCTGGCTGGGACCTGGATTGTCCAAAAGTCTCTTCTGATGTCAAAGAGCATCAAAACACAAACGCCAAGCACGCAGAATTGTTTTATTTTGGGTCCCATTTAGCCACCCACAGAGCTTTTTCTGTTTTCTGAAGAAATGTGCAGTGGGTATATCTTGGAGATCACCCCAAGCATCACGGTGCTCAGACGTGATTGGGCTCCACTGGCTTCGCTGTGCCTGATACATTAATGCTCAATGCATTAATTAAGGTGACTGGCCAGCAGTGCTGGGAGGATGATGGCATAGCCACCCATGACAGGAGCTTCGTGGCCGTGCCAAGGAGCGAGCTGCACCGCTGGGGCATGCAGTGCTGCATTGGCCCCCACAACCCAGGCCTCTGCCACGAGAGGGCAATCCAAACCCCGCGGTGGCGACCGCCTCTCTCCCAGGCTGCCCAGGCTCGCCCTGTGGATCGGCAGGGTGGCCCATGTTGGGAAAGAGCAGAAACTGCAGCCAGAGCGGTCACCGGGCCCGCTGTCACACCACTGCAGCGTGACAGCAGCCAAACGACGCTGAAGGAATTGGAAATTGCACAAAAAAACCTGCTTGGCTGGAGGGCATCCCCCTGCAGCGTCCCCGCTGCCCGGCCCCGAGACGGCACAGACCCCCCAGACCTCCAGCTGCTGCCAGAGGTGCAGGCACTCATTCCATCACCAGCGAGACAAGCATCGGCTCCCTCCTCACACACCTTGCAAACCCTGTGTTTAAAAAAGTGATGTGTGTTCTTCTCATGGTCAGCAAAGAAACAGCAAAGAAAAATGCGTTTTGTCATTTTAGTTTTCCAAAGGCTATAGGAAACAGAAAGGACAAAAGCAAGCAAGTTTGTATAAAAATAAAACCACTTTAGTGGATGGAATTTCCTTTTAAAGGTGGGTGCCCATGAGCTCGAATCATCAGTATTTCCTCAAGGACCTTGGCTCTGATCCCTGCAACAGACCAAATTTGGTTATTCTTTGGTTTCTATCCATGCTAGTTCTCTAGCTGCCTTTTAACCCCTGTGCTGTTTCAAGCACTGGCCGCCCATCACCTAAGACCTATGAAATGACACACCCCCGAAGGACAAAAGCAATGCCATTTGCGAACCCACTCACAGGAAACATCCACTTTTCCAGGGCCATTCCAGCATGACCCTATTTATAGTTTTTTTCCATGTAGTGACAAAGACTCTGGATGTATATTTGCAGAGGAGCCAAATGAGCCAGTTCAGGCACCTTCATTGCTCTTGCTCCTCCCCATGGCCATCCTGCTTGCAGCTTGGTGCCTGCAGAACTGTTTCTGCAGCACACATGAAACAGACTGGGCAAATGTCCCAGCTGGCAAATAAACACTTGCCTTCCAGATAATTCTGTAGCCAGATTCCTTCCCTGGTATGCTCCCCATGCAGCAGCACGGACCACTTTGCCAGCCAGCATCACACAGGGAGTGACTGGGGAAGGAGGCAGCACCAGTTTAAGCCATCAAAAACCAAATCTCCTTCTAGTATCTGTAGGGTGCTAGCACTGTCCCTGCTCACAGGAGACTCCTGGTCTCTCTGCCCCTCACTCTCAAGCATACACCCAACAGAGCAGGCCCCTTCTCCAAGTGAGCCGAGGTCAGCCGCACTGCCTGTGGTACAGCTCGCTCCCTTTCATCATCTTAGGAAGACTTTCTGGACCACAAACCAGTGTCTTCTACCCAAACACAGACCTCCTAAACAGACAAAAATGGATAATTTCCTTTGATTATTTGTTTGCAGTCTAGAAGTCAACCGAAGTCTTTTCCTCTGAAGATAAAGGGTGCACTACTGTCAGTTGACTGTCTTTGCTCTATGTTTTGTATTGGTGACCCACAAAATTAAGGTCTCAAAACCACTCCACGTGTAAGCAACAACTACTCCATTAATAACACAGAGATGATATGTACAAATATATATATAATGTATATATATAAAAAGTATATATCGATAGTGAAGAATAAAAAGCATCCACAGATAAGCTAATTTTATCACAGTTAAAAACACAAAGATGAATGACCAGAAAACTGAAATAGGCAGATAAAGACAATCTTTGGCATGTCCAGAACAAACTTTCACAGAGCTGTCACACAGTAGCTGAGACAAGGCAATGAATGGCTCTCTCAGTGCTCTTTAACAGAGCTCTGAACAATGGTTTACAGCAGTCAGATACAAACCATAATACCTCTACTCCTTTTAATCAGTGTGACCAGTAATGGCTTTTCAGTCACCGTGATGGTAGCCAAGAACATTTCCAACTCTTGTTTATTTAAAAGCAAGCATTGAAAATGGTGTTATTTTTTGCCACAGGCATGCAGTGATATATCATTCATCAGCCTGAGTAAAGAAAGGCATGGAAGCACGGTATGTTGTCTGGTCTTTCAAATCTGGAGAACTTTTATTTACTTATTTATTAATAGCCCTGTAATTAGTGTTATAATTTTCAACTCAGTATATTAAGAAGCATTAAAAAAAAGAGTCACCTGTACATCTCTAGCCTGTCTGCAAAATGCTGAGTTAGTGCTGCAGTAGTACTGATTTGTTGTAATTTCACCTAATCTGTTCTCATGTTGGGCTCAGTTTATTTTGTTCACCCCACTGGGATTCAAGTTGGGAGAGGTCCTATGCTGCCCATCCAAAACTGGGCAGAGCTTTGGCTGGAAGAACATGGACAGCAGAGCTGAGATCCCTGCCCTTCCTTGAGCACATCCCTTCTCTGGTCTCCTTCTCTGCCTTGAAATTCTCTTCTCTGTCTTGAAGAGAATTTATCCAAATGGGCAAATTGCTCTCCACTACATCCTGAATGTTTAAACAAACAGCACCCCTAGGTCAGATTTCCTGATTATCCAAAATCTGAAAATCTCCAAGAAATCTGCTTCTTTCTGGAAAAAAGAAAAAAAGGTATATATGAAATAAGCAGGAAACAGCAGCTCAGTTGTGGTCATTCTTGATTCTTGAATACTTCTAATAGAAAATGATGGCATTCAAACGGAAACACACGCCTTTTAAATAAAACAGTTAGGCAATTCCTTTCTCTCTCACTTCCTTCTCACTTCTAGTTCACTGGAAGACTCACACTTTTGTTCAAGCTATTTCTAGCAGGAGAGGAGTGTGAGAAAAAGCCTCAATCCATGAAATTTCCAGTCAGATTCCTTATGGGAGTGGCTACTGGACACCCAAACATCTGCAGGCTATCTGTACAGGCGACATGGTCCAAATATGTATTAAATCAAGCTTACTGCTAGTAACAGGCGCTGACCTTATCTTATGAATATTCATATTAACTCAGGAGAACAGGCACACTGACTGGCAGATCTATGTTGTCTGCCTGCTTTTCTTAAAATCACAGGTAAATGCAATGAGAGCTTTTAGTCTAATTCAGTATCCCAGAACACGTGTGCTAACTTCATTAACACCAGAGCACATCATTCTTGAAAATAAGTATTTAAAATTCTAAGCAGAACAAATCATATTCCAAGATTAGATGGTAACATCATAGCAGTTATTTTTCTCAAGGACAGTTCATTCCAAGGCAGAGCAAGCTAAGCCATATAAAGTTCTCTAATCATGTCATAACAAATGACAATGCAGACAGCAATAAGGTCACTTAAAAAGCAGGTAGATGCATGTTGGCTTCTCTGAGATATAACGACCAGACCCCATAAGATCTTTCAAATCACTTCTGCATTTCTGTAATCTACAAAATACATTAAAATGTTTTGCTGTTCATAAAAATGATGTGCTTATTTGCTATTTGTATACTAACTTTGGATACTCCAGATTAAATGGACCAATACACCGGAAAGCACCAGCAAAATATCTTCTCACCTACATATTGCCCTATTTAAACTGCATGGGCTGAAGGAAATTTCCTGGCCACGGGCAGAGCTGGTGCTAGGGAAATTCGGGGACGTCCTTCTCCTGCTTACAAATAGAAAGCTTTTGAGCCCCTGTCCCCAACACCACGTGCCATGGTCCCTGCATGGGTGGAAGCACAATCAAGCACCGCAGCTAACCTCGACGCTGCAACCCAAAGGGCTCCCTGCCATCGGCATCTCCTCTCCATACTCATTTCTCAATCTGGAATGATTTATTTATGAATTTATCTAATTGCATTTTGGTTTTAAACCACCTCTGGTATATACCTCATGGTATCCACCGTGAAATAGAGTCCTCAAAGGAAAAACATCCCTCAGTGATTCCATAAAGCCATCTGTGCGCCAGCTCTCAGCCCGGTGCGGCTGTGTCTCTTGTAACCTGACCGTGCTTTGGGGAACACTCTCCTTGGAGAAAACATCTCTAAAAAGGGAAATGATGCGATCCCACAGAAGGGGAACCTGCAGTGACGTGAGCTCTGAGAATAGTGACAGCAGCAGCAGGAAATGCTTGCTGCCAGATGACCCTCCACTCCGCCCAGCTTGCAGCCTTCTGAGCGGCAGCTTGTCAGTCAGAGATGCAACTAAGAAAAAGGAATTAATTTTCCTTGTAAGGAGAATTAATCCCTGTTAATGAAGATGCATGGTCAGAAAGAAAAGCATTACAATTACAACTTTCAATTTTGAAACAGATCCTTCTGGCTCCTCCCATCATGCTCCTTGAGCTCAGGGAGGAGAGCAGACCGAAGAGCAGACCAATCCATCCACCCGCCATGTCCCCAAGCCTTTGCAGTCTCCCCATGTTGGGGAGAAGTTGCAGTACCAGGATCTTCAAGATCTTCCACTGCAATAAGGCTACAGAACATCAGTGATGAGCCCTGGCCACCGGACTGTGGGGACAAATGGCACAGTGGGAGGGCTAGGGCTAAGGAATGGGGCAGGCACAGCCTGGGTCTCACCACCGCCGACTGAAGATGCCGTGGTGCTGGTGAGGAAGAGCACCACCAGCTGTGGGAGCGCTGTGGCCAACAGATAAACAGGGTGACAGCGGATGGCCCTGCCTGCTCAGCCTCTCCCATTCCTACCTATTAACCACCTGGCCTGCTAAGCGCCTGCTTGCAGGCTGTGTTCACAGGCTGTGCTTGTGGCTGTGCTCACCAGTTGTGCTGGCAGGCTGTGCTCACAGACCGTAATTACGTCTGTGCTCGCCGGCTGTGCTCACAGACTGTGCTTTCAGGCTGTGCTCACAAGCACACCTCAAGCACACGGCAGCCACGGCACGGCACTGGCTCACTGCCCGCACTGCTGCAACACCGATAAGGTGCTGAAAACACTGTCAGGCCTTTCAGATAAGAAAGATTCAGGGCAAGGGAGAGTACCAGCCAGAGAGCACTAACACTTGTCAGGGTTGTAGCAGGGATGATAAGCCAGGCGCGGGAGGCCGGCGGGGGAGCACCAGCACCATCTGTCCAGAGCAGACAGAAGAGAGAGGCTGGAACCCAGCTTCTACCCAGGCAGCTGGAGCTCTGCCCTCACCCCCGTCCCTGGTGCTCGGTACCCGTTCCTGTGCATCCTGCATGTTCACACCTGGGCACAGACTACAAGTTTCGAGGTGCTCTGGCTGCTGTCGCAGTCATTCCTAAAAGGGCTCCATATTTCCCTTTCTTTCTGCAATGGAGGGCCTGAAGCAGAACCACACGCATTATCTTACTGTATGGTCACTCAGTCACTTGCCATCCTTACTCATCACCAAGACATGACGTTATTAGCTGAAGTAAAACTTGCATTATTTTCTTTCGCAAGAAAAACATTTTATATCTAGGAGACATAATAAACAATACAATCTTTGAAAATAAGTTACACATATCAGCTCCTACCTCCAGCCTGTCTGTCCTCATCAGCTTTTGGGCAGCGGCGGCAGCAGCAGCAGGAACTGGGACCCCAGGATTCCCTGTCACCAGCATCGGGGCAGTGGGCAGGATCTCTGCTGGGACCAGGCCTGGGGAGACAGGCCCCAGGTAGGGGTTGAAGGTGGCTGATGCGTTGGTGGCTAAGCTCGGTGCAACGGAAAACATCGGCTGCAGTCAGAGAAAAGAAGAAGACAGACACTTTAAATATATGTATTTGCCATGCCATCAACTTAATAACATTTTGGCTATCATCTGGAGCATAAAGGTGGTGAGTTTCTGTTACTAATGGGAAAGAAGCATTTGTCGTGTTTGTGGGACATGAAGGACACCCGTGCAAAGCTTGCACATGAATGAGACCACGAGGACAAGTGCCTCCTGCCAACCTCCACTGGTTCTCCTGCTCAAGCTTCCCCTGCACGATTAAAACACGTGGCAGCTCTTGGAGCAAACTCTATTTGCTTCACGCTTGAGCAATGCCATCACAAATGAGCACTCCTCATGGTTGCAGGAGAAGTCTGAGGCTCTCAGAGGGACACGTCCAAAATGTGTACAAACATCTGCTCTTGGGGAAAAAGGCATCTGGGCATTCAGACCCACATAAACACATTTCTGACCCTGATGACAGTCAGCACTGGTTCAGAAATTTCAAGAGATATTACAGGAACAAGACCAGATGACCATAATAATTTATTTTTACAAAATTAAACAGGCTGTCCACTCAGATATTCAGAAAGAAACAACAATACATCAAGGATATGCTTCATTTAGACTAAAATATTAAGCCAGAGAAAGAGAGCATGAAAATACTGGGGTTTTTTTGTTTGTTTGCTTGTTTTAAAAAAGGAGTCGGATGCCCTTGTAGGCTACCACATGTTGTGAAGATAATTGGATGTAGAAGACCAAATAATGCTGTAAGACCAAATGTGGAGCTGTTACACTGCAGTAAAGATTAAATAACCCTTCTGCCCTGCTGAATCCAAAGGCACTGTGCTAGCAGTGTAATTGCCAAATAAAATTTAGTCCGGAGTGTTTATCTTTAGTATCTAAGTAAAGTAGTTACTCAAGGCATTTCGATTTTTCTTCCAAACTACTTTTTAGAGGGAAAAACAACTACAGAGTTAAAGCAACTCTTTTTCTCAGTTTCATATCTGTTTAAGCCAGACAGCACATAACACCACATGTTTTTGTATTCCTGAGGAAGTGACTGAACTGCTTGGAAGCAAGAACAAGTCCATTTGAAAACACTGGACACAAAAAAATACATTACTGAAGAAAAAAAGACTGAAAGTTGTATAAATGGGAGTAATTTATTTAATATCTCTGTTTCTTCATCTATGTGAAAGAAAAACAAACAGGCAGATTTTACTGGAAATAAAATATTGCTCTTAACTACACTAATAATTAACTGCATTTTTCATTATTGTGTTATCAGCTATGTAATAATGAACACTGAAAATAAAACTACAAACCAGTCTGTTAGTATAAGTTAAGAGCTATCAATATTTGATTTCAGCCCAATATACTCACTGTACAGTAAATAAGTAAATAAGACTATTTATTTTCTACTGAGACACTTTTATACTAATATAAATATCCTTTATAGCCTAAATGGCCTTTAAACCACTGCAAAATAATAGCATATTTTATCAGTGCCACTTCATATTATTCTAATACTCAAGGTATTTTGCAATGTGCTGTACACATCTAAATTAGGAGATAAAAACCCATCCTACAGCTGTATCAGGCCAGACTCAGAGCCACGCTGCTGGCAGAAAGAGACAGTGAAGTGGTGAAGCCTGGGCATCACACAAACCCTTCTTGGTAGCAGAGCAGTCTGCCAGGGCATAAAGGAACCCAAACACTACTGCACCCCCGAAAAATTTCTGGCAATACAGTGGTCAATGGCCCTGGGGACAGATGGCAGAGACAGGATGTCCCCAGAGACCAGCCACCCCAGCACTGACTCAGGGCTGTGGGATGAGGAGGAGCGGGACCCTGCTGTGAAGATGACCCCAGGTCCTGATGTCCATGAGCATCAGCCGAGGGTCAGCCTGGAACTGCAAACTGCTCAGAACTGGGACCCTGATGCCACACAGAGAGATGGGGCACTCCAGGTCTGTCTGAGCCTCTGGACTCATCTCTCCTGTTTGCTGTTATCCAGCAAGCTTTCACTCCCCCACCTCTAGAAGCAAGGGTAGTATTTCTCTATGACCATGACCAAACCATACAACTACTTACTGGCCTTGCATTTGGGCTGCATTATGCAAAACAGCTGGGGAAACAAACAAAAAAAAAGCAGCTCCTGTAGATCAGCAGAGAGAATAGAGGTGAAGAAGGACACAGCCTTGGATGTATCTCTGTGCTGCCAGATGCCCCATAATCCACATCGCTCCATCTACTGAATAATTCTCTCTAAAAATGCCTGTGCACAACCAACATGAAACCTCACAGCAGGTCTGATCTCCACGGTTCTGCCTTTCAGAGGCACTGCTTGCTTACGAGGTCTATCGACAGGGAAGGAGACATGGGGGCACCTTTGGGAATCAGCCTCTGCAACGCAGCAGAGACACAGCTCCTCCTTGGACAGACAGACAGACAGCACCTCAGCTCGCCGGCCCTGCAGGGAAGGAGCCGGACTTGTTTGACTGATCATTAATGGTCAACTACTGAGCACCTGCCATGTCAAGGGAAGCACAAGAGGGTACCAGATGCACAGAGGGAAACACTGACAACCTACAGCTCCTGAGGAATCACAGACAGACCCACAGGAAGGGCTGGGACCTTACTGGGCTGCAGACCCACAGGAGTGCTGTGCAGCACATCACCCCTGCAGCTCTGCAGAAACCCATCCCTGACTGCCAGCCCCCCCGCTCAGGCCTGCACAGAGCATGTGGGCTTGGGGCTGCTCGTGTTGCCCCTGTAGGCAAGAGATAGCCCCAGGGTCTCCAGCCACCGTTGGGGTCCATCTCTGCTCTTTTGGTCTCCCATTTGCACCTTCCTGCCTCTGTTTAGCATTCTTCACACTCTTCCACACTGGAAAAGGCATATCCAGGGCCTGACACCGCTCTTGGGAAGCAGCTCAGCATCACCCACTGGTGTGCTGGTACCAAGTGATGCTCCAGTACCAAAGCCATAGTCCAGATGAGGCCAGCTTCCCCTAAACTGGTTTAGAAGCAAGGAGGGCAGAGCCACCCTGAGCAGACACAGGTCTTCGTCCGGATCTCAGCGTTTGCAGCCAGCAGGACACACAATCTCCACTCACCGTCTGGAATCCCTTCCCCTCAAGTGCCAGGCAAAGTCAGATAAAAGAGTGAACTACTAAAAAGGAAAGATGGGAAAAGTCTACAGACACTACTTGCAACTAAGATAACTAAGGCATTTATCAAGCAGAAATATGAGCTTTGCTTACCAAATTAGAGTCTCTCATTAAGTTAGTTCACTTACTTTTATTAAAGCATAGAGTATTGATTTTTGTAAAACAAAACAAACTGACTGATGCATCGTTAGATGGGATGATACAAATCCCTTGCTAAAACATCCTGAAATAACGTCCCTTTCAACTGTGCTAAAACAGAAAGTAATTTTAAGGCCAAATTAGTAGAATGACATCCATTTGGAAACACTACTGCTGGGACAGCCAATGGGTCTTGCTGTGTGTCCTCATACTGAATGAGACTGAATTCTGAAATTCCCCAGTCTGGAACGTTTGAACTCAAGCAATGTACACAAAAATTACCCAGGCACAGGTAGAAGGTTTGTGCTGCACTTTGTAATACACTGACTTAAATTTTGCTTGCTAGGGACAGTAGGAGTGTAGCAAAAAGGAGAACTTAAATTTGATTTGAATGTTACCCTGACACTAGCCTCTCTTTATATTAAGGACTGCATTAGTATTTCTTTTTCATGTTTACCCAACTGTCAGTGTGTGCCTACACGCTGCTTTTTATCACCCTGAGAGCCCTATTTGGTTACAATTCATGAAACAAATGAACAAACAGGTTAACAGAGAATATTTTAAGCAATGGTTCTTACTGTTGGCTGCATTTTGACTTAAGTTTTCTTACAGTCCCAAATTTGCTGACCCTAGTCTGTATCACTGTATTCCAATTGGGAAATAAAAATAAAATTGTAACCCGTGAACATGTCTGGTTTTGAGCTGTTGAAATTGAAAAATTATTCTGAGGTTGCTCTGGAGTTAGAGCACAGCCTGCTTTTGAGCCGTCTAGCTGTAGAGAGAGTTATTTTTGTTTCCCATCTGAAAGCCATCAGCAGTGGGCACCAGTGCCCAGGCAGCCCCATCCCTCTTGCACGAGGGCAGTGAGCACAGGCTCATGGTGCAGCACCAGGGCATCCCCTGAAGCTCTGCGGTGTCGCACCATTCGCCGCCTGGGCGCTGATGCTGCCTCAGCGCATCTCCTTGCTGGGGTGACACAGACAATTGTATTCCAAGGAAAGCCAATCAAAAGAGAGAAAACAAAACGCGGTGTCTTCTCACTCTTGTGCTAAAGTCAATTTGCTGTGACGATCCTACCACGACATTTTCTCCTTTTTTCCCCCACATACACTTTTTTCTTGGAACAGCTGAGGCATAAAGTTCTGTGGGAGAATCAGAGTTACATTAACCGAACCAAATCAACCACATAATATTTACTGGTATTCTGCAGACCCACAAAACGTGAAGCCAGATAACCATTTGGCACAAATAAGAGAGCACTTTCTGCTGAGATGATTTTTCCTACGGATTTAGCTATATTTTGAGGAATATTAATTGTCACTACGTTTTTTGAAATAGAAGTTGAAGAACTCATCTAACAGAGTGAACATAGGTTTCCTAAAGGAAGGTATCTAGAAGTAAATTAAATTCCCTAAAGTCTACCTTTGCCAGCAAGAAACAAATAAAAAAACTGTCAGAGAACTGGTAATTCAGATGTATTTAATATGTTTTACAAATTATTTTTTCCTTTACTGCCATTTTTACCCATTGAAAGCGAGGGGAGCCAGGGAAGCATTGTTTGCCTTTTTATTTAGACTATACCAGCCTTGCTTATATATTAATCAATGCCAGTCTTGTTCATACATTAATCAGTACCCTCTAATGTCTGAGCTAGAGATTTCTATCGAAAGGGTTCTGGGCCAAATTTATCCATAGGTTCACTCGAATGACCTCTCTGGATTGCATTAGAGAGGGATCTGGCACAGGGTGTTCAGCTCCCAAAGGCGTAGGTGCATGGCGGGTGGATGCCAATCATCTTGACATTTGCTGAAAGGAGGGATTACTGCAGAGCGAGAAATTCAGCCACGGCATTCGGCTTTGTGTAACACTGCACTGCACTTACTTACTAAGGTATAACAGAAACAGGCATGAGGTAATACATGATCACATTTTACCGTGACCAGATGAGAGATTTCCGATAGAATCTTCTTCCCCCACCCCTTGGCTTTTTGTAGAAATTATTCGTATCGGTACGTCTCCTTCTGCCAAGCTGAGCTGTGACTGTGCAGGTCAGACTGACATGCACCATACATCATTCAGGACAAGTTTTCTGCTCTGCCTGACAAAGTTCAAGTAATTCCCTAAGAAGGCTCCTCTGAGTGAATGGAAAACATCCCCTGGTAATCTTCTCAAACCCAGTAATCTCCTAGAACATGTGAAAATGCAAAGGAAATGTCTATTTACAAAAATCCCAGGCAGATCATTCACTTTGTTAATTTTAAGAAATAAGTTGCGAAAAAGGACTTAAATTAATAAATGATTAACAAAATTAATTAAATTAACAACATTATTTCATGCAAAGGAAAATTAAGCAAAGACATACAGACCAGCACTTCATTGTATTTGATTTCTCCACCAGTACCCGATGTTTGTGGGATTTTACAGGCACGTAAGCACACCCACTAACTTGCTTCAACTGCAACTCATCGTACTCATTGATCAAAACCAAAAGTGCACATACCACAGGCTGCAAGGGGGCACCAGGCATCATGGCATTGGCAAGCTGCATCTGCTGGGCCAGCATGGCCATATTCTTCTGCTGAATCAGGTTATTGCGTCCATTTATCTCCAGCTGCGTTTTTAAGTGTGGTGGTGGGTGAAGGTATTTGCAGTTTTCCCTTGAACATCGACCCTGAAGAAGAGAATTGACACAATTGGCTTAGAAGCTGTAGGAGTATCTTCATCCTTATGGCATCGTCTAAAACAAACACAACACGCCGCTGATCTATGAGGAAAGCCCCCGGCTACTTCTCCAGGCTATCACGAACTGACCAGAGCAACTTGACAACTCTAGTACCAGCTTCTTACTTTGCTTTTCCAAACTTCGTATTCCTGCAGTACAACTCTTAAAAAAAACCCAACTGTTTATTTTAAAAGTTGCTGAAAGTTAGCAAATATCAGTTATATTGAAAGTACAGCATGCCCGACCCCTGTGCACAAGTCTTTGCTGAGTGAAAGCCCACGGGCTCCAGCACGGCTCCCCCAGCCCACAGAGCTGCCTCCAGGATGCCAGTTGCTGCAGAGCCAGAAACCAAGCAGAAGAAACGTGGTTGGGCTGCAGCACTGAGCCTACAAAAGCTCACGTGCCACTCTGAAAACATTCAAGGCTCCCTTCTCTTTCTGCTGTGCACAAGACGCATCGAGCGCACAGCAAGACGTGTGGCCAAAGTAGCATTATTACCAGGAAAACAGCACCAGCTCGTGGAACACAACATCTTTGAAGAAAACCTCTCACATATGATGCATTTTTGATACAATTATGTAAACCAAACAAGAAAATCAGAATTGACTTGCTTCTAAATTTTTCATTAGATTCACATGTGGTAAACAATAAATTTCATGCAATGATTTTATTTGGATGATGCACTGATTTTATTTGGATGAAAGGACATTCATCAATTTGACAACTATTCACATCAAGAAATAGTAAAAAGTAATTCCATGTAGTACTTATATCCAAATCCCAGTGTACCTCCTTGTTACCCAGTAAACCAGCTTCACACATAGAATCATAGATTGGTTTGGGTTGGACAGGACCTTAAAAACCATCTAGTCCAACTCCCCTGCCATGGGCAGGGACACCTCCCACTAGAGCAGGTTGCTCAAAGCCTGGCCTTGAACACCTCCAGGGATGGGGCAGCCACAGCTTCTCTGGGCAATCTGTGCAGTGTCTCACCACTCTCACATCAAGAACTTCTTCCTAATATCTAATCTAAATCTCCCCTCTTTCAGTTTGAAACTGTTCCCCCTCATCCCATCACTGCACTCCCTGATCAAGAGTCCCTTCCCATCTCTCCTGTAGCCCCTTTAGGGACAGGAAAGGGCTCAAAGATCTCGACAGAGCCTTCTCTTCTCCAGCCTGAACAACCCCAACTCTCTCAGCCTGTCCTCACAGCAGAGGGGCTCCAACCCTAAGACATAAGACGTCCCTGCTTGGGGATCTCTCCTAATGTGGTCTCCAGCTGTCAGTGCCCTCACCTGCAGGTTCCTGGCGGGGAGCAGGGCATCTGGTGCTGGTCAGTGCTGCCACTTGCCCAGTGGCTGGGGGACAAAGAGTTGGGCATGAAAAGGACTTCTGAAAACTAGCACTAAGTCCTCCCCTGAGGCTCCATTGCAACAACCACTAAAATGAAAGACAGAGACTGAGCGAACAACAGAGGGGGGCTGGGGAAGAGAAACCCCCTCTCTTGTGGAACAGATTCCCCTCCTCTCATGTCATGTGCGCTGTGATCTTGCATGACATGAGACTTCAGAAAATGCATTTATTAATACAAAAGTTTTACAAACTAATTGCTCTTTAGAATTTTAACAGCGTAGCCCAAACTTTTACTAAAGGGATTATAACAAGAAGAAAAAAAACCCAACTAAAAAGGAGAATTGATTCCTTTTCTGGAAAAAAAACCAGATTCCTTAAATTACATTTTTTTTCTTTTACTCATTCATCTTTGAAATAAATCCAAACAGCAACAGTGACAAGGCAAAAGACAGCCTAAAGACAGCCTTAATTTAAGAAAGAAATCATTTTTATCAGGAAACAAATTAATTCAATATATTTTGACCTTATACTACAATTTTGTTCAGAAATTTAAAATGTATTCTTGTTACAAGATCTGCCAGAAATCTAATTCGTACGATGCTTTTTGTCTCCCCTTAAGGCTGGGATAAACGGTTTGCTGCTGCTCCTGTCCTAATCCATCTCTCCTGCTGGCAATCCAAATTCCTTAAAATTCATTTTCATAGTTAGTCAACTGACATCTGAGTGAGCCTTGCATAAGAGATATACCTGATAGAAAGAAAAATACATATAGTTTTGTGGACATCTCCAGGTTACACACCAAGATTATATAAAGTCCCACGGACATGCAGACCACTACTCTAATGAACAGCAAATAAAAGTTCCTCTTTCAGAGAATCCGCTTGTAATCCCTGAGCACATTTCCTTGAACAAAATGCATGTCCCATAAGATGATCCCGTCCACCTCCAGAGAGAACAGAGAAGAGTGGAGTGACTGCTGTCCGTCTGCAGAGAAGACACAGCCACGCCATGATTGCTGCCTTGCTGGCTGGGGCTGCAGACCTCGGGCTTCTGGTTGTGGCATTACAGGAGGACTCCCTGATGCCCTTTGGCAGGGGCCGTCACCTTCCCCTCACACAGGGGTCTCCAGGCTGTCCTCAGTAAGGCTGACACACACAAAGCACCACTGAAGTCACTTGCAAGAAAATCTCCCAAGTAACAACGCTCCAAATGTTGGAAAGCAATCAAGCCAGGAGCCAGAACATGCACAAAAGCTAAAAGCACAACACCTATCCTACAGATAAGACAGGGGAAAACACCATGTGTGGCCTGAGAAAATATTTTTACAGGGGAACGGAGTTTCCTACTGCAAATAAGGATTAGAATACTTCAGTAACAAGCATTAACAATTCATAAGTAGAAAAGACAAATTGATGGTGGCAACAGGAATCGGTGTTTATGGAGTGTGAATTTTATACGTGTGTGTGTAGATACACCTATACATATGTGTCTGTACGCATCTGATGGTTGCTCCTTCACACGTGGGAGCTCCCTGAGACACTCCAGCACCCACCGAGAGTGGTGGGTGGCCGCTGGCAGGGCTGTGCCCAACCGTGTCCCTGGGGACTAAAGCCAGCACCCAACAGCCTGGCACGGCAGCCAGACCTCCACAGGGCCAGTGCAGCACAGGCTGGACCATCTGGAACCACACAAAGGACATCTCCCACCTGGCTTGTCCATAGGCTTGGGGGAAAAGACACCTTCAGCCTGTGGGAATGCACTTGGACAAAATGACCCTCAGTTCTCTCCTTTAATACCTTACTGGCATTACAGCGCAGCATTTAAGCCATTCTGGGCAAATAAACCAACCTCATTTCAGCATCTCACCCCCCTCAAAGCACTTCACAAGTATATGAAACGGAAGGGAAAAGGCAAGCACTTTGGAACAGCTTTATTTATGTCAATTTTTCTCTTGATCCTAAAGCCCACGTTAATTGTTGCTACCACTCAGTAACATGGGGCAAAATTACACCTTTACTAGGTGCCTGGAAGATGATATCTTACATTAGCACAGTGTAAAAATCAGACTTAATTACTGCTAAATGAAACTACATGTGTTGCTGCAATCAGAGAGGAGCAATTAACAAACCTGATTCCAAAATGCAGATTAAACTCAATGCACTAATTTCAGTGGTGGGGGTTAGGCTGCTCCACACCTCTCCAGAGTGGATCCAGAGATCCGCTGGGTCACGATCACTTAATCTACTTCAGCGACTCAAATGCAGCATGAGACTAAGGGGGGGGTGACATGGGTGGTACCACCCTCCTGACAGCAGTGTCACCGCCAGGACATGGCCCCGTGCTGTCACCAGCCCCGTGCACGTCCTGCTCAGAAACTCTTCCTGCAGAGCTGAGGAAGGAGAGGGCGAGCTCAGCCTCCTCCCAGCAGGAATGCGGGAGCGGGGGCCGTGCGGGCCTCTCTCACATGATGTTTTTCTCCAGCACTCATATCAACAAGGCGCAGGCAGAGAGCCCAGGCTGAACTAAACAGCCAGCCTGACTGTCATTAAATTAGGGCAGCGTGATGTCTGCAGTATTTTAAGCTGTCTAGCCTTGGCAAAAAACAGGGTCAGGGACGAGCAGGTGGCACTTACCCACCAGGGACCTGTGTGAGTCCCCAGCAGGTGCCCATCCTCCCCCCTCCCACGGTGCCTGGCATTAGCCTCCTCAGCACTGTTTTGGGAGGCAGGAAGGATGGGGTGGGGATGGGCCACTGGCCCACCATCACTCTGGGGGCTTTGACAATCCATTTGCCCTTCCCACCCACTGGATCTCTGAATACCTGCCCAATCTGAACACCACGCAACCTCATGAAATGATGAGGCTTGCAAGGGCAGTGCCAAGACACTTGTTGCCTTCTACACTGTTCCTCCTCCCAACAGTGTCCCCAAGAGCCCTTCTCACCCCTGTGAGTGATGCTGCACTGCTGCAGCCCATGTGCCCCTGCCATGGGGACACACTTCACCTCCACCCCAAAATGCCTGGAGGTCCTCATCTGCCACTTGCTCCTGGCAGACCTGCCTCTGGCCTCACCAGCACTCAGAGCATGCCAATGGCTGTGCCAACGCTGCCAGGCGGCATCAGCACCCAGTGCTGCGCTGGGGAAGCTGGATCTGCATCCTGGCCAAACCCCTGGCAGCTGGGTAAGGGAAAAAAGCCAACCTGGGAGCAGCATCAAGGCCAGTCCCTGCAGAAGAGGGGGGGCTGCCATGCTGCAGGAGGACCTGACCCAGGGGGAGCAGCCCTGAAGGGTCAGGGACACCAGGATGCTACATGGAAGCCATCAAACACGACTTCTTCACGCTCACACAGCTCCCTAAGAAATAAAAAATAAACCCCAAACCATACAGAGCACTGAATACCTTAAAAAACTGGTTATTGCTGATCTCATTTTTTTTGTTACGAACTATATAGCAAAGCCTGAAATTTTCATGAAGATTCCTGTGTTTTTGTAAAAACTGCCAGTCAGATTATTGCGCTGAGGAGTTTTAAATTGGAAACGGATATTAATTAAAATGTGTCTGTAGGAAAATATTTACTTTGTTTATTCATTCGTTGACAGGAAATGCCTCTTATCTTTGAGTTTTCTATTTATTTCCCTAGACAGGTGGCAACGAGTAGCACTGCCTCTCAGCATGCACCCTGCCTCCCCTGAGCGCCGGACAACAGCACCTGCCTTTGTAGTTGGGAAACCACCACGACATGAAAGGGATGGAGTGAAGGGGGGAGCCTTTCTGTGTGACATTATTAATTCTGAACCACAGGGAAATGTGGTTTTCTCACTCTGTATTTCATATTCTCTTAGAGGAAAATCGTTACTTCTTGGGGCAGTCACATTTTAGATGTGCAGGTTTTTGTCTGAATTATCATTAAAATACCAGGAAGAAGTGTAATCTTTTTAGCTGACAGCAGCTACTACACAAAGACAGACTTTTAAGCCATATTTGAAAGGACACATTTGCTTCTGCTCTCATTCCAGAAGTAAATCTTTTAAACTCATGCTGGGTCTCAATTTTTGTCTTAGTTTTTAAATACACAAATTTATTTCCTATTCTGTACATTTCACTTTCATTGCTCAAAAATGCTGTAAAGACCAGTGTGCTGTGGTCATGGAATCAGAATGCCCTGGCCACAACCTGAATACCCTGGCCACAACCTGAATACCCATGCCTGACCCCAGTAGTGTCCCATCTCCTGCAATGCCTCACTGAGGAGCAGCGTGGGGTTCATCAAGGTTTGTGATCAGGGGTCAGGTTGGGAGTTTTTCTTCCCAATGCCCTCAGGGGAGCAGGGACAGGTACCCCACAGACCACCACCAGCATCTCCCAGCTATGTAGTTCGGCTTTATTCCCCACAAAGTGGGAGGTGTGGATATTTGCAGAATCGTGAAGGAGAAAACATGCAAAACAGGAAACCAGAGTCAACCCTGTCTTGGAAAAATCACACCAAAAATTTTGCACTCTGAAAACAAAGTCTAATTATTTCCACAAGATTTGGCTCACCTGACAAACGTGTTGGATTTTGATGCTACATCTAGACATTATGAGCAAGAAATGAGGTCACTTCTGTGAGGTTACTCCCATGTTCTTCTCTACAATACCATTCTTCTGTGAAGTGTAGCACATCCTGCTTTTTTGATTCCACACTAGTTGTTAGAAACATAACAGCAATTCTTCCTCTCCAAAAATAATTTCCTTCGAGAAAATACACCAATTGCATGTTTAATAGTGAAAAAGTATTCTTGGGCTTCACTTCTGAGATTGCAAACTCCTTTAATCACTACAGTTAGGCTGAGGTAATATGGGTACTAATAATTTTTACTTTTTCCTTGAGGGGATATTTAATGGAAATAACAGTAGAAGTCAATAACTAATTAACAAGCAGACAATTTGAGCTTGGTGTGATGGGGAGCCCTCTGTGCAGGAGTGTGGCCGCCCAGCAGAGGAGCGTGACCCGCCGGCAGCCTGAGACAGATGTCGTGGTGCTGTAAAAGCCCTGACACTCGCCCACGGCCACAGCACAGCCCATGGCTTTGGCCAAAACTCTCCCTACCCTGCAAACGCTCTTATAAAGGCCAGACGTGAGCCTTCCCCGCGCCCACTGGAGCTGTGGAGATTACAGGAGCAACCTCACTGCTCCTGTGAGTGGGTTTACAAATTAATGGCACCCAAATTGTTCTTGTACCACCATATAATCTGCTCTCAGAGTGGCACTGGGTCCAGCTCTTGTGCCTGGGGCTCAGGCATCTCTGGCACGTGGTTGCTGGTTTCTGCCTCCCCTCCGGTAAGATGTGTGTGAACCCCCATCTCAGTCACACACTGAAAGCACAGACACTTCATGCAAGCATCTACACCAAGGTCCAAAAAGCAGGTCCCTGAGTAGTTTGAGTTTGAGTAGCTGCTATTAGGTCTCCAAAGCTGTTTTAAGAACTTGCAAACATCTCTGGCTTCAGTACCCACATAAACTTTAAACCAATTCAAATTCAAAATAATTACTTTTCAATACCTCTCCTTAGAAACACCATCTAATGTGTCACACAAAGGAAGAACAGCAAACTCATCACCCCAGTGGACTTGGCTCCAGCCTAAAACTTTCTTGGAAAGCACAACCTGGTGATGTAATAAATAAGGTCTAATTAGCAAATTGCTCTTGTGAGGTCATTACTCCTCGAGGCACAACCCATCAGGACTCCATGGTGCCTGTACCAGGGACCTGCAGGGTCCCAGAGGAGCCCCCACACAGGGGCAATGCTGAAGTCCTCAGAAACTCAGCAGGCTATGAGAGGTTTTCCACACTGAGTCCTTGTGGGGTGCAGGAAGGCAGGGAAGACCCAGACCACCCCATTGTGCTGTCACCCACCATGACACCCAGCATTAAACCCTCCTCTCCCAGAAGGAGCCCTGGGGAGCCCACCACATCTGCTGCCTCCAGGAACCCCTGAATTTCAGACTGAGGTTCCCCAAAGCAGAGCTTTCCCTGTTATTTGGTTATTTCTACAGGGATGTTGTTTACACGATCATGTATAACTGTTGCCAGTGTTCTTCTAGTACCCAGAGGGGTTCTGGACTTTGACAAGGCATGCCCTGTCATTGGGGAAAACTGCTTGGTGTTGCCATGGGGCACTGCTTGGCACTGCATCGTTGCACAACCAAATCCATGGGAGAGTGGCTGAGAGGTGACATTGCGTTTGCATTTCGATTTGCAATGTCACCAGTGATTAGGGGGTTGAGCCCCTCTGCTACGAGGACAGGCTGAGGGAGCTGGGGTTGTTCAGCCTGGAGATGAGGCTTGACGAGGCCCTGGGCAACCTGGTCTAGTTGGGGGTGTCCCTGTGACTGCAGGGGGGTTGGACTAGATGACCTTTGAAAGCCCCTTCCAGCCCAGATGATTCTATGATTCTATGATTAGACTGACTCACAGTGCTGGGCAAGCCTGCATTTTGGAGAGGGGGAATCCTTTGCAGAAAAGTTGATTTGGGAGGGTCAGGAAACATCAGATAGGGCACAGCCAAAGCAGAAATACAGAATAATTTTGAATGGACAACATTCCTTCTGCAACAGTATAAAACCAGAACAAACAACCAAACCCAGCAAGCCGGTGTGTGCCATTGACTCTGCCCGGCCTCAGTAACGGCACTGACCACTGGCTTCACCTGACTCCGCACGGAGCTTCTCTCTGTGCTGCTGGAGTTGGGCAGCATTGATCACCCTCAGAGATTCTGAAGTAAATACATCTGTCCGGAGAAGTTTCATAAATGCAGTTGCTCTGGGAAAGTCTTAAAACGAAGCTGCGCCAGCCTGCTGGGTCTGTTTATTCTTGCTATTTTTATACCACTGCGGTAGCACAACCCGAGTTACCGACCACTTGCTCCACCACTCTGAGCGTGTTTATACAAGAACTACTGCTCACAAAAGCAAAGGGGAAAGCTTCTGGTTCTTCATCAATCCACCAACACCACACCATTAAAATATCACCATAGAAGTCCAGGGGCAGAGGAGAACCAAGAGCACCACTCTGCTACTCTCTGTGCATGGAGACATTACTGGAACAAAACCTGTCTCTTTCCCCGAGGTCCCTGGAACAAATCCTGAGCTCTCCCCCAAGTTCCCAGCCAGGCCCTGTCACAGGCAGAGCTTCAGTGAGGAGTGTGGAGCCCTTTGTGGTACAGAGGGGATACCAATAGACACCGGTGCTGGAATGGCACACTCGCCCAACCATGGGCTTCAGAGCTAAGACACTCACCTGCAATCCCTGGAGCACCACCCCACCGTGACCACAGCTACCTACCCTCACTCCCCTTAGCTAAGAAATTTTTTTAAAATAGGCACTGTCACCTATAAATACAACACAAGTACAAGACTGATGCAACACCACATGATGACAGAAGGTTGAAGGGGGATTCTGCTCCTCTACTGCACTCTGGTGAGATCCCTCTGCACTGTGTCCAGCTTTGGGGGTCCCAACAGAAGGACATGGAGCTGTTGGAGCAGATCCAGAGGAGACCATGAAGATGATCAGAGGGCTGGAGGTCAGGGAATTGTGGATGTCCCATCCCTGGAGGTGTTCAAGGCCAGGTTGGATGGGGCTTGGGGCAACTTGGTCTGGTGGGATGTGTCCCTGCCCATGGCAGGGGAGTTGGAACTGGATCATCTTTATGGTCCCTTCCAAACCAAACCATTCTGAGATTTTATGATTCTAACTGTCTTGGTTTGAAGAGAGCATCTTCCATTCATTTAGTGGTCAGCCCAGTCCAAACCATGACAAACAACCTTTCAATAAAATTTTTAGCATGCACCGCTGCTCAGGATGTCCTGGAACCAAATAAATTCTCCAATTAAAAACTGTTGCTTAGCAACACAGATGCAGGAAGGAAAAGCGGGGTGCACATGCTGGCTGGCCTCTGCGCTGGGGGGGCACAGCCCACAGCTGATGTTGGACTCCCGCCTCAGTGGAGGTGTCCGTAGGACACCTTGTGTGTAACAGGTAAAACCAGCCCCCCAGTGCCACAAGAAAACACAAACTGCAGCCAAACTCTGCTCTCGCTTATTTCAAAATAAAACTGAAGTGAAAGCCCCGTGGAGTTGCTCCGGCTTTTGAGCAAACATTTTTTCCTCAGGTGGCCTTGTGAAATTATGGTTAAATATGGGATCCTGCACGCAGCATTGCTGTCATTGTCACTACTGTTAAATCAATGAGACAACCTCCACGCCACAGGATGCAAAGAAACTGGATTTTAAACATAAAAGCATGGACCAGAAGAAGGCTGTAATCTTTGCTGACAGACTTCAGCAGTTACCATGGCCTTTAACCATCTGCAGTGTTACACTGGACTCAGCAACGCATTTCTGTGCCATTGGAGTTACTCAATCCTGTTTTTAAAGTTCAGATATCATCTAATATTTGACAGGCTACCTTCTAAAAATAAAAGAAAAAGCTTCTGTGGCCAGCAGACACTCCTAGGAGAGCTGCACATCCCAACTGCACTGCAGGAACATTTACTGCCTCATCGCTATTGAACAATTATTAATGAAATAATAATTAAACATAATTAAATCAATCACTTTTGGGCACTCCCAATGCGCCACAACACAGAATGGCAGTAGCCACAGATGAGGATGCTCCTCTTGGCCAGGGGCTCTGCTGGTACCTGACCTACTTGCCTCCACACGAGCCAGAGCCAGCAAACCAGCAGCCACGCTGAACAGCGCAGCTGTAACAGATTAGAGAGTTCTGATCCAAAACAAACATGGAAACACCTCCCTCTTTTAGGGAGTATAAATTCCTTCCGACAGCAGAGAGCTCGGTGTGTTAAAACCCAAGCAGGAAGATGGCTGTTACGTAAAATCTGAATATTGCCTGTAAATGGTAAAACTATTTATACCGATGCTCATGTGTTCTACAGGAAAACATTTAGCTACACGTAAGCTATGGTTTGCTTTTTAAAAATAAACTGTTTGCACTCGCTTTGTTGTAGTAGCTGGCATGCCAAGCATACATTCAGAGAAATTTTTTTTCATATTGAACAAAAAGAGTTACTGGGCTTTTTTTACTGACCTGAAGCACACAAACTGCAGCGGCTGGGCTTAGGGCTCTGAAGCCAGGCAACAACTGGAGGCAGGACTGGGATGGGTGAGGAACTACACAAGGCTGATGCCCAGCCTGTTTCAAGGAGTCTCTGCACCCCAGCAGGCTCTTTCCACATAGGATAACTGCATTCCTGGCACTATTGTTGCTGGGCCATCCTGCAAGCAAGTGTGCCAGTCCAGCTGCCTGTGACCAATATATAAGAATCAGGAGACACAAACACCCCAACTTCACCCCCCACCCCCTCCCCGGCCTTGAAATATCATAGAATCATATGGGGTTGGAAGAGACCTCTGGAGATCATCCAGTCCAACCCCACCTCCCGCCAGAGCGGGTCTACCCAGAGCAAGTTGCACAGGAACTTGTCCAGGCGGGTTTTGAATGTCTCCAGAGAAGCTGACTCCACCACCTCTCTGGGCAGCCTGTTCCAGTGCTCACCACTCTCACAGTAAAGAAGTTCTTCCTCATGTTTAGGGGGAAAAACAAGTAGGGTGAAAAAATTAGGGGGGAAAAAATATACATTTTCCTCTTGAGTACAGAGAGCAGCCCAGTGATGTGCAGTCCTCTACTGAGGACTGGCCTGGAGGCCAGCAGCCTTCAGACCTCATCTGTGTCCCCAGTTACCACCGCCACACTTTGATCTGCCCAAGCACAGTTCTCTGGTCATCATGCTGTGACATGTGACATAAGTGACAACCTAATTACCCCTCCCTGCCAGTCCCACCTCCAGTGGCCACGGAGGCAAGGGGGCTGCTGCCGGCCCGAGCTTTAGAATACTAGTCTCAAAATAACTAAAGAAATTTATAAGTAAGGTAGAATCCAACCCACAAACCAAGCATAGAGCTGCAGTAGTCGAGGTGGACCCTTCCTGCAGCTGTGGGGTGTGAGTGCTCAGGTCTGATGGCAGCCTGGGGACGGGAGGGTGCCGAGCCAGTATGGCCCCACAGAGCCCGGAAGCCACGACACCCACGGCAGAGTCCCTGCTCGCAGAGGGAAAGCAGCAGAAAATGTGATAAGGTGTTGATTAAACAGCAGCGGACAAGAATAAATATTGACAACAACTGCTGAATTTCCATTAAACAAAGGATTTCACACACACGCAGCAGCCAGCCACAGCTGAATATCTCCATTTGTAATAATGATTACAAAATGCTGAGGAGTGTGGCACTGAGTGCACGGTCACAGCACCCAGTGACACCAGGAGAGTGGCTGTATCCCCACCACACGTGTGCCCAGACAAGGTTGGGATGCACAGGCCATCAGCATTGCCAACCCAGTGCGACCCTGGGGCACTGGGTGCAAAAAGTGTCCCACTGCCCTCACCTCACCCCAGCAACTCCAAATAACAGACATTAGTAAATTATGAATTTTATATTGCTTTAAGTTAATCATAAGCGGAAAGAAGAAACAACTACAGGGAATCACTGGAAGCTGTCACCCACATGCCTTCTCCCCTTCCTAATTAACTGCAGCATTTTTTCTTCATTAATATTCCCACAAACTTCAATTTGTTGTTTTACACTTGTGTTATGTATCCAATTAGATTACGTCTCACCATTTAATAATAATAATAAAACCCAAGATAATGACTTCCATAGCATTTACATAAATCAAATTCTTGAAGACACCAAGGCGCTACAGACCACACATTTCCCCCCGATGTCCCTGCCCCACGTGAGAGCTTCGGGAGGTGTCACAGGCACTGTCAGGAGCGAGGATGGTGTCACTGCTGAAATTCAGGCAGACAGGGACAGAAAAATAAACAATAAAAAAATCTGTCTCTCCCTCACCATTTCATGACACTCTTACAAACCAGTGCCTGATCCACTGCCTGCTGATTTTTGGGAAGCTGACACCAGCCCCAAGGGAGGTGCGGGGACTCTGGGGACACACGCATCTTGCAGCACGGAAGATGAAATACATCACAAGCAGCACCCTGCACGCCCCACATCGGTGACCATCAATGAAGTTCTCACGGAGAACACATTTTTAATGAATAGCAACAATAAAAGGATAAAAATCATCAGGATAACTTTCCAGAGCCTTCAGTTCAGCCTAAACATGTCTCCCCTTTAAGGCTTTCTGCTGGACTGCAATAGCTGCCAAGTGTTAGCAAAGAAAAGTATTTTTAACAACAACAAAAACCGCCCTGGCTTTTATTAGGTATCTGAAATATGCATTTATTCAGACCTTAAATACAGGTCTTGGGGAGCATATTTGTAGTGGTGAACGTGACAATGTCACAAGAGCGGTGTCACAGCCAACAGTGCCAGCAGCATCAACACTTTTCCTTGTTTGTGTTCCAACCAGTCTCCTCTGCAAAGCCCCAAACCAGCCAGTTCATGATGTCAGCAAGACTCAACATAATTTTGCTTTTAACAGGTCTTCACCTTCCTCCATTTAACAGGAGGCTTTATGCTGAAGTCCCTGCAGAGCAGGCTCCCAAGCACCCTGGGGAGCACCCCATCACCATTTCCCCCGCAGCAAACCAGTGCAAGTAAATTCAACTATCTCATTTCTGACTATAAACGTATCTACTAAACCTACTAAAGGTCTTGTAGTAGAAAGCAAACAAATATTTTCTGCTTTTAAAGCATTCTAAACACTTAAGATATACACTGAGTACATTTGGTTAACTCCTGTTTCCAGGAATACCAATCAAAGCTCAGCCATGCTCTGGAAAAGAGTTTAACTTTGGTTTCAATCCTGCTATTTCTCTAAGTCCTTAACCTTAACTGTCTTGCCTCCTGCCACATCCCCACTGTCCTCCTGGGGTTCACCCTCTGGTGCAGATGCCCAGCTTTGCAGGAGCCTCTTCGGCCCAAACAGAACCCCTCTTAGCACAGAGCTGCCTTCCTTGGGGCTGAGGAGGAGGAGGCAGCCCAGGATCTGAACAGGCTTACAGATCTGCCCCTTACAGCTTCACACTTCATCACAGCCACTGGGCCAGGGGACACCTTCACTCTGTCTCTGATAAGTCCAGCCATAATGCGTATGCTGTGCTGCAGCTAATTCAAATGCATTATTTTGATTTATTCAACTAAATCAAGTCATCAGTAGATGAGCAGAATTATTTCCAGATTTGCTTCACTGATTTATTTCTTTATCATATATTTCTTTCTAAAGTTTTATGGCTATTTAATGCAGAAAGGAAGAAAAAAACAATGAGAGGCCTTTTTCAGTTATTCCTGGTAACTTTGGGAGTTCTTTGCCAAAGTCTGCACTACTAGAATAAGTACAAAACAAGTATTTCACAACTCAACCCCACAGAGACAGTGCCTAACAGGAGCCGGTGGCCATCACTGCCAGTGCTGCCGGGGATGTGCCCAGGTGTCCCGACAGCAGCAGCCCCCATGTCCCCTCCTCACTCAGGCTGTGACACTCTGCTTCCCCACCCCGATGGCTCTGGCCCCCTGCAGGCACCTACTGGGTCTTTACAAAAGGAGAAATCTGACTCATTTGAAATTGCTAAGACACTTCAACTTTTTTTGGCGTGATGTTATCTTGGTCATAATAATTAAATTGATTCGGTGACAAGTTTTATATTTTTTAATTATCTTTGTGCATCTTTTCATATCCAGTGTTTTATCCAGCCATAAAACACACTGAAGTGACCACTTAATGACGTCTGTGTGTGTGCCTTGTAGATAAAAGTCACAAACCCTGTAATTTATCACTTTGGCTTATAACGCTAATGGCACTTGTACAGGAAGAATCGCAGAGGAGGTGTCCTATTGCTGTGAAATTCAACAGGCTTAAAAAAGACGAAAGAAAACCCCAAAGAATAAGTAGACTGCCAGCATGGACCCAGAAGAAAAGAAAAGACCACAGTGGCGAAACGGCCCTGTTTCTGGTCTGCCATAGCTGCCTGGATTTTGCTGGGAGAGATCAATGCTCCAGCCAGACCATGCAGAGGGACTGAGGCAGGGGATGTGCTCCAAGACTTCCCCAAGTCCCTTCCCCGGCCAGTGGCATGGGATGGATGCACTTTCTCCTCCAGCCAGGCCAAGGCTCACCTTGTATAACCCTGAGCAGGAGCAGACAGGGAGAAACAAGAGGAAGAGCAGAAGGCCAAGTGCAAGGTCCTGCACGTGGGTCAGGGCAGCCCCACGCACAAATTCCAGCTGGGTAGAGAATGGATTGAGAGCGGCCTTAAGGAGAAGGGCCTTGGGATGTTGGTGAATGAGAGGCTCAACATGAGCTAACAATGTGTGCTTGCAGCCTAGAAAGCCAACAACATCCTGGGCTGAATCCCCAGCAACGTGGCCAGCAGTGAGACCCCTCTGCAGTGCTGCGTCCAGCTCTGGGGCCCCCAACATCAGAAGGTCATGGACCTGTTGGAGCAGGTCCAGAGGAGGCAACAAAGATGATCAGAGGGCTGGAGCACCTCTCTTTTGAGGACAGGCTGAGAGTTGGGAGGTATACAAGGCCAGGTTGGATGGGGCTCTGAGCCACCTGGTCTAGTAGAAGGTGTCCCTGCTCATGGCAAGGAGGTTGGAACCAACCCAAACCATTCTATGATTCTATAATTCCCAGCTCCAAGAACAGCGGCATGGTCATGGTGATGTGGATTGGAATGTTCACACATGCACCACCTTGCTTTGCAACCTCCTCCTCCCGTGCAGCACTCACAATGGTGTTATCAAAACATCTGTCCAGCTCAAGTCAATGTGTAACCTGGAGGTAAGGTGGCCACTGGAGACTCTACCAAACCACCTCAAATCTTTGTTGTGTAACAGCCACTGGCAAAGGCATCGATAGCTTAAGGAAATATAAATGTGTTTCTCATCCTTTAATACTATTTGGCATTGGTATTCATTCTGCTACAAATATTTGTATATCTACATGTCTCTGTATATACACATTGTATGTATCAAAGTATCAATATTTATATTTACAGCACTGCCAGTCGCAAGACACACAAACTCTACAGACTGAGACTGAGTAACCCTGGATTTCTCACCAAGTAACTTTCCCTTTGTCCCCCAACCTGCAGGACATCAGGGAACTGCATTTTCCCAGGCCTATAGAGGGAAACCAGATGCCCCCCAAATGCCCCCTGGATTATCTCCCAGGGGCTGCACACGGATAATGAGTGTGACAAAGTGCAAAACATTTCTAGCAAGGACTTAAGAAACTGCTCTCTCTGAACTCCTGAAGCCATAAAATCCTGTTAGAGCAATCTCTAGTAATCCACATGATCCTTACTCAAGCATGTAATAACTAACATTTTAAGAGTAAAATGAATGACTTTATATAAAGACCAAGTAAAACGCAGGCAAGATTTAACCTATTTATCATTACAGCTTCATGCGGTGCCAACCAGCAAGTGGCTGTGAACAAAGCAGTGCTGTATAAAGCCTCGCCAGCTGCAGGTACTGAGGATTACTTTTATCAACATTTCTGTTCACAGTGTATAATCTCCCTGCAAATGACTCGGTCTGAAAAACAGTCCCTTTGCCATGTAGTCTCTGCTCTTAGGATCTCAGTAGTTCCAAGTAAATTATTAAAATGAGCAGCAAGCTAAAGATCCATTGGGTTCCACTACAACTGTTTAATGGATATACTGCAGCATAATTAATATTTAATAATATTTTCTGGCTTCCTATTTGTTCTGGTGTGGTATGACAGAAAACAGGCAAGTTGTCAAACACTGCATCCACACTGGGGGAACAAACAAAAAGGACATAGAGCAGAGCTGCTGAAAAGGGGGGTGACACCGTGGGTGTTATCATATACTTTTTACCTAGTTCATGTATTTTAAAATTGTTTAAAAACCTGCCCTGGCTGTCTGCAGGGCTGTTCCCACCATCCCAGCCCTGACTCTGTCACTGTCACCCAGGACATTTGCTTTGTGCTGCCTCCAGCACCTGCTCTCATGCTCTTTATGGCTCCCTTGATTCAAGCATGCTTTTCTTATTAGATAGCAAATATAACTTTTAAGGTAGATATAGACACATGTAAAATACCAAAAAAACCCCCAAACCCGACACAGATGTAACTATTTTCATTTGGTTTTGCAGCTCGCTGACATTTTAAGTCTTTTCTACCTGGTGAGAAAGGGGAGGTGGTTGGCATGGTGATCTAAATTGGATAATTAGTGTCCTCACCCAAGAGTAAATATGCAGCAGAGTTCTCCATTATAGGTGCTATATTTAGAACTGAATTGCTACAGTTTAAAAATAAAATCTTGCTTTTGTGATTTCAAGAGAGAGAATCTGCCATCACCTGTTGCTTGTATCTGTGAGCAGGGAGGGATCTGAGGCCAAGCACAGAGCTCACCAGCTGTGCCTCTGTGGCCACACTGACACCAACCTGATGCTCGGTTATAAAGCTCTTTCCTAAATTGTGCAGGGATGACATCGAGCACTCCTACAGCATTTTTGTAATAAATCTAACCTGGACCATACAGACCAAACAAAGCAAACACGGGGCACAAGAGGGGACAAGGCACCATCGTTGTGCTGGTCTGAGCATGGGAGCGAGCCCAGTGGGGGACACCCGCTGCAGGAGGGACCTGGCACCCCAGAAGGCTGTGTTTCGCTCCCACTGATACCTGTGGTTGCAGCATGTCCCCAGCCTGGCATCCCCCAGCTCCATGACACAGAGATGGGAACAGCACTCCCAGCCCATGCCTGGATGTCGCCAGAGGCCAAAGGGTCCTTCCAAGCCATGCCCAGGGAGCTCGGGGTGAGCTCCAGAACAAAGACCAGGAGGGGAGAAGGGGAACATCTCTTCTCCTCCTATGAAATCCTTTACTTCTAAAGAGGAAGAGCACGTTTCCCTCCCTAAGCTCTGGTGAGGCTTTACAGTAGCGATACACCATGGCATTGCAATTACAGTGTCTGAGACGTGAGCAACGTTAAACAGATTCCAGCTGCAAACTGCCACGCTTCTTTCTAAACAGCAGTGATTTGATCAGCAATTCACAATATATACGCTGAAAACCCAAAAATATCCTTTAAAAATGATACAAAATATTTTCAGAAAATTTCGCTTTAATTATACATGAGATTAATTTCCCTCTTTAAGCCCTGCATCTCATTTCCAGCACGTTGGTCCAACAGCTTTCCACAGCACGGTAGCTGCACACACAGCTGTGCCTGCCTGCACTTCCACCGCTTCTGCCCTTTTTTTTTTTAATAATAGTAATATGAAGGCAGTTCTTTACATAATGCCGGAAGCAGCAGAAGCCAGTGAATGCTCAGCCATACAGCAGCATCTGGAGCTGCCCACACTACACCTCTCCACCACTGCTGAAATATATCCCTGTTTTTCAAGGTATAAAACTGGCAGAGCGCTGTAGACCTGTGGGACTAATTTAAAAACAAAGATAAAACCAAGAGCTGATAACAGGCTGCTACAACACCCAGACGAGATGCAGTGTGGAGATACGTTTGGAAAAGAAAAGCCTGGATGCAGGTATTCAGAGTATAACCATGAAGATGCTGCAAAGGGGAGCCAGGCTGAGACAGTCAACGGTGACAAGAAGGACGTTCCCCAGCATCTCTCTCCTGCATTAAACTTATCTCACACACTTTGTTTGGATATCAGAAATCTTCATTGCTATAAACATCTTCTGTAACATCCTACGCTCATCAGACTTACTCTGAAGGCTCATTCTGTATTAAGAAGTGATCCCTACAAACTTCCATGCAGCGTTACCTGCTACAAGGCACATAACTTCTGCTACTCTCTTTTTGCAGGGGTGGTGTTTAATCTCTCCTGAAATCCCTTGGGGTCCCTTCCAGGGTTAGGTTTTAAGCAAATCGGCATGTTGTATTACACAAGTAGTGAAACCTGGGAGGTCTCTTGTCTACCTCCATCTAATTAATTAATTCTTGGCTGTTGAGGGACGAAGTCCCAGGTGAAACGAGGACACAGACTGCAATGATCTGCTGTGCTGGGCAAGACGTCAGTGGCTGCACAGGCTGCCAACACTGTGCAGCCTCTTCTCACATTTATAGTTAAGGTCATTGCTGAATAACAGAAAAAATTAACGTCATATCAATAAATTTTTCTCCACTTTCCAACAGTACACCAACGGCCCTCCTTTAGCAATCTGAAGGTCAATTGCGGTCATTATTTTTTGTCTGGATTTTTATTGAAAAGAGGATGGTTTAAAAGCACCAGCAAAACCTGCATCCCCACACCATCACTGCTGGAACCCCAACCTGAAAATGCCAATGCATTGACACATCTGGGGTTCTTACTGACATTGTTTACACAGCAGTTATACATTGCTCTATTTTCTTGCTTTGCAGATGGGAGTTTTTAGGCCTTGCTATCCCTTTTGTAGTATTTTTCCTTGTTCTTAGCAAATATAATATCTCAACACATTATTTTAAGTACAATTGGAAGGAATTTGTCAGGTAAATAGTTTACTGATCGAAAAATAATGACTTTGGATTGCCTATTTCTAAATTTTACCAAAAATAACCTAACAACATCTGTGGGGAAAAAGTAATTGGTAAATTACTGCTTTATTCACATAAAGTTAAATGAAAAATTCTCATTGAAATATGGAAAACTATTAATTTCAAAATAACATTTGACTTTGCAACTTAACTAAGCACAAGTGAAGCAAAGCTTTCAGAATTTGTATTCCAAATTGCATCTGAATAGAGAACCCCACTACTTGCTTTCTGATGGTAAGACCTCCCAGCAGCACTGCTGCTCTCCCACCCCACCCCACTCCATGGGCCCTACACGGCCACTCCACTGTGGGTCCCATGTCTGTGCTGAGCATCTCCACCCACCCTAGCCTATTTGTGGGGCACCCTTAAGTGCTTTTGATTTCTTCTCCTGGCAAAGCCTCTCTCTCAACCAGATTTTTTCCCCAAGCAAACCCAAACACACAATGTTCAGGTCCAATTCTGCAGCAGAACTATCCTACTACAGCCCAAGTTGCCCAAGCCAGAGGTGAATGGACCCACCAAAGGGTTAATTAGAGGCTGGTAATACCAGAACTGTGCTTCCTGCCCCAAAACACAGCCAGCCCTGCTCTAACATCTCTTTTGTGACAGGAGAGACCCACCAACTTGGGATCAAAGGAGCACTGGACCAGGTCAGGTCCCCTCTGGGGATGATCCAACCCCAAACCTTAACAGCAATTAGTGAAAACTGCAGGCTTTCAGTGTCCTACAGGAGATACTCGATATTTGGCAAGACTTTGCTGCCATCAGTCCTGCTGGTCTCCCTCCTTTGGAAGGAACTACACTGGGCAGGGGCTAATTTCAGCTGATTTTGGAATCTCAAAGCTGTGCTTGAAAAATTTTCTTACATTCATGTCAAATGCTGAAAACTCCAAAATTTAAAATCTCTCTCATCTAAATGGTCATGATGAGGTCTAAAAGGCAGATGAGGTCTCAGCTAGGAGGACCAGTGAGCAGGCAGATGCCTGAGAATGCACCAACAGCAAAGAGCTAAATGATGTCTTCTCCCTGCTGATACCTGTCCTCTCCCCCTAAATCAATCATATCTGCTATTTTTACCTGGAAAAGTGAATAGCTGCTTTCTCTCAGACTCCTTTGGCCACAAAATCACTCATACACTAAAATCCTCATAAACCACTCAAAAACCACAAAACCCCAGACGAAAACAGCAGTGCAAGGTAGTTTACTTCCATCCCCAAATATTAATGAACTCAATCTCTGACCTGCAGAAATCCTGCTGCATTTGACAGACAATATACTTACTCAGACCTGCACAACCAGGCTCACCACTAAGAACTTTTTTCCCTAAGCTTATAAAGGATCGCCATTTTGAATTACCAGCATGAGAAAAATGACTTTGAGTCTCTTTCAGTAACGTCACACTGAAACCTCCGCTCAGCCACCAGCTCTGCTTCTCTGTGCAGCTCTGCAAGAGCTGGGCAGCATTTTTAGTCAAACCAGGCAAATTAAATCCAGTGCATTTTGTTTGCTGGGAAATCCCACTAACTGCAGGGCACGGCTCTGCATTGAAAGTCGCTGAAAGAGGCATGGAGAAGTGACCTGATTTTCAGGAATGCAAATAACTTTCTGGCCTCTGACTCCTCCATGCCTGGGACGTTTTACAATACAGTAAACTTTCTTAGATAGAAACATATTGCTTCAATAACATCCAAACCTTTCTACTTAATTACTGCACATACCCGGGACTGCCAAAATAAACTGAGAGCAGTAGCTATGGAGGGGAAGGTGGAAGAGATGTCAGGGGACGGTGACAGAGACTCTCTTGGGCATTTCAGCAAATAACTACATTTTCACAGCTGCAGGGACACCTATGTGGGTGCCACTCCAGCAGAGGTGTGTTATGGCAGAAGACAGGCTGCCTTTGGCAGCTGACACCAAATTCTGCTCTTGTCAACTGAAAACTTAACAGTTCTGGCCCTTTTTGTACAGTTTGCTTATACAGTAAACAAGTTAAGGCACTTGAGTCTGCTCAGGAATAAAAAAAAAAAAAAAAAGGAGAGACTGACAGTGCAGCATAACTCCAAGGGCGGTGAGACTTGGCCCAGGTTGCCCAGAGAAGCTGTGGATACCCCATCCCTGGAGGTGTTCAAGGCCAGGCTGGATGGGGCTCTGAGAAACCTGATCTAGTAGGAGGTGTTGCTCTCCATGGCAGGGAGGTTGCAACTAGATGATCTTTAAGGTTCCTTCCAACCCAAACCATTCTATGATTCCATGAATCTATGAAATATCACACACAAGGAAGGCCTATGAGGGAGGCATGGCTCACATTTATCCCTAATTGCAATAGATTTCAAAACAAGTTTAGTCTAAGTCTAATGTCACTACTCCACAAAGCATTAAGCCTGGAGATGTAATTTCCATGGAGGCTTCAGCTCTGAGGTACATGAGGATGCCAGGGCTGACGGATGGGTCCTGGTGGGCACTGCTCAGGGCATCCTCTACCACCTTTCTTTGCCCAGTTGCCAAACATCCAGCTAATCAGTACCAAGCACGAGACAGACTTCAGCAAGTCAGCACAGGACAACGAAATAGCACAACAGAGACTTAACCTACAGGGTTGTTTAAAAAGAAACACAAAAGAGAATTGAAAAACTTCACAATGCATAGAAAAGGAAAGGAAAGCACATAGAAAAGGAAGTGTGAAAGCCCTGAGAGCTTACAGAAATGAGACGCAACATGCCAGTGGACAACTCTCTTCCAGACAGCATCACTGCTACAACCAAAAGGACAAAACCACAAATTTCTTGAGTAAAGCAGAAAATACTTCTGTCCAACAAGAACTTCATAAACGAAAATGCTGACCAATTTCTGTTGTGAAAGAAACAAAAAAAAATAATCAGGAGATCTTTAATAATTTTTAAGAAAAAATTGTACCTTTTTTCCACAATAGAGAACTCAGTGAAGCCTTCAGCTCTTGACAAGGCAGTGATTTCCAACAAAACACATCTTTAAAAAACAACCAGCAGCCCCTCTGCAGTCTACTCATTCCTGAGACTGATGGCAGAAAGGAGAGTTGTCAGCAGCAGCTCAACAGCCAGGCTGATGCACAGGTGCCTGCCAACCCCAGGAACAGGCATGTGCTCCTGTACCCCAACAGCCCCCCCCGGCACAGAGTCCCCCCACCTTGTCTCCAAAGGATACTGGGCATCACCATCGCCAGCCTGAGGTGCAGCCACTCATGTGACCCCAGTTCTGGCACCCCTGTGTGTCCCACAGTCCAGTGGCCACAGACTGCTGGAGCCCACAGACATGTAGCTGCAGTGGCAGGTACACATACTGTGACAAAACAGGTATTTTACTGCATCCCTGGGATAGGAGCAAGAAGAATCCAGAGCAAACAGTTGGTCTGCATATCTAACCAAGCCCAGAAGTGCCAGCATCAGATTATTATTTATTGCAGTGATGGAGCTGAAGCTGTCAGAACCGGCTGTAAGCAGAAGTTCACTGAACAAAACGGTAATTAATGGGCAATCAAGGGCAGCTGTCCAAGGGTCAGTGTGAAAGCACATCTCACCATGCTGCCTGGTGCTGCAATTAGACAACTACAAAGTTTCCCGTAGCTTGACATTACTACACTTAAGTTATGAATGGCAAGGAAATTTTGCAAGACATAATCAGTAGTTCAAGAGGAATTAATGAACCCAGGAACATGCACCTATGAGTAAGGACAACACATGGACCTCTAGGTTAAAAGCCTCCAAAGAACAGCAACCACTCCTGACACCTGGTGTGCCACCCACTGATGGGGCACTACCACGTCCCCACATCTTCCCTCTTGATTTCTGTTGGCTGGCAATTAAATACCCCCGTACCTTTGATATTTTTCTTTGAAAGCTTAATTGCATCTTTTTTGAAATGAAAATCAAAGAAAAATCATTACAGATAAAGATTAGGCTGACAGAAAATTAGACTTGCATTTTTCCTTAATTGCACAAGACAGAACACACACTGCTGTTCTTTTTTTTTCCTCTCTACTGCATCATAATTGCAATATAAGTAAAATTGTTAGCTTTGGCCCCTGTCACAGCCACAAAGCCACTTTCCATCATTTTGGTTGATGGTTGGACTTGATGATCTTAAAGGTCCCTCCCAAACTAGGTGATTCTGTGATTTTATGAAATTTATATTCTACCAAATTATGAAATCTTTATCTCTTAGAGTTAGACTGATTACTAGCAATCATATATAAGTTTTATGTAATGGAATAGTAAACACACTTCAAAAGGAAACAGGGAAAGGGCTGGCTATATGGCACACAACCCTCATCAAAACTTCTCTGATTAAAAAAAAATAATAATCTTTCACAGGCTAAAGCAGGTGATACTTTCTGTTGCTCTTCACAACTCCTTCTCACTCTCCTTAGTGCCTACTGGGTGTGGAAGGAAAAGAGGTGTTTGAAGAGCAGAGGATTTGGTGGAAAAGAGAGATCACACGTGAAATTTGTCAGACAGCAGGTGCTGAAACACAGGGGAGATGTAGTAAGTTGAATTTTTAAGAGACCTGAAGACCAGATCTACAAAAGGTGCCAAGAACAGCTGGTGACAGAAAAAGATGCCTTCAGGACAGGTCAGCAAAGCTCTGGAGAACCATCAAAATCAATGCCATTACAAAAAAAAAAGGGACTGGAAACAGAAAAGAAAATATAAACAAATGGTTTTGATAGGTAAGACAAAAAAGCATGAGGAAAAAGCACTGAGAGAGTACACCATCACAAGGCAGGTGAGTGGAGAGGAGAGAGGTGAAGAAGAACTAAAGAGGAGGAGAACAAAAGGCTCTGCAAAGGGAAGACTGCAAAGCCCAGAGGCTTGGGCTCTGCCCACAAACCACAACAGCACCTGAGAGGCAGGGTGGGAAACCCACCTCTCTGGACCCAAGGCACTTGGTAACAGCTCACATACCATGTGTCCTGACTGTGCCTGTGGCCACAGCCCAATTCCCCATGTTGTCCATCTTCCTTCAAATTGTCCCCAGGCCAGCGCTCTCTGCTTATTAATACTCACTCATTACCCATGTTCCTTACCTTCAACAATGAGCAGAAGGCTGCCTCTCGCTCTGGTAAAGACCCAGAAGACACCCATAATTCACGTCTGGGTGCCTGCAATACGAGGAGCTGCAGAGAACGCCGAGTCAGCACCTGTGGGCAGCCCGGGGCAGCAGTGGGAGTCTGGCCAGGGCAGCTTCAGAAGCAGCCCCCCTGCCAAACTTTGGCCAGTGCCAAAGCACTCGCAGCACCAGGTACGCGCGGGCAGCTATTTATATGGTTGCAAATAAACAACAAGGACTTGCACAGATACCTTTTATAGTCAAAGAAGAGGTGTCTCCTTCCACAGGCATCTAAGGGCTGCGTAGATGGCCCTTTGGCCAAAGCACCCAGGGCAACTGCCAGCACTTGCCTGAGCCACAGAGGGCTTAGCAACCAGCATGGTGCCCAACAGTGCTCTTCACTGGCCATGGAGAGAGCCTGTCCAGTGCTAATGATGTATCTGTGTAAGTAAAACTGGGATAACATTAAATCAAAAATACGGGCTCCAGTACAACCACTTACAGCACATTAAAGCCTTGCCTGCTCTTGTAGAAGAAAATCTCTAGAAGTGATGAGGAGTGTTTTCGTCTATGGTCATTGTTCATCACCATAAAACTCATGGAGCTTAATTAGGAAAGGGTACTGCTCCATATCATTTAGTAATTGACAGAATTCAACAAGTGCAAATTAAAACAATTAAAATTAATACATTTTAGGGTGGTACAGTGCCATCAAAACAAAACAACCAAAAGAAACAAGAAAAAATAAAGGAAAGGGAAGGGGAGATGCTCTCCCCAGCACAGACAGCTGCAGTCTGTAGGTGATTAAGTGTTTTAATTCTACATAAGAGAAACTTATGTATTCTACATAATTCTACATAAGTGGAAACTATTTTCCACTCTGATATTTTTCATGCCGAGTTTCTGCTGAGCGCTATTCATTTTCTACCAGCTTTATCCCTATTACTGCTTAGAAAATGTTTCTCTGAAGGAAAGCAAGATGTTAACCCTGTCCGAAGGGAGCATATGGCCACAGTGTCCCGCAGCGCAGCCGTGGGAGCAGGCAGGGGAGGTCACTCAGCTGCACCAACTTTGCAAAACAGACTCTTTTCCTTCCATTTAACTGTGCCAGCAACACTTCAAAAATTACTAGTTAAAGAAATTGGGTATAAATTTCAGATTTTTTATAAACTTGTTGATTTTCAAGAAGGCTGAGTGCTTTGTATTCCTTGCAGTTTGTTGAAAGGCCAGTGTAATTAGCAGTGTCCCAAGCACAAACACCAGCAGAACTGGCAGTGTCTCGGGCAGGACAAGCCTGTCTTACTGCAGGACCTCTGGACCCCGGCACTCGGATGCCCGAGAGGCAGCAACATTGCCTGGCAGCCAGCAGCCCCTCCTGGGGCACCGACACCCCACCACAGCCTGCTGGCGCCCATCCTGCCTTCCAAAAATCAGGGGAAACGCCTCAAGTTGTTTCTAAATGCTCGGGATGTCTGAGTAAGCCCTCGGTGGCAGAGCAAGGCGAGGCCCTGAGTCAGTTACGCATGGCCACCCCTAATACACAAAAATAACTTGTTTATTCCTCCTGATGTGTTATTTTTACCCGGACAGCTCTGGGTAGCTGTGGAGGTTCCCTGCCATCGGTCCCAGTGAAGGCAGGTGGCAGGGGCCGGGTGCATGAACCCCACAGGAGTGGGGATGTCCCCGGCCGACCCACCTGGGTGCAGAGAAGTGCCCTGCAGGACTAGGAGAGCTCATACCTGGAGGGTGGGTGAGAAACACCTTCAGCTACTGCCCGCACTGCCAGATGGGCTGGGCACCCAGGGCATACCACGTCCTCCTCCTCCTCTGCCCTTGAGCTCCAGAAGGAAGCCTGCTGGCACCTGCACTGCTGCTGCCGGAGGCGAAACGTTTGATTTCCAGTTGTCTGGAGGAAAGCCCTTCTAAATCACAGTGTGCCCACAATTTCTGATGAGGCAGAAACAATTCCTTCATACACTTACATTTATCAGCTCAGGATAGATGAGGACAACTTAACGATGCCCGCTCTGGCTGCACCCATACCCGTGCTTAATGGAATAACCAAAGTGCAATTTTCCCTTCTGCAGACTGACCGTTGGTTCACAGGGCAGCCCAGGAGTAACTAGTTCATAGAATGGTTAGAATCAGAAGGCACCTTAAAGATCCTCTAGTTCCAATTCCTCTTCCACAAGCAGGGACACCTCCTATCAGACCAGGCTGCCCAAAGCTCCATCCAACCTGGCCTTGAACACTTCCAGGGATGAGGCATCCACAGCTTCTCTGAGCAACCTGTTCTGGTGCCTCACCACCATGACAGTCAAGAATTTCTTCCTAATATCTAAATCTCCCCTCTTTCAGTTTAAAACTATTCCCCCATGTCCTATTGCAAGAGTTAAAGCTTTTCTGGGGTTGACTTCTCTTTATAAATACCAGTTTGGGTGGATACAAGTGCAACTGAGTGAATGCAGACTCCCGTAAGGGCCGTTAATGGCGTGGCCGTGAAAGGTACATGGGAACATAATGGAGCTGGAGCAGGACATCGGCAGAGGAAGCTGCTGGCAAGTAAATATTGCTCAACACAACACCAGTATCGGGGAAAAACTGACAGAGTGGAATAACAGGAAGCTTAGTCACTTCTGGACAAAAAAAGCAAAGCGTATGAGAGCGGGGCAGAGGGGAGCAGGGTGGCTGGTGGAGCTGGAGAGCAGAGCCCAGCTCATGGGACAGCAGGCGTGGGCAGGGGAGGAGGGCTGTCCTGTGCAGGCAGGGGTGTCGGGCCAGGTGATAGGCACCCCAAGTACAGCAAACCCTTTGCAAACACAGCAGGATCTGCTGCACAGGGTCCTCATCCCCAGGCAACTCCTACTAATGAGTGGTGCTAATGACTGAAGTTAAACTGTGACTTAGTTAAACCACATCCCCGCTTCTCCTCCAGCTCTGAAGCATGGAGGGCACCACAACTGCTCAGCTTGGGGCAGATAAAAAAAAAATACCAGAGGAGGCCAAGAAGGGCTGACATAGAGCAGTTAGAATTTAAGGATATATTTAATTTTGATTATCATTCAAACCACAGAACAGCTTCAGAAGGTGAGACAGTAGGACTGATGCAGCACAGGACACCATCAGACAGTGATTTCTCACTCCCATTAAGGACCACCAGAGGAACCAGAAGCTGCGTGGGAGAGC